>VZTD01003687.1:1564792-1807673 GCA_013397725.1 Rhagologus leucostigma | reverse complement strand
GAAGGGTGGTTGCAACCTGGTTTTCTCTCAGGGGCTATATTACTAGATATTGGCCAAACCGGCATAGGTGGTCACTCAGGACAGGTAAAGGAGCATACACTAGATTTTAGCAAGAAATTCTTTACCGTGAGTGTGGTGAGACAATGGGACAGGTTTCCCAGAGAAGCTGTGGGTGCCTCAACTCTAGAACCATTCAGTGCCGGGTTCTATGTGGCCTCGATCAACCTGATCTAGTGGGTGGCATCTCTGCCCGACAGGGACGTTGGAACTAGATGATCCCTAATGTCTCTTCCAACCTAAACCTTTCTATGATTCTGTGATTAAAGCTGTTATGCCAGTTTCTCCTCTCCCGGTTGTTTGTATGGAGAAAGTGTGTAATGTTTATTTATATCTGCTTAAAACCAGGTTGGTTCATTGAGTTCAGGTCCCTAGGTAGATAGTTTTCGTTCTTAGTAGGGTTTACTTTTTTATTGTTTCAGAACCAATTATAATTATAATAATTATAACCAATTAACCTATACTGAAATATGGGGTCCACATTATCCCTCAAATTAGTGGCTTAAACCTATAGTGTTTTAAAATCCATTTAAAATTACTCTGGTCCATCTCTTTGAAAACAATAAGCTTTCATGAACTTCATTAACAGCTTAGTTATCAGATTAGTTTTCAGAGTATTTTCTTTTCCCCAGGTAAGAACTTACACAGTATATAAATAAGAAAGCAGTGAAAAGCTCTGAAAGTCAGAAAATATTTTTTTTCTGTTTTGAATGGATCTCAGATACAGTCATATGGTAAATAAATCTGACAGTCTGCAGAAAGTTTTGAAAGAAGGCAACTAGTATTCAGGAGTCAAATAAGTATTGATAAAAACAATTTGAAGGAGCTTCCTTACAGATACTGGAAAACCTATCTGATTATTTATCTTTGTGCAGCCCCTTACCCTACAAATAAAACAATCCAAAGACAAAAATTAAAGTGTAGAATATATATTATTTTAATAAAAGAGAAACACTGGGAGAGAAATTGTAGGCATAACAGATAGCTTAAAAATAAGTGGAAAAAAGGCCTCTAATTTAGGACAGACAACACACAAGCAAGAATTAAAGAGAAGCTATATAAAAATACTTGAAAGGCTTATGGATTGGAACAATGTTGCTATGTCTGTGTTACATTTAGGATATTGAAAAAAAAAATCTAATTTTGTTCCCCCAAATTAACTAATACTGTATCTTCTGAAGTACTGATAATGATAATGAAGTACTGATAATGTCAAACGCCTCATTTTTGCTAATGAGTTAAACATCAAAAAAGTGTCCTCATTTCTTCTGATAAGCAGGTCCTTCCAAGTCACCTGTACTGAGATATGTAAAAGCTACATCAAAGTGATCAGTATTCATTAAGCACTTTCAGTAGTCATGCTGTTCTATATTTTTGTAGACTATTAATACACTGAATAATGGTAATTATCCTTTTAGTGTGCTATACGCATATGATAAACACAGTGCTCAAGATTAGTAGAGTATGATCTGCAGTTCCAGGTCCCAGTGTGCTAGTTTACATCTCAGAGTAGCACTCACATATTTTTCCTTTTCTGTTCATTTTTGGTGGCGGGGGCAGGGGGGTGTTTTGCTTTTCCCACATCTGTCTTCACTTTGTACCTTGCCTTTTATAAGAAAGCATTACATGACACTGGTCAAGTGAAATGATTTATGCCTACAAGTAACTTTGTGTTATAAACAATTAGCAGTTCATATGTTAGGTTTTTTTCTTTCCTTACAATCCTAATAGTTATGCAAATGAAAGAAACAAAGTAACAGCTGTATTGACAAAACTGTGTCACCTTATCATTAAAGACCTCAGTCATTCAAAATATAAAATAAGCGTTCCTGGCTGAGAGTCTTGCTAAGCAAATAGATTTCAAGGTATAAATTAGTATAAGCTTTTTTCCTTGTAGACTGTAATGTCTGCTAATGTTCCATTTTATCTTACATTTCAGTTTTTAAGACATACTAGTGCTGTCCTACAGTTGCTTTTTTACAGAAATAGCAGACCTTCAACCTAAAAACATCTGTAATTTTTTATGTCTTCTACAAGCAACTAAACAAAACCACGTGGAAATAAAAATTAAACCACCCTTTGAACTGTATATCATATTTATGTTCTAAAAGTTTTGGTGAGTTATTTTGCAATTTGCTTTTGTAGTCAATTAAATTTTACATTTGTTCCTTCGTGTTAGAAATGCAGTCACAAATGTTCCCACTGGACAGCTGAAATTCTTCAGTTTTGCATAGTCCAGTGACTGAGGTCAGTAGTGGAGGGACCTGGTCTTGAACTGGATTCAACCACTTAATACCAGCTTCAAGTTTCCTGAACCATTAAGGTCCGCTGCATTTGAAATGCTGTGTGTGGCATTCTGATCAATAAGAAAAGAAAATAATTTTCTATTCTGTGCAGAGTTCTATAAAAGAGATTCTGAAGTACATGTCGATGTAGGAAAATTCTGTCTCAGTGTTCCTCTTAAGCTGTTTCCTCCTCAAAAACTGTGATTTGACCCTTTACTGCCTTTTTCTAAAGAGCAAGGTCATAGGTAAATTTTTGCAATTCTTTGGCACAGACATTGTTGGTGGGTCTGCTGAGGGAAAAAATACATAGTACCTTGCAGCAAGTAGTTAGCAAAGATTATAAAAGCCAGTAGAAAATGTGTAACTCATTAGCTAGCAAAGAAGAAAACACCTTTTTAAAAATAGTAATTTTACCTGGTATTATACCTAATAAATGCGATAGACTGGGAAGGAAAACATTTTAAGAGATACATATATATATATTTTTATATTTTGTATGCAAGCTTTCAAATAATTTTACCATTTTGCTCTTTACACACTATTTTGTAATAGTTGGAACTTTATGTGAAATGTGATCTTTTGTAAAAACAAATAACCATAATAATTGCAATTTTTTAACCAGAAAAAACTGTTTTCTGGAGCTGTGTTCATTTCTGAGGCTACCTTTATATTTTTAAGTAGCACTATGCTGACAGACTTTCCTTCTGCCAATTAAAGACTTTATTGCTGTGCTGAAACAACAGAATCATCTCACAGAAAGGTCCATACTTAATGCTTTTCATCAAGATTAAATTAATCAGCAGCAATTTTTTTAAAAGTCTTTTTGCTTGAATTTTTATTTTTGTCCTGTATTTTCCTGCTCCACACATAAAAAAAAAAATGGGGTCTTTTTAAACAGCATCTTTCTTTCATCAATCCTTTCTTTCTTCTAGGCTTGAGAATTCTCATCTTGTTTAGGATCCTTACATTGTAACTGGTGCTGCATTCAAATCCATTGTACAGGAAAAGAGAACACACCATATGGACAGAACAAAGAATATACTCATAGTCTAGACAATGCTCTAATGGTTTTGTAGAAGACTACCATTAATACTGCCATCAAAATAATACTAAAGCTTCTTACTATCTGTTTTGGAATGTCCCTCTGGGTGCTCCAGTCTTTCTGCAAGCACTGTTAAGTCACTGTAAAGCCTTGCCTCTTTCACAAGAAGCAGCAAAAATCACATTCCCTGAGGTATATGAGAACCAGCCACACACCCTAAAGACCAGTAGCTTCATGTTAACTCCAGGGAAAGGGATCACATAGGAATTAAAAACCAGACCATTATCCAAAGTGTTCAAATGAACAGGGGGTTTTCAAAAAAGTATGACTCAACATGAAATAAAAAAGGAAATCATGAATATGAAATGTACCAGTTTGCTTCTTACTGGTTTAAAATTGGCTTGCCAGTTTCTATTAAATTTAGCTAATATTTTATTCAGCACAGCGACCTTTGCTGCCTCTATGTGTTGTCAATATTTTTCTGTTCTGCATTGTTAGAGTTGTTATTTGTTTCTTTGAAGATGACTAGGAAAAAAGAGGAGGAAAACATATTTGCAAAAATTCAATTTTTAAGTCTTGCATTTATGAAAGGACAACTCAGATAAATGCCTTTTTAAAAAAGAGCTGTCACTGGAATGTCTTTTGACATCAACAGCCTTCTTTGTTAATCGTTAAGGTTTGTTGCAGATGCTATGTGGTCCATAGAGATGATTTTAAATGACATTATCTTCTATAGATATAGCATATAATGTTCACCACTTTTGTGTATTAATGATCCAAAATATATGAGAGTAAATCTTTCTGTTCACCCTTTCAGAGAATTATTAAACTAGATCACCAGTAAAAAAATTTGCATGTGATATGACACACTGGAAAAATATTTAGTAATGCAATAAAAAAATTCACTAGAACACACTGCACTTAATTTTAATGTATGAAGTACATTAGTACTACTGAAATCTGTGTGACTATTTGCATGCCTCAATTCATTGTGTATTGTCAGTATTTTCATGTTGTAATTTGTGCAACAGTGTTATTCAATGACTCAATATCTAAAATGTTTGGTTGTTTGGGATTTTTCTTTCAACAACGAAAATCAAGAACAAAGAAACCATAATACACTTCCAAAGAGGTTTTTGTCATTAACTCAAATTATTTTACTTATTTTAAATCTTTTCAAAGTATGATACTTGTGATCAAATTTAATAGCTTACAAAGGAAACTACCTCAATATGCTTATTCAAAGTAATGTTTATAAAATAAAATATTTCTGTTTGGTTATGTGATTAAAGACTTATATACATAAACAACATCAAAAAAACCCAAACAAAACCCCCAAAACTCAAACCCTACAAGTATGCAGAAGAACAATAGCAGGTCAAAAAACCCAAAAACCTAATCAGAGCAGTTGGTGTGTCAGTCACATTGGAGCCAAGATCCCCATGGGTGGAAATGAGACCCACAGGGTGAATCAAAGGGGGCAGCTCTCAAGGTCTCTTTTCAAATTGAGGGTGGTCATTTCCTGGCAGTGTGGGGTATTTTTATGAGATGCTAGGGAAGGCCCTGCTGGGATTGCATAAGACTTATTGTGAGATGTTTAGAGGATAAACCAAAGATGGAGAAAAGGAGGGATCAAAGGGGTTTGGGGAAGAATACACGTGGTGAAACACATGGATAAGGAGATAAAAGGGACTGGGCTGCATGCAAATGTTGCTGATCACAATGCTTGCCTGGCCATGCCTGCACCTTTCATCACAATGTCCTCCATTATTAGCTGTTTTCCTGGATCAAGGGATCTCTTCTGTGTATGCACATGCATGTGTGGGCGTCTGAGTCAGTGCCAGGTAACAGACCACAGGTCAGAGGCCTTGCATGTCTGTGGTGCCAGAGATCAGAGTATGTACATAACTTATAGGTAGATATCAGTGCATATTCACTAGTGAAAACCATACCATGGTAGCTGACAAATAGGAGAAGAGGCCTAGGAGCCATTGTATTGAAATGTTTATAAATCTGTGTTGGATACTGTGTTGGAGAGAATAAAGTCTGGGAGTTGGTTATTAGAGTGGCCAAGAAGTCTAATCAGATCATTGGTCTCATGGTCAGTGGAGAGACCTGTTTACATATGTGTGTCTTTTTACTTGGTGCATATGAACATGATAATATAAGAGATATCTATGAAAAATATCCTTTTACAGCTAAAAGCCATTCATACCACAGAGAAGAATGGAAATAATATGATTTCTTCATATGCTGTGAGTCCTAGCTGTGAAATGGAAGCTTTCCTAGTATTTTATTTATAATAAGACTGAACTCTATGTCTATGTATGTATGCATGTATGTATGCTCTCCATTAGGATAAAAAAGACAATTTTTACATCATTCATCATATACTAAGATATATGTCTCAGGAAGCTGAGATGGCTCTTTGAGAACATATTCTTCTCTCTTGACTCCTTTTTTCATCAACGACACCCACAGATTGGTCAAAGCCACTCACTCACAGACTTGGCTAAACTGGATGTTAGACTGCTAAAGTGGATCATGCCTTAGTGTAAGGGAAATTGCACCTTGGTGTATTTTTTCTTTATTTTTGTTCACACATTTATTGTTATCAGTTTAAGGCTTATGGACTGGTATAGAGTACAGAAGTTTTTAAAATCCAGAAAATTTGTGCATGCTTTCTACAATTCATTCTTCACATGAATATAAATACGTGTAATAGTTAATAGTGATGGTCTGGAACTTTTGTACTGATAAGAAATGGGGGGTTGGGTTTTTTTCCTTATTCTCAGATTTAACTTCTGAAGGCTTTTCCAAGAGTTTGAAAGCATTTTGTTAAGTTTATGCTCTACTTCTTTATGAATCAGGTGTTTTTTCTGTACTCTACTGCTGTTTAAAGATCCATAGATCCTTAGAATTCTTTCTTAAGAACTGAGTACTAAAATAATACGAATCCTCTGGAGTCATAATTACCTGGTAGAGTGCTGGGCAAAAAATTCATAAAAAATAAAGTGTTGAAGCATACCCTGCAGATTTTCAAGGTAAGAACTACCAAAGTCAAACAGCTTTTTTCCTTTGTGTTTCCAGGAAGGGAGTGGGGGTGCAGGGACGTGCATTTATCTTTTTTCTTTTATCATATCTTTGCACTGTAAATTCACAGGAATCTTTGATGTGATTTTAGTGAACTGTGATGATGTGTATTTGTATTGCACAGTATTTGTGGTATCAATATTTGGAAGAATTGCCAGCAAGAAGAAAGATTTTTACTATGTATATGTTGCAAAATTATGTAAAGCAAAAATAATTCAATCTGCTACATCTATGGACAAATGCAACATTTATCTAAAAGAGGATGCTGCATAGGTAGCAAATGCATCATTTAATATAAGAACATTCACTGCACTGATGGACATAAAAGGAGAATCAGACTTTTGTATGTCATTTTTTGGCTGATACCTGGAATCAGATCTTTGGGTCCCAATAAAAATATCAGATGGCAAATAAAAATTTAAATATGTGCAAGTAGAGGGTAAGGAGAAAGATAATACAGAATTTCTATTATATTTTTCTTTGGTCGTCTTTGGTTCCTTTTTTTTCCCCAAAAAACATTTCACAAAGAATCTGGAAATTATCTTATTTTGACTTTATTTAGAATTTTCAAGTTATGTTGAATACAAGTTGACGAAATATAACTGTTCCAGTGTTTCATCACCCTCATTATTGATATTTTCCCCCTTATATCTAGTCTAAATGTACCCTCTTTCAGTTTAAAACCATTACCCCGTCACTACAGGTCCTACTATATAGTCTGTCCCCATCTTTCTTATAAGCCAACTTGAATTATTGAAAGGCCACAATAATGTCTTCCAAGAACCTTCTTTTCTCCAGGCTGGACAACCCTGACTCTCTCCCACCATACCCAACTGATTTGGAGGGCTTGGATTTGATTTTTCTGTGAATGTGTGAATGAGTAAGGGCAACATGGTAATAGGGACTGTTGGGTGAACTGGAAAGGAGTGAAAGAGAACAGAGAAAATCTCAGTGGTTTTGTCTTCAACAGTATAACAGCATATTCTCTGAAATTCTTTGAAATTACATGTTTTAACAGAATTAATCTTAATGCTAAAAGTATTTATATATTCATGTACATTTGTAAAATATGTCCTTTTATATTCGAGGAAGAATCTTTCTTGATGTCTAGAGTTATCTGAAATACTTGTCCTATCCCACGGCACCATACTCTTATCTTTAAACAGCAGTGATGATAATGTTCTTGGCAATCTAACACCTTTTAATCTTTTTAATTGGTTTCAGCTTTCTAGGTACTGGTGACCTGGAGCTTAGTTGGATTTTTGTTACTTTTAATAACATTTAAATATTTTTTTGAAAATGTTTATTATCATTATTCTCAGTCAAAACATGGCAGAAACAAGAGAAAAATAATATCATCAGCATTTAGATTTATTCAGAGCATAGGCTTTTAAGAATTTTATTAGATATTCAGTATTAGTCAAAAACACCACGGCAATTTAAATCATCCTATCTCTTTTTAAGACAGGTCAGAGCTTTAAGGTATGAATGGAGATCTGAACTGCTGCTGACAGTTCAGTCAATCCACGTTCTCAAAGATAATTTCTGAAAATAAACATTTTGTCAAAAAATATTTTACTTCATGCCAAGTCTGTTATAAATGGACTGAGTAATAGAACTATTAATAATAATAAGTATTTTAATATGGAAACTTTCTTGTTTGCATAATGATGTAATTGTAAAGTAAATGGAGATATCACATTTTTTGGAATGATTGAATAATCACAGTAAGGCTTTGAGAAGAAAGTAAATTATGTTTGCTACTTGTTCTGTGACTGTTGCTATCTGTTTGTTGCGATTGTGTTACAAACTATATTTAGAAGGTGAAAATAAGCATTGACTCTGACACAGATAGCTTTGCCATGACAAGCATGCAAAATGTTTTATATCCTAAAGTAATTGCATGAGCTTCAAAGTCATAAAAGTACTAAAATATTTTTTGGAAGATTTGGTTATTTACAAATAGTACCTAAAATCTTACACAGGTTTTCTCAAATCACTTGGTTTCAAGAATGAGACCTAAAGTAGAAGATATTCTGTGTGTATTTATTGTGCTATTTTTACAAATATAGAAAATGGAGAACAGTTATGTAATTTTACAGAAACACAGGAATGAAGGAAGTAACCTGTTTGCACAACAAAACCCCCCACTATTTAAATAATTGCTTTTTTAAAGTTTTTCCATCAAGAATAAAATGTTCTTAATGTTTTATAAGGTCATTTGCAATGAACATCATGCATACATAAACTGTGGGGAAATACAGGTTAGAATTTTTCTCATACTTAGGTTTCTCAGTTGGACTCTACCTGAATTATAATAATTTAGATGTGAAAAATAAAATAATATTCCATTTAAGTCAATGGGGAATTTGGAATTGCATTTCCACAAGGTAGAATTTTATCCACAGGCTCTGTGGTGTTAAATTAACCCCTAATTTTATTCCACCTATCATAAAGAAGAACGGTCTCTCATACAACCTCAGCAATATGATGAACGGCTACATTTTATTCTGCAATGATATTGCAGTTAATCGCACTGAGAGGATGCAAATAATCATTCTAAAGCCTACTTTCTTTTCCTTCTAAAATAGTACTAGAAGGGTCTATTCCTTTAATGTGTTCTGGGGCAAATGCTAGAAATAACATAGGTTCATGGGAAAATTCAAGATGGACAGGGCCTCAGGATTTCCAAAACACACTCATCTCTGTGGTAAGATTAGGCTGCTTAGGGTTTGATCTGTCTACGTCTCAAAAACCTTCAAGGGGAAAGACTGCACTGATCTTCCAGAAGCCTCTTCTAGTGCCTGTTCTTGTAGAGAAAAATTTCTGTTTACACCCAGGCTCAATTTCTCTTGTTTCAATATATGACTCTTATTTCCCATTTTCTCACCACGCACTAATATAGAGACCCTCTCTCTGTCTTGGTAAGGTCTTCTTAATAACATTCTCCCTAGCTGGAGGGCTGCTGCTAGATCTTGCTGTTGTCTTTTCTCCAGGCTGAACAAGCCCAGCTTCAGTAGCTTCTCCTCAAAGGGCAGGTTCTTCAGTCCCTGACCAGCATGGTAGCCTTCCACCAAATTCACCCATGTTTATAAGTGTATTTTCTCTGTTAGGACCCCCAAAACTGGATGCAGGAATCTAAATGTGGTCTCACAAGTGCTATGGAACTCGCCTTGATCTACTGCCTATGTTCCTATTACTGCAGCCGGGGTTGCTCTTGACCTTCCTTAGTGCCAGGGTACACTGCTGGCTCATAACCAGCTTGTAATCCACTTGCAATCCTTGTGGCTCATTCCTTTGGCCTAGTTAGGTCCCTCTGGATGGCAGACTTGCCCTAAAATATTTTGAAGGGTCTGCCCTTCAATTTGTAGTCCTATAGAAACTTGGCTGCAGAAGTTAATTTGCTTCCAATTATGTTTTTCTGAGTCCCTTAGCTGATTTTGTGATAAAGTACATGATTTGTGAAAGAGAGATTTGCATCCCCATTAATTTGAATAAATAAACTGAGAAAGTTTCTATTTTGAAAACAGGGTGAGAAAAGATACAGGTAACAGAAAAGGTCCAGTGACAAGGTCATGTGTTACTCAAAGCAGAAAGAGTTTAGATGGTATATTAACAAATATAAAAGAAAACAACTCCCCCACCTTCCCCCAGTACTACCAAATATGTTCATTTTTTATTTATCTTGATTCTAGACCAAGAAAACTAGGATTATGTAGCTCAGCTTGTAATTAATTTGGGGATTTTTTCAGATCTTAGATGACAAGCTTGGTTTGGAAGAGTAACCTTTTTTCATCATGCTCATGCTCATTGGTAAAGACCTCTATTTTCTGGCAGAATAAATTTATTTAACTTTTAGTGGGACTGCTCTTCAGTCTGTATTCAGAAACTGTTACTGACTGGCTGTGCAGTCATCTGTTGCTAAGACAGGGGAAAAAAGCAGACTTCTGCAGTGGCTGTGGCAAATGTAATACTGGATTGACTGCTCTTTGAAATAATGGATCCTGAAGCAATGGATGATTCCTTTTTGTGTTCATTTTAACTGCACTGCTATTATTATAAGAGACTGTTCATTCTCCATGTTAGAACTACAGAGCAATAGTGATTTGCAAAGGTAGACAAAGTATGTAAAATTATATCTATATATAGTCACTATACGTAGTGACCAAAACACAGAGGAAACAATAAATACTCAGTTTAGAATAACATACATTCACTAAATTTTCTCACAAGATCAAACTAATAACAAAGAATGCAGACAGCTCACTGTAATGATACATGCTTAGGAGTCCTTTCATTTCATAGCTGACGACTTCAGCACATTTTAATCTCTCTCAGTGCACAAGCCACTGAGTGAATCAGTATATCAAATACAGTCTCTCTTTGGCTTCAAGGTGTCTTTTTCTCATGCTGATACACCTGTAGTGGGTTGACCCTGGCTGGATACCAGGCACCCACCAAATCACTCTCTTACTCCCCTCCACAGCTGGACAGGAGAGAGAAAATATAATGAAGGGTTCATGAGTTGAGATAAAGACCACGAGAGATCACTCACCAAATACTGTCATGGGCAAAACAGGCTCAAATTAGAGATAATAACTGAATTTATTGCTAACAAAATCAGAGCAGGATAATGAGAAGTAAAATAAAACCTTAAAAAACCCCTTCACCCCACCTCTCCATTCTTCACATCTCTACCTCCTCTCCCCCAGTGGTGCAGGCAGACAGGCAACTGGGGTTATGATCAGTTCATCAAAAGTTTTTGCCGCTGCTCAGGGAGAGGAGTCCTTACCCTGCTCCATCGTGGGGTCCCTCCCACAGGGGACAGTTCTCCATATACTTCTCCAACATGAGTTCATCCCACGGGCAACAGTCCTCCCCAACTGTTGCAGAGTGGGTCCCCCATGGGGTGCAGTCCTTCAAGGACAGGCTGCTCCAGCATGGGCTCCTCCCTCCACAGGCCTCCCATGGAGTCACAGCCTCCTCTCAGGCATCCACCTCCTACAGTGTGGATCTCCTTCATGGGCTGCAGGTGGATCTCAGCATCCCTGTGGATCTCCACGGGCTGCAGGGGCACAGCTGCCTCACCATGGTCTGCACCAAGGGCTGCAGGGGAATCTCAGCTCTGGTGCCTGGAGAGACTTCTGCCCCCCCACTCCTGCATTGACCTTGGTGTCTTCAGAATTGTTCTTCTCACATGGCCTCAGTCTCCTGTTCTCTGGCTGCAGCTGAATTTGCACAATGACTTTTTTCCTTTGTTAAATATATTATCACCAATGCATTGCCATCATTTCTAATTGGCCCATCCTTGTCCAGCAGCACATCCATCTTTGGAGCCACCAAGGATTGGTTCTGCCAGACAGACAGGGAGGTAGCTTCCAGCAGCTCCTTACAGCAGCCACCCCTGTAGCCCCCCTCTATCAAAGCTTGGCCATGCAAGCCTAATATATACACCATGTATCTCAGTTGTGTATTAAATCTCAATGTGAGAGACACACTGTCATCTTTAGAGCATGCAAGAAAAGTAATTCACCTCATATTTCATATGGAAAATAACCAGTCACCACATTGCTCTCCAAAGGGGAGTACATAATACTCGATATAATTTATTATATACTATACACTATTTATGATATATACACTACATACCATATACTATGCTGTATATAGAATTTTTCAGGGTGGAAGGTGGGAGGAGGAATAAGTTGGTGTCTGTGTTAGGTAGAAATGAGGTAAAGTATCTGGTTAGCTGCACAAGTCTGTAAGAAACGAAGAAAGAAAAAAAGGTGAAAAATATATTGCTTTTTCCTGCCACTTCTGTGGGACTCCCTGAGAAGGCTGATCTCAGCATGTGTTTTTATGTGTACAAAAACCAATTATTAGATTCGTGTTAGTCTTTTAAAATTATCATTCAAGTCTGGAATATCTGAGATTGGGAAAGGAATATGATACTTTCTCCATGACTAATTGATTTTAATATTCAGTTATCTGTTAAAGTAAACTAGCTATTTGTCAGGCAGAGTAGGAGAAATACAGCCATTACTTTTTACCCTTCATCAAATATCCAGTAAAGGAAAATATCTATTTTATGACAAGCATTGAAAAGTTCATTGTGGCTAATGTTTCAATACTTGCTGAAAAATGGAAACATGAAGATAGAACTAAACTTTTCAGTCTGATCTAATTTTAAGAATTTTATTAATACTCTACTGTGATGGGGATCTAAAGACCACCTATAAACAAGATTTCAGGTGTCATAAGATGTTTTTAAAAATAGTGTTACTGTCAGCAAAAGGTTTTTAAATAAAAAATTAAATTGTAAATGAGAATAAGGAATTTTATTTAAAAAAATGAGATTTAAACTTCCAAAATGTTGAAAACTGGTGAGTTAGAATTAATAATTTAACTCCATCACTAAGAGTGATTCTACTTGGTTGGATTGCAGACAAAATCTTAAATACAATATCTACAACAGAGGACAAGCTCCTACTATGCTAGACCTAACATATGAAGGATTTGGCTATGAAAGAAAAGTTTATCCTGATTCTGAATTAGTCTTCAGTGCAGTATATATTTTTTACACATAAAATCAATTTTATAGTTTAACTGCAATCTTATTTATCTGATGGAAAGTTTCACAATATGAAAAATATAGCTAGTATTTAATAAAATCATTAGAACCCTATTGGGAAGATTCAATACAGAATAATCTATTGCATGCCATTTCTTGATTTATAAAAATGTCTAAAGAACTACATGTTTGTACATTATATTGTATAAATTTAATACTGTTAAAAATATAAAATATTATCTTCTATAATTAGTATATCCATAAGCCCAGTAAATACTACCTACTCCACTTGTAATACTAATTTTTCTGTTTGTCATTATCTGTACATTTTTCTATATCTTGGAATATTCTCCAACATCTATTTATTAGTATTTGATTTTTAGACTATAATTGTCTGATGAGAATATCTGTTGGAGAATATATCTCTTTGGTCAAGATTTCAGTCTTATTCAGTAATAGTTCTGTCACAATTCTCAGATTTTTCTTACAGTATTTTGTAAATGCTTGCACGTTTCTCAGACACACATTCAGTAATGGATTAAAATTCTTGCATTTTACTTTTCATTCACTTCACACCTGGCTATTTTCAATGATTTTGCTGAATTAGGGACTTTTGATTCTCTGGAGAGTTCTTTATGTTCCACACTCAATCAACAGAGTTCTGACCTGGGTGCCCATTTATATTTTTGCATCCTTACAAGGCAAGTTTCACACTATTGCTTGATAATATGGAAAATTATGTGTATCCTAACCAATCACTATAAAATTACATTATAATTACAACTATTGCAGCAAAATAAAGACTATTTTATATAAACAAAAAGGAAGAATACAACTGAGATACCTGCTGCTTGAAGAAAATATTGTTTATAACTTTTTGCATTCTTCACATATGGTATCACTTGAAAATGATGCTAGCTTACTGATACGTGGTGCTATTATTCTTTTTCTCCTGTTCTTTTTATTGGGATTAATGTAATTCGCTCCTTCAAAAGGTCTGTTCCAAGCTGCTTGTAAAGGTGAGGTAATGAGCAGTCACTTTCTCACTTCTCAAGGCTACTCACTAAAAATACATTACCAGTTCAGAAGTTCTTTATTTCAGAAAAATTATGAAGAAAAGCAGGACAGTAAGAGGTTACAATCATTCCTTCAGAAAGAGACGTAATTTCTGAAGAAAATAGTCTTATTTATAAATTGTGGCTTTGAAAATATTACTTTACTACACAACTGGAAGTACATTTCTCTTCTAAACTGATTTAATATATATTTCAATTAATGACTTTTTGACTCAGACTTTAAAGGACGAAAGCACAAGATATTTTCACCTTTTCTGTTAACTGAAACTCCATTTTAAATTACTTTCCATTAACAAATTTTTATTAGCATAATAATTTCAATGAGATATAAAGAGAACAGGAATATTTTGTGTAGTGAAAATAGTGTACTGATTTAATTTGATTGGAATTATTTACATAACCTCACAAACAATGTTCAACAGAATTATTTCACAGAATCACAAAATTATTTACACCTGAAGGGATCTTTGAATGTCGTCTGGTCTACTGTCTAGTTTAAGCAAAGTCAGCTATAGCAGATTGTCCAGAGGGCTCAAACATCTCCAAGCCTGGAGACTCTATAACCTCCCTTAGAAACCTTTGCCAGTGGTCAGTCACTCTAATAGTAAAAATCTGTTCCCTGATGCTCAGACCGGACATCCAGTCTTTCAGATGGTGTCCATTGCTTCTTGTCCTGTCACTGTGACACTGAAATGAGTCTGGCTCCACATGCTTTACATCCTCCCCGCAGATACATGCACACATTGATGAGATTTCCCCTGAGCCTTCTCCAGGCTAAACAATCCCAGCTCTCTCAGCCTTTCCTCGTATGTGAGGTACTCCAGTCCTGTCATCATCTTTCTGGCCTTGTGCTGGGCTTGTTCCAGAAAGTCTATATTTTTCCTTTAATGTGGAGCCCGAACCTGGACATAGTACTCCAGATATGGTCTCACCATGCTGAATAAAGAGCAAGTATCACCTTCCTTGAGGTGTTGGCACTACTTTCATGATAATGCTTTTCTGTAAGGCTATATTGCTGGCTCATGTCAAATTTCCTGTCCACCAGAACCCACAGGTCTTTCTGAGAAAAGAAAGTTTGCCACCAAGTTTGACCCAAGTGTGTGCCATTATCTGGGACTATTCCCAGTAATCACTGAGGCAAACTTCATTCCTCTTCTATTTTCCTCTACTCTTGTTATAGAATTCACAATAATTGTATAAATAATAAAATTCATTCATTTTTTTATTACAGCTTTTCTCTTTTTTTTTACCCTCATAGAAACATACAGTCTAAGAGGTTTCTAATCTCTTTTACAGATATATCCTATTTACATCTAAAATGACAAAACACTATTTAATATAAAAATATGGAAACAAATAATTTATTGGAAATTATTGGACACATCTTTTAGTATATAAAGATTTTCATTTTACATTTAAATACTAATAAAAAATGAAATAAAACCCAAAATACAGACAAATCAAAGATTAAAAAAATTGAAAATATAAAATTGTGATAAAACTTAGATACTTGTGTGCAAATGGAAAAAGAGAAAAATGGCTGGGTATTTCAGAACTATTCAAGCCCTGAAAATAACTTGATATTGCTCAGTACATAGATAAGTTCTCATATATATACATCTGTAAGGTAAGTCCTGATACTCATTTATTTTCTTTGCAGGATACCTTAGGAGGTAGAAAGTCCTTAGAAAGCAAGACTGATTGCATTCAGTGATAATCTTATCAATCACAGATCATATATATTTAATTTATAGATACATAATTAATTATAGTTGAATTAATTGTGTTAAATTTATATATTAGTAAGTTGGAGTCAATGAGATTTTTTGTAACCTAATTGATTCTGTGACTCTGAAAAGAAGTCCTTTTCTAAAAAAAGGGTCATATTTTACGATGTAAAATCAAACCAAAAGCCAACTGTTATTTCAAATATATTATAATTCTAAGTAGTTTAATGTTACACTTTTGTGTGTTGTTCAAAACAATTTCAGGTTCACATTTATGAGATCACACAAACTACAAACTCAGATTCTTATGTGTGAGTAAATCCTGGAGGTAGCTCTTCTGCTATATTTTATTTTAGAAGACCAGATAGCAGAAGCTGTTTTTCTCTATGAAATGTTCAGTCATTCGGAGAGTTAAAAATCATATTGTGATTATATCTTAAATATTCAAATTTTGCTGATACCTGAGGACAAGCATTAGAATACAACACAATATTTTAGTAAAAGAAATTATATATTTTAACTTATATTAACTTAAATTATATATTTATTTTATAAGAGAAACTGGTAATTTACTTACTTTATAAATAATCAGAGGTTGAAAATTTTATGTTAATCTCAATGGTCTCAGAGAGAATTACCCATTTGGTCTTATCTCTTGATGCTTCTGGTGCCTTTGCAACCTAACTGCAGTTTAAGTAGTTCAAAAAGAGTAGATAACATGAGAAGTTCATACAGTTTGAAACTGAATTGCATTTCATTTCTTGTCTG
Organism: Rhagologus leucostigma; assembly: GCA_013397725.1. Taxonomy (NCBI): domain Eukaryota; kingdom Metazoa; phylum Chordata; class Aves; order Passeriformes; genus Rhagologus; species Rhagologus leucostigma. The sequence goes on along the minus strand of VZTD01003687.1, from coordinate 1,791,054 downwards.
GATTTTACAGTCTCTGGGAGTCATACATAATTATGTTTAATCCTTTCCACTGCTGACTCAGCACTGTCTCAGTGTGAAGAGAGAGCTGTTTCTCCTGAGTTTGTTCTCCAGTCTTCACTTTTTTAAAAACTACAGGTGAGTAATCTATATTTCAAAGAAGGATGACCTTTGCTTGATTTAAATGGAATCTTTCTTTCAATATCTGAAATGAGAAAGTGATTAAAGTTTTGGTAGATAGGTAAGATGTATTTTAAAAGCAGATAAGCTTAAAGGTCAGACACTGTCAAATGAAGGATTTTGACTTTTTAATATTTAAATACTTCATAAGAATCATGGTTTATGCATGCCTGGCACTCTTTTTAAGTTCTAAAATAAAATGGTTCTGCATTTTCATAAGATTCACCTTTGAATGTTAGCTACATTTTGATATTGCGTGAGCAATTACTTTGCAGGGTTTGCACTTTCTGCTTCATCTGAGACAGGAAGTTTTCCTGTTCTTTCTGCAAATAATTTAAAAATTATATTTCAAAATAACATGAAGTAAGACCTGAATTAAAGCACCAGCTCCTCTTTCTTATATTAATTTCTTATAGCTCTTCAGATGACTTAAATTCAGGAATTTTTAATGTAACTTACACATTACTGTCAAACAAAGTGCAGTATTTTCATAGTGTATTATTTTGAGGACTGTGACTTGTGTGTTTTAGCAGACTATCTTGTTTTGATATAGAGTATGAGATTAACAGAGGCCATCTGAGTTATGAAACCAAATTTTTTAGAATCACAAGCATATAGCTAATAATTTTTAACCTATATAAAAGACTACTAACTATCCAGAAGTATAAGCAACAAGGAGATTTTTTGAGACAAAAGATTTAAAAAAACCCAACTACTGATATTTTCCTAAGTGTCATAATCTTAATTTAATAAAACTATATCTGGAGGACGCTAGAAAGTAAGAAATCCGCTTTTCTACATTTTTTTCAATACATACTTCTTTGTTTTTATTTCTTATCTATAGCAATTCAGTCTAAAGTATGGCAATGTCATAGTTATTTCAGATATTTGTGACTGATGAAAATAAAGGAAGATTTATCACCAAACTTCTGAAACACAATTTTAGTGATACCAAAGAACAATTTCTCCTTCTTCTTTTATGTTGAAATGCATGCATTTTGAAAGGATTAAGACAGAAAAAAGAATTTAAAAAATTTGATAGATAAAAAAATATGATGAATATATAATGTACCAAAGTCTCAAAGACCACATCTCCTTTAATTTTAGAAAGAGAAACAATTTTTGAAGCTTAATTTGCCCTGTTCTAGCCCTTTCTAGCCCAGAAAAAATAATTTTAATCATTCTCAATTTCTGTCAGCCTTACTACTTGTTTCCTTGAGTAATCGAAGTTTTCCTTTCTACACTGCTAATAGAAGTAATAAATGATATAATTTTTTTGGACAAAAATGAGAATTTCATTATCATCACAATCACTACGTTTTTCAGCTTTGGTATAAGTGAGTAGTGCTCTCATCAGATACTCGCTGCTAAGGTAAAAAGAATAAGCCTTGCAGTTGGTCTGCTGGTTGTTTTACAGGAAAAGCTGTTAAAGATTGTTTTCCAGAACTATCTATAAATTAGATGGTGCTTTCCCTAGGAAATTAAAGTTTTCAATTTTCATATACTTTCACTTTTTTGTTGTTGTTGTTGTTGTGGTTTTTGTGGTTGGGTTTTCTGGTTTTTGTTCTTTCTTTTCTTTCTTTTTCTCTTTCTCTCTTTCTCTCTTTCTTTCTTTCTCCTATAGATATTATTGTTTGTAGCCAATACTGGAGATCTAGAGCATATTTTCTGTCTTGGAAATTATAAGTTTTTAATGTCACATAATAGGTATTTCACATAGTTTGATTCTATTCCTGTTACCTTTTTTTTCTTTAACACTGAGACACTTATTTCCTGTACACTATTATTCCACTACTTTTCCCCTTATTTCTCATCTTCCTAAAGAGCTGAGCCTTCAACACCTCTGGTCCAACTGTAGTTGCTGTTACTAGTATTTTCTGTAAAGTCTGTTTATATCTTGAATCATTGCTAATTCTCCATTTTATTTCCAAGACTTGTCAAACTAAGATAGAAATGTAGTAGTTGTTTCTAATCTCACCTTCCCAATTTACTGGATGAAAGATCTTCCTGATTTGTGTTTATCATTTCCAGTCTTTCCCTTAAAATTCTATTGTCTCTTCATCCATAACTATGTTTCCTTGGCTTTTCTTTTTGTTTTGTGATGTGGGTTTTTTTTGTTGTTGTTTTTATTTTTAACCCCTAGATTGATCCCTGTGGATATTTCTTCTGGCTACTCACTTGGAGATTGGTATTTGACAAAATTAATGTCTTCAGGGTAACTATATGAGGGAAAAAAATAGGTAGCCTTGTTTTTTGACCATTTGTTACCTTCTGTATTTTGCCAAACCCTCCTATTCTCCTATAATCTGAGAACAGGAAAAATCCCACTAAGACAATTTTAAATTCCTTATGTATTTTCCCAGGTTGTGTAAACTTATCCTTGACACACCAAAAAAAAAAAAAATCTGAATTCACACTCTGAATACAAAGTTGTTTTCTTTCTGCCACCAGGTTTCTTTTCAACCACAGGAGAATGCCATAAATAGCAAGTCCCATGAGGCAGGTAGTAGTAATTTCACCTACTTTAAAATGTTGAAAATTTGATGTCAAAACAAAGTCGTAACTTTGAACAATTATCTGCAACACAATTAACAATTTTAATGGATCTCTAATTCAGTCATTTCCCACATGGTCTGTTTAATTAACCCTTAACAAAAGAGACCAGCACTTCAGAGTCTCAAATAAACAGAGAAGGAAACAATATCCGCATAAACTGTTGTCAAAGACATTAAAAATGACATATGTATCTAGATCAAACTTACCTAATGGACTTTGTTTTCAACTCTGAACTTACATTCAAAGAGTAATAATTAAATCAGCTGCTCTTTAGATGGCAGGCTGAGAATGGCACTCTGGTCAAACTGAGAGAACATTATGCTATAACAAGGGAAAATGTCTGAATTCTATTTATACAGGTGTGAAAGCATAGATACCACTCTTCATCTATCTTTTTTCCCTGACTGCAGGTGAGTAAAGAGCTTTTATTTTCCTAATAAAATTGGACATGCTAAATTATTAGCTTTGTTAATAATCTATGTTTCAGGGCTTTAGTCTCTTCTAAAACTGCAACATTTAAAAGATATAGTAGACAGGAAAATATACGTTTCAAGTGGTGAACTTCAGATATGTTCATGAAGCTGTGCTAAACCATGAAATCTCAAACTGTGGAATGCACAGTGTGCAGTACAAATAATGAATTTCTTCCCTATTACTACTTATCTATTTTTTAAGTAATACTTCCTGTCTTTCTGTACACCTTTTTGGTATTTTAAAAGTATTCAGCCTAAACTAACCTCTCCAAGCCTCCTATCCTGTTTTTTTCTTTCTTTTTTTGCAATTTCTTTTTCTTAATATATTTTATTTTCTTCATCTTTCATCTTTGCTCTGCCCCTCTATTTTTACCCATTAGGTGGGAGTGCTGGTCTTCGAACACCAATACCACTTGATTCATCTTTTCTCTTTGGTTATCTGTGTTCTGCAACACAAAAGAACACAGAAAAAGACTACTGTCCTTGGACATATGTTGAATCTCTATATGCCTAAGCAGTATTTAAAGAAGCTTACACTTTGTTTACCAGGGTCAAAATTGCATGCACACAAAACCAGTGTAGAAGCAGCACCAAACAGAGACAAATGAGGAAAAACATAATGCAATAAGAGCAATTAATACTCAGTTATGAACAGAATGGATCATAAAATCATTAAATTACTCATCTGTGCTTTCAAGTAACATATCTATGCTATATTTTAATGTATTTTCCCCTTGATCTAGCTTATGTCTACAGCTTTGTATGCTTAAAGGAAAGGTAGGATAAAGGCAGCACAAGGTGATGAACATAGTCTCACAATGAACATATATGAACACAATGAAGAGAACTCTCCCCAATACACAGTACCATATGAGATGAAGAAAGATTGTGCCCTATGGTTTTATTTTCTGTAGGAATTGGGTAAGTTTGGTTGGCAATAATTAAATACATATATCAACTTACTTGAAAAGCTATAGAAAAATACCATTTATTTGAAGATTATCTAGTTTGGGGGTTTATGTTCATTTTCATGGTATTTAGCAAATAGAAATGAGGTTATTTAGAATGGATTTTTATTGTGCTGTTATGCGGTTTTTAATAGACTTTTCTCTCTCAAAGTAGTAATGGAATAATTGATCTACCTGTGACATATTATAAAGTACAAAGCTGATTATTTAGTTTATAAATAGGAAAGTCGGCTCTATTAACTGGAGTCATTTTACAAGGCCCATCCTTTACTTGTATTTTCTTTCTTCTGTTTTTTTAAATTCAAATAGGAAATAGAGAGTAAGCTTTCAGGAAAAAAAAAAAAGAACAAGCTAGAAAGAAACTTGCTTTAAGAAGCCCCAAGAAAAGAACAGCTGTTCTAAATTAACAGACTGAAAAAAATAACCTATATGCTTCAAAAAACCCACACCAAAACCAGTTAACAAACTTACTAGCAAAACTATTACCAGATCAAGAAGAAACAGAAAAAATTCCTTCTGCTCCTCTAGAAATTAAAGGCCAGGACTGCAAATCATACTTATTTTCTATGTCACTTTAAGTAACACTAGACTTGAAGGATTTCAAACAGCTGTAGATTTTCTTCAGTAGTCCATATAAAGAAATGAATACAGTGCAAGGAAACTGAGCATCCAGCAGCAGGATGACCATGGACAGTGGATTAGCAATTATTAGACAATCCTCTCAGTCCCATGGAATTACACATGTTCATGTTCCTCTGTTGTATTGAACCTAATGTTCCTTTACAGTGGGAGGGACTTCACTGAAGTTCAGGGATTCAAGAAATGTGGAAAGAGTGATTACCAGTGAAAACTGAAGTAAAAACCTGTTGAGTTCCTCAGTCTTCTTCATATTTGTTGTCACCAATTCTCCTATCTTCCTTACTGTGGGGGGAGGGGAGAGTAGAGAGGTGGTGGTGGTGGTTTCTATTTTCTTTATTCTTCCTTTTCTGAGCAATGTACCTGTAGAAGCTCTTCCTGTTACTCTTCACATTCCTTGCCAAATTCAGCTCCAACTTGTCCCTTCCTGAGTCTATCTCTACACTTCTGGGCAGAGTCCTACATTCTTCCTAGGGCATCTGTCCCTGATTCCACTTCCTGTGCATTTTCTTCCACACTTTAGCCTGACCAGGATGCCATTATTCATAGAATCATAGAATATGCCAAGTTGGAAGGGATCCACCAGAATCATCACGTTCAACTCCTGGCCCTGAACAGGACACCCCAAGAATCACACGACGTGCCTGAGAGCGTTGTCCAAAGGCTTCTTGAACTTGGATAGGCTTGGTTCTGTTACCACTTCCCTGCAAAACCTGTTCCAGTGCTCAACCACCCTATGGGTGAAAAATATTTCCTGGTATCTAACCTAAACCTCCCTTTTTCTGACATGCTGATTCCCTGTCTTCCTTGCCTGATTTCTCACACAGGGGAATGAAGAGCCCTTGTGCTGTAAGAAAAATGTACTTACAGAGCTGCCACCTCTCTTATGGTTCTTAATGCCCTGAGGACAGTTTTCCAGATAGTCCCATCCACAAAGTACTTAAACTGAAAGGGTCCTGACTTTAGTCTTCCCCTGGTTTCCCTGAAATACATCAAAGCATGGCAACTAAGAAGACAGAACCTTTATGCACAGAGATTTTCAAGGGTTTTTTTAGTTATGTTGTGTGGAACATTCATTCCTTGTTAGTTTACATCTATAGAAACACTCTAATTTTGGGGGTTTGTCTCCTCTTTTAATCCAGATATCAGACATGATGAACTGCTCAACTTAAGTGCAGCTTAACTAGTTTAGAAGTAAAAAATTCAGCTGTTACTGAAAGGAAGCAAACATTATTGTGTCTCTGTAAACCAACAGAAATCATTATGCAGCTAGGCAAATATCCAAAATTAATCATTGCATATATATGAGGTTTTATGATCAGGAGTAGTTGAAACTACTTTTTGCTGTATTTTTTTGTACTCCTATGAAGCAGAACTGCACACTGGATTTTTTTTATTATTATTGTATTAATGTTTCTGCTTCTCTCTTTTCTTTTTAATGTTTTTGTTCAAAAAAGGCGCCCACTTCTAAGCCTCTTGGCTGAAATTTTTGACTGAATTTGAGAGGACTCAAAAAGCCTTTCTTGGTTTTGGATGGAAATTTGAGCTTTGGCTTCCTAGTTTTATAAGCAGTTTCCCATCCATCAGATTATAGTTTATTCTTCCTGTTGTCATCTTCTGTTGTATACTAATTTAGATACTAAGAAAGAGCTACACTATGTGGGATTCCATGTCCTGATGGCTAGGAAAAAAAATTTCTTACGATCTCTGAAAATCTTGTCTGTTAAATTTCATAAAATGTGGTAGCTGTTACTGGAGATACTGAGAGATTTACAAAGCTTCAGTGTATTCTGTAACATTATGGTCAGGGAATACAGGAAACTGGCAAGAGAACTGAGGTTTCAGAACTTTTTTGCTATTTCATAGAAGAGTAAATTCCAGTAGAAGAGTCTTATTAAGCAGAAATTAAATTGCTACATTACTTGTTGTTATTAGTTTTGTTTTAGCTTTAATTTTATTGTATGCATATAGTACAGACTTATGAACTGATTTTTCTTATCCTAATGAATTAAATATTTGAGTTCATCCTTTTGTGCTAGTTTGAAATAAGTGAATAAATGAACAACGTGGTAATAGAGATCATTATAATGTCACTTTTTGTAATAGTTGTAACAATTATAATACTCAAGGACAATTGTGAGAAATAGAGATAATAGTTGTTGAAAGTTGCACAAATAGATTTGTGGGATTTTTCACTGATTGGTTTGCCAACTGTTTGGTTTTAGGGTTTTATCTTGTTTTTTAAAATAAAAATAATGTTGAATATTTTTCTCTTTTCTGTCCTTATCACTTTGAACTATTTTTTAACCTATTTCAAGGAACAAAATAGCAAACGGTAGCTTAAAATGAGTAGCAATATCCCTTAAAATTACAGTATATTTAAGACAATAAGCTTATGGTGTTCAAGGATCATAATGCTGCAGAGATTAAAATGCTCTTGATATTTTTCTGCCTCTTTTTTGCATTATTCCCTACATTTCTTTCAAAATACTCATACGCAGTATAAATTCAACAAAAGCCTTCTTGAATATCTAGAATAGACCAGGTAGGACTTACCTCTTTGAGAATTTTTACGTGTTTTATTGTATGGTGAGTTCTTTCCATAAAACTCAGTGTCTGTCAGAATTCTGCCATTATAATTATATTGTCATCAATTAACATTAGCTATATGGTTCCCTATTTAATTTATTTTCTAATAAATCATGGAAATTTTGATAATTGCTGTTGTTTAATCTTGGAAATATTTACTTGGGAATTTCATTTTAACCTTTCCTTTTGACCCCATTTTTCTTTAAAATAATAAAGGAAATATCTTCCAAACTTGACAAGGCCTTAATAATTTCAACCTTACTGCTACACTTTGTATTTCTGGGTGGGATTCAATGTATGTATGGGGAGAAAGAAAGACATTTGTATGGTTGGGCTTTTAGCCAACAGGACTTTCAAGTACTCCAGTCAGAAAATTTGTAATTATATAATTGTATATTCACATATACAGATTTACTGCTTCTGAAATACTCACAGTTAGCAAATGAGCTCAGAGAGTTTTGAGACTACTTGGCTTATAAATTCATTTTAAATATTTTTTTGAGGAAACCAGTACACAATCATATTTTCTTATCTGTTGTGTTTGAATCTGTTTATCATAGCTTTTAATCAATGTATATTTTTCTGTTGGGGAGTTTAGTGCTGTGTTGGCGTGACTAGGTTGCTCTCCTATACTGCTGACATCATCACTAGGGGGTGTGGCTTTGGGGGGAAGAAGAGGTGAGCGCATGGCACAGTGTGGACAATCTGGCTTTCACAGGTCTATCGATCGATGATTTGCATTATCTCAGGATCAGAGATGGTGGTAGAGCCGCCAGTGCAGGAACAGCTGCCATCCTGTCTTTGTCCCAGGGGCCATATGGAAGTGACCTACAGGGAGCTTCCACCATCTTGTCTTTGTCCCAGCAGCCATGTGGAACTAAGTCAAGATGGTGAACTCTTTCTTTCTGGGTAAAGCACCTTGGTTTTTTTTTGTATAATTTTGTGTTATTAATATGGCTGCTGTTAGTGTGCATTTCTTATTCCATTAACTTTTTGCTTTCAATAAATTGCGATCTCAACCCATAGTCTTTGCATCTGTCCCTATCATACCGGAAGGGACGTGGGAAAGGAAAGTGGCTTATTTGGAGTCTAATTTCTGGCTGGTGTGAAACCACCACAGTTGTGGAGAAGTATATATTCTCTGTAAATATATAGTATTGAGTAATCATAATTCATGCCATAAATTTAATATCCTGAAGAATAGAGGTAGGGGTTACCTGCCCTTTTCTTTACTTGCATTTTAGTCTCTGACAAAAAATGTAAAATAAAGGTACATTCTCAATTACTTGAACTGAGGAGAATTGAAAAAGATTGAGATACTTATAATGATTAGCAAAAAGCTTTTTCTTCAGGGAAAAAAACTGAATTTTAAAGGAAGTGAGTAGTCAGACAGATACCACAATAATAGAGTATTTAGCCTTTCCCAGAGGGTGATGGCTTAGCAATGTGAGCAAGTAACTTGAAATCTTTAGTATCCCTGGAGCTCACAGAATCAACTCTAGACAGGTTTAGCCGAATCCTTCATCTTTATATCTTCAAGGTAAGTAAACAATTTCCAGCATCTTGATGTACACACTATTTTTCTGAAAGGTCTATAAAGTCAAGGCTAGACTTGAGGGCTGCGATTTTTCCATATCCATCTGCATTTTTCCATATCCATCTGCATTCATGCCACGAAGAAAATTATTAAAAAATTTTAAATATTACTGACTATAAATAGCTGACAGGTCTGACACAAGGGATTAATTGGGATGTCTCCTGGTAAAATGATTTTTTATTCTAGTGGACAATTATCTTCATTCTCAAAAGAATGACCAAAAAGTCAGTGAGGGATATATCCATTATCAAAGGGTCAGTGAAACTTAAGTAACTTAGTGAAAACATGGTAAGGATTTCTAGATACACATTTGATTTCTTTTGATTTTTTTTTTAATGCAAGCTAATTGAAGGATAATAAAGACATTGTTTAAAGAACTTGAAAAAGGAGGTTCTTGACTACTATTGAAAACTACTAGGAATTAGAATAATATTTCTAAAATCCTTTGAAAAGAACGCATTACAATTCTGAAAACTTTCTTTTTTACTTAAATGATACTTCAGCTTTTTATGGGGATAGAGGTATCAGATTAAAACTTCATTCAGTGTTTGCCTTTGACTCAATTTAAGTCGACTGAGCCAAAATGTCTTTAAGTTAATCCCAAATGGAGTTAACCTAAATCAACCAAAACAAGGACACTGTAACTTTGTGAAGACTTGATCTTGATGCTGATTGGTGTTGACACTTTATCAATGTTTCTAAATTTTCTTGTTTGCCATCTTTTTCAGCTTGTTATTTTCTTTCTTTATTGATTTCAATTAATATTTTTTTCCATGAGTTTCCACCCTCCAAAAGCATATATCTATAAATAAATAAAATAGTAGAGACCTTCATAACCCAGACCTGCAAACCATTTCCAGTCCTTAATAGTCACATCTAGCTATTAGTCTCAATGAATAACAACCTTTTTTCTTGTAGTTTGTTTTGGTGTCTTTGGATCAATAACTGGATATGCACATGAATATCTAAAATTAAAATCAAATGCATTCTCCTGATTGGAAGGAACATTAGCCCAAATAAATCACTTTCTAGAAATGGCTATTAGTTAGGAAATACTAATTTCTTCCTTCATTTGGACCATATGCACAGCACCTTCATACACACATACATCTTTTCTCCATACACCCAGGTTAGTCTTCACCATTCAAATATGTTGAGAAAGAAGAGGATTACAGGAAAGCAAAAACCATGATCTGACAACTTCTGTATTAATATCACTGAGTCTGAGAATGTTTCATATGCAAAAAAGGGATGTGTAAGAAAAGTATCTAGTTGCAGCTCAGTATTTCCAACTCTATCTTTACTATGTACTACAACAAAATAGAAGTGCATAAGAACCTTATATTTACCTTCTGTAAAATGATGAAAGAATTTATGCTTCAGAAATAAATTTTGGAGAGGAAAAGAAAGAGAACCTCAGAATTTTCATTATCATCCTTAAATTACCTTTTATAATGCAAGAAAAATGTATAGGAAAACCCTCTCTTATATACTGCAGATATAAAATGTATTGAAATCAATGGAGTTGCTTTGGTGTAAAAAGCAGAATTTAGTTAAAATTCAACAGTTTTCCTCCTTTCTGGGACATTAATCTTCTGGAATTTTGTAACTTTGAAAACAGTGCATAATTTCATAGAAATGTAAAAAATGCATGCTAATACCTATTTTTTAATGCTAGTAAATAATTAAACTTTTTAGGTAAAATTATCATTACTGGTAGAATTCAAGAATCATAGCTTTTCATTGCTAGTTGGACCTGCATTTTTCCATCAGTCCTCTCTTAGACCAAAGTTTTTAATTCTTTATGTATCAATACGCACATTTTAGTCCATAATTTTCTAACAGATATCTCAGTACTAGGAAAGATGTGACCAAGAACTGAATGCATGAAAAATAGCATGAAACGATTCAAACTAGCGTTTTATGCAGATTTTTTGCAAACCAAACACATCACTGTTCCATCCATACTTGCAAATCTGCTGTGATAATTCAATGATTAATGACAGTGATGTCTGTTACATTCTAGGACTGCACAGACAAGACCTTCAGTCTATTTTATCATCTACAGAAAACAGTAAATCAGAATTATCCTGATTTTCCTTTAATCACATTTAATTACCTAGGACAACACTTCAGTTATGTATTATCTCACCAAATTTTTGTTTTTCTGACAATGTCATAGTCCTGCACTTTGAGTTGCTGTTTGTTATTGAAATTCTATCAATTTGTATACAGACAAGCCAGGCAAGTCTTTCAACAGCTACCCTTCTAAGCAGTCATCTCAAAATCCCCTTGCAACCTTCACTTATGTATATTTTCTCCTTTGGTACCATTTCATCATGTACTTCTGGCCTTCCATTCTCATTCTTTAATGAATCTATGTTTAATTCCTTCTGTAGGTGGAAAGTCTATTTGCTGACCCATCATCCTGGATACCAAGCAAATTTTGACAATCATTTATATGCTTGCATAATTCTTGTGGAAGAAAGTGTTTTCTGCCAAAAAAAAAATCACCTGTCACTGAAGTAATAACTTGACAAGACTTTCCAATTTCCATACAGTAGAACCTTGGATATGTTTCCATTTTTCATTTTGCCAGAAAAATAAATTAATTTAAAGACACCTGAACGTATCTGCAACTTTGAAGGTTAATGGAGTCCTCTGAATACTTGAATAGACAGATATTTTTGATTCATGTTTTTAGTGGAGGCTTATTACTGCTGTAACATGCTCTACTCTTAATAATATTAAGCATGCTTCAGCCTTCTGGATATACCTTTTTATTCAGAACAACATAAAACTTTTATGACTTACAATATTTTAATGCAAGCTAATGTCCATTAACCCTTACTCTAACGATCCATTTTCCAAATGTTTTTTGCACTGAATATTTGTTTTTAATACCAATCGACATCTCTCTTACAACTCATTCTGTAGGTAAAGTTAAATGTTTCTGTGTTATATTTTTTTTTAAATCATGTATTAGGAGTTACTGATTAAAAACATGGAAAAAATAATGTCAGCAGTTTCTTGAAAAACCATTCACAGTCTAGCAGACACTCAATTATAACATGTTCCTTCCTTTCTTCTTTTCTTTCACATGTGTTTCAAACTCCCTTCTGGTCCACTTCAGCTAATTCCACTTAAACATTTGCGATGAATGCCACATTAGTCATAATTTCCTTCATCCATTTGTAGTAAAATTCTGAAGTGTCACTTCAGAATTTAAGTGAGAAACTACAAATGGATGAAGGACATAAATGTCACAAACTTTTATGTAGTTCCTAAACTCAAAGATCCTAACAACAGCAAGAGGAAATGTGTAGTAGATATTGCAAGCACGGAGGAATACTGCAAAAGCACTAAATTTCATCCAGATATTCCTTATGAAGGCTGCACTGACTGAGTTATGATACCAGAATCAAAAATGTAATACAAATGGGCATTAATGCCATGCATTTAATATACACATTTATGAGTGAAAGGTAGATGTAGATTTCTGAATAAATTGATATTGCAAGGTTCTTTATGTGCCTTACACACAAATGATACAGCTTTATTTTTCAGGTTTTTTCATAGATGTGATGTTATGCTATTTCACTGTGCATAATAAGCTTGAGACTTATTTGGACATTTATGTGCATTTTTTTCTTCTTAATCTTGTCATATTTGAGCTGAGAGTTTGAGATAATCACATCATCGTTTCACGCTGTTATGAATGGATGATGTGTGTTTAATAAGTCCCTGACTTTTGCCCAGGCCTCTGGCAGCAGGCAGTAGCTGTATTGAGGTGGCCAGCACCTCAAGACCCACTCTCATTCGCAAATTCTTCAATAATAGCTGATTCAGTCTATTATAGAATGAGTTATTTATGAATTATTTATTAATAGACACAAAACTAACAGACATAAGACTTAAACCAGACTATTACTACACAGGAATAAGACAAAAGAGAATACCAGTATTATACACATGGGGTTAAAGTTACCTATTAATTTTACAGCTAGCGAAGAAATAATATAACTTAGGATCCAATGTTTCTTACCATCCAATTCCTGATAGAGCACACATCAAAATCCTTTCCCTCAGTTCCCAGAAAAGTAACCACAGCATCTGCATCCAGGCTCTGGGGAGAAATCTCACCGTTCTCAGGGTGTGTGTAGGAGACTTCTGCCTCCGTGATACTCTGTAGAACTTCTATAGTGTAAAGCAGGCCTTTTGGTCACCTACGTTTTTTCTTTTACCTCTTCCCACATCTGCCTTCCATACCAAGGTGTTGATTCTTGGTTAGGCTGGCAGACCTTTTGGCACCAGGAGATGATACCCACTGGGCTTTCCCTGCCTGGGTTCTCTCTCCTATCTGCACTGGCCACCTGTGGTGGGGAGAGCGGGTGTGGTGTATGCCCTGCCACATGCATACTATTACTAGAAGCACTGAGGAAAAACTTTAGCTGGTTTGGTTAGCATGATCATATATAGTGAAAAAAAGACTGATCTGTTTTTCTTTAATCTTCTGAACCTTTATACAAGAACTTAAGAAACATAAGATGAATTTAATTATTCCAATTAAAAGATAAATCCATGAAAAAAATGGCCTTGCTATGTAGATCTGAAGTGTAAAGTTATTAAATTAAAATTCAGAATACAGAGATTTCATTGCAATCACAGTGACCATTTGATGGAGTGCTTTTGCTTTTTCCTTTTTTGTTTTTCTTTTCAATTCCAGGACACATTGACTTATCCAGCTCACTCGTAAGTTTCATTTTTTAATATTTTCTTGTTTCATTATTGATAATTATTAACTTATCTCATTCAAAAAGTCTCTTTCGCATAATGCATATACCTCATCTCTCAACTTTTCACAAAATAATAGGAAAAAAATGCACTAAATAGCAAGAGAAACAGTAGATTTACAGGTATATGTATTCAATCACAACTCCAAGAATATAAAATATCAGTCACTTGTGCTTTAAGGCATAAATGTACTTATTCTTCACTCAGGTAGTTAAAAAAATACAAAAATTCCGCATTAGCAGTTTTCATACTTTGTATTAATTATTTCTGCTCTGCTGCTGAAAACCAAAGGTCCACATCATAAGAAGAGTCCTTGCAAGTCAAAAATCAGTTGTTTTCTGAAAAAATACAATGTTTTATTGGACACGTGAACTTTCCTGAATCGGACATGATCTACTGACACGTGTGGATTTTAATAGTCTTCAAGTTCATGTTTTCCAAAGAAAATTTCTGCTTATAAATGCTATTTCAGAATTGTGGTAGGTTGACCCCAGCCAGCAGCCAAAAAACCACCCTGATTTTCACTCACTCCCTTCTCCCAGTGGATGGAAAGAAAGATAGAATGAAGGTGGAAACACTGATGAATCAAGATAGAGACCGTTTAATAAGAAAAGCAAAAGCTCCATGTGTAAGCAAAGCAAGATTAGAAATTAATTTACTCCTTCCCATAGGCAGGAAGTTATCTCATGTCCTAGGAAGCAGAACATAACAGTTACAACCACCATGACAACAAACATCTCTTCCTCTTTTCCCAGAGTTTTTATTGCTGAGCATGGCATATGTTCATACATATCTCTCTGGTCAGTTCAGTTCATCAATTCAGTACCCAGCTGTGCCCCCTCCCAAGCTCTTACCCAGCATACTCACTTTGAGGAAGGCAGGGAAGAGAGAGAGAAAGTCTTGATGCTCTGTGAGCACCATAGTAACCAAAACAATGGTAGTTACTGACACTGAGCAGCAAAGGCCAAGTGCTGCACTGCATGGACTGCTGTGAAGAAACTTAACTTCATAACTTCATCCCAGCCAGATCCAGTACAAGCAATCTTTCAAAATACTTCTCATTTGGCCTACACCTGATTCCAGCTAATAATAGCTTGTGATGGTGTAGAGTGGATTATAGGAGGAAGTGAATTTTTTTTGGTCACCAGATTACTCTGATTTAGAGAGATTTTTTTACTGCTTTGAAAAATTTCATGTGTATTAATAGACTGATTTGAAGGTGTAATTTCATCAGTCTCTAATTATATGTCCAGCAGTATGTCAGTCCATCGTGAAACTGATGTCACTGAGGCAGAATTGTATGTGCAGCTAAAAAATACGGCAACTGCAGTTTTATCCAGATGGCCAATCTAAACTTGCCGATGTCCGGCACCAGTGAATTACTGAAAAGACTGACTTGCATGTAGGCATAATGCCATATGAACAGATGGACATGAGTACAAATATCTAAGAGACCATCTATAATCACAAACTGTGTTTGTGAAGGGCACAAGTTTAGCCAGGAAGTACCAGATGGTTGCCTGTCCTGAGGTTATAAAAATGCAGCTATTGGAATATACCATTCTTAATCTCCCTTTTAACGAGATAAAATCCCTAAAATTAACAAAATTACTTCATGACTGATGAAGAAAAATATATTAGTTTACTTAGTTTTTATATGTATTTTAATATATTTTTAAATATATTCTCTTGCATATAAGTGAAAAGTTAAATTGTAGGCAACAGAAAGGAAATTTAAAGGATACTCAACAAAATTCACCAAAAATTTTGTTACTCCTATGAGGTGAACTCCCATGTTAAATGGAAATGATGGGAGTGATGGTGGCCTTTCATAAATGGTAAGACATTCTGCTCTTTTAGATTCCAGTTACATGCAGATCTTGCGAAAAATTGTGAATTTCCCAGTAAATCTTTCTATGGGAGTCTGATTGTGATGCTGGGTTCCATTATATTTTCAAGTACAGTTAGTGACAAGTAATGAAAAACTATCTTATTACTGGACACAAAATAACACAATATTTTCTGTATCAATACCTTCTTTGGACCCATACTTTAATAAGCTGGGCACATGCTAAATATTTTATAGCTTTGTTTAGGTTTCTAAGAAAATATCCTCCTTTGAAAGTATGATTTTAATTTGAGCGGCGTGGGGCGGTGGTGAGTGCCACAGCCTTCCGGAAGCGTCCCCAGAATCAAGAAAGCCACTTCACCACAGAGGGCCAGACGAAGATGCAGCAGGCACCCACACTCCCAATGAAGTAGGGTACGCACACACACACACAGAGGACGAGGCAGCAGCCGGTGACAAAGGAGACAAGAAGGGTCTCCTATATGGGGTTCGGCAACTGGGTTTATAGGAGAGACCAGCTGCAGAAAGCTCCAAGGATAGAAGACAAAATGGATGGCAGGGTACAGGGTTTATATATGGGGAGGAAGGGGCGGGCAGAGCAACAGAGCCAATGGGTTGAGGGCCAGGGGGTGGAGTAGGGGCAAGGGAACCAACCGGGGCACAGAGAAGGAGGGATTAAGGGAAGGGAGCCAATAGGGATTACAATCGAAAAGAAACTTCTAGAGGGTGGACATATAAGTGGCAAAAAAGGGGTGGAGACCAACAAGCCAATCCCAAGGGCGGAAAATCCATATATAATTATATCGGGTGCAACGTCCTGTGGGAACTTGCCCTGACTAAAAGGGGATCCTCAGACCTCAGTGCTGACCCACCATGGAACTCAGAATGTTTTTGGGTCCTGTAGCTCTCTTGTCACTCCAGTGCTAGCCTTAACCATCGCAACATTAACTAACTTAGGGCATAATTTACCTGCATAAAATTTTATACAGCTTTCTAGAGTGAAGGATGAGAAATATTTTCTTTCCCAACTTTCATTATAATGATGATGATGAAGATGGTTGCTATGTTTGTTTTTATTGGACACTGTCACTTTCCATTTCCTTCAAACAAATTATTTCAGTTTTGTTATTGATAACTGCATCTCTTCCCTTCTTCATATAATATTCCTGCAAAAATCCAAAGCAAGCTGAGATACATATGGTTCATCTTTCCTTTTTATAAGAAATGAAAATAATGTTAGAAACTTCTTTTCTTTTGTTCTGTACGATGGACTCTGTTTTCAACAGCAAAAGAAATTACTACTACAGAATAAAATCTGAGTGTATTTCTCTCTCTGACAAATGTCGAAATCAACATTTACATAAAGTAAAAAAACTAAAATCATGAATATCTACTGATACAAATTGACATGATGTTATTGAATTCAGTGTTTAATTTACAGAAACTGATATTATGTTTTTAGAACATGAGTAACTTATTCATTGTTATTTCAAACTAATATTTGAAATTTTAGCAATAAGTTTGGAAAATCTGCCTTTTCTCCCATGATTCTCAACCTAATATTTTCTGTTGAAAAGTTGATAAATGTTTAATTTTAATTGTGTTCTTGCACAAACAGTGCACACACACAGAGTCTAAAAATATATTTTATATACTTTTGCTGTGGCACATAAAAAAAATTTCTTCTCATGTCACTGCTTTTAAATTTATACACATCCTTAGGCTTTACAGAACTTAGCTGACAAATACTGTACTCATGAATATAAGAATACACTTTATTTCTCAGAAAGCATAGAAAAAGCATACAAAAAGCTACTGATCTAAAACTGCTGTGAGATATTTTCTAAGCTTTTGTATGGCAATGAACCTACACTGTCAATGCACATTATACTGCAAAGTCAACGAGCATTAACCTTGGAAATAAATATTGTAGAACATATGATCCAATAGTCTGGCAAGTAGTTTTCATGCTAGTTTATGTATCTTAAAGTGATATAAAATTTTGCTAGTTTTATAAACATTCTGCCACTCTGTGAAAATGTCTTTGAAAGATTTTCACAGTTTGTACCATTCAAGGTCTAATAACAACTGACAAGATGAAGTCAGGGACAATTTTGAGCTGTTAAAGACCTTGCTTTATTAGATCCCGGTCAGTGCTGACTACAGCAGAAGTGGAGAAAAGATGTTCGTTATGTCAGGGAAAAAATGTTAAAGAGAAGACAGGATGCCAGTTCCTTAACCTTCACCAACATAACCATCCCTAAAATGACAGAAACAAGACAAATTATGAAAAGGAAAAGAAATTAATAAAACTTAATATGAATAGACCACAAACTAGACAACCAAAATTAGACAAATTTATTTTTCTGAAGAAACACCGAAAAATCATGAGTTTTATATATTTTCCCTTCTCTATCTTTTGCCATCAAGTTTTCTTAAAATAATTTAGTTTGTGGCAAAAAACCTCAACAACCTACAAGCAAAGATTACTTGTGCTCTAGCTTTTGCCTCATGTATTAGTTATTTTTAAATTTATGTGATCTGAAAAAACTGTATGAGAAATCAAGCATATATAGTTATATCTTTGTAACTTAGAACAATTCAAATATAAAAAAACCCTGTTAGAAACAGTAGAGATAATTTAGAGCAAGCCATTATATAAATAACCTAAATTAATAACCAGAAATTGTGGATACAGAAAATATTTGTAGCTTTGGTTTTGCTTAAATCAACAGCAGACACCCAAATCTTATTACTCCTGAAAATTATATATTGACTCAAAATCCTATGAAGATAGCTAAATTTAAACACTTTCAATTATTTTAGCAGACCATCAATGACAAAAAAATCACTTTCATGACTCAATAGGTGTTATTCAATAGTCATTGGCATTGATATATATCTCTCCATTGATTTAAGTAAGTTTAGTAAATACTAGTCCCATTTTCTTACTAAATTTAGATCCCTCTGGCTTCATTGAATATGGCACCACGTACCAGAACACTGTTAATCTGATCACCCAAAGTACACCACTCAGTAAAATCTTCAGAGTAGGTATAATTTTGAAATTATTGGTAACTAGCCTTTTAGTAATTTTACAAAACATTTTATTGCAACTTGGAAGTACAATAATGAACCAAGGCATTGTTAAGAACTAATGTGGATTTGAAACTATTTTAATATCTTGTTTGCTACTTAAGCTGTTTACTAATTTGGGATATTTAAATTAGTGTTATGCTATGAAACAAGGGGGAAATATTTTTTGACATATTATTTGGAACAAACTGCCTAGGGAAACAGTGGAATCACCAGCTCTGGAACTGTTCAAAAAACTTGTGGGTGTGGCACTTTGAGACATGATTTAGTGGTGGACGTGATGGTACTACATTAGCGGTTGAGTTTGATGATCTTGGAGGTCTTTTCCAACTGTAATGATTCTATGATTTAAAATATTTTCCAGAATAAAATAGGTCATGACTTATTGGAAGTTCCAGCAAAACCAACACTGTTGTTCCATGAATAAGGATAAAATTCTCAGATTTCTGGTCCTCTCTCAAATATAATGCATAATTGCAATACATTAAGAATACCACAAAATGCAATTTTTTTCAAATCTAAAAACATTCAAACACTTTCAAATCCATTTAATGTTTTGGGATATTTTCCTAACAAAATAGTCTCTCAGTTAATAAATAATATAAGAACATATACAGATTATTCCCATTACTGCATATAATTTAAATCTTACAGAAGATAAGTGTCTTGTTCCACTATAAAAAAGGGGAGCCGGGAAGGATTCTTTTGATAGATTTTTCTGATGAAAAATCAAGCACAAACACGGCAATATTGTATCTGAGAACCGTTTATTGAAAAAAAGCTAAAAAACCCAAAGACAAGCAAACAAACAGAACACAAAAAAACCCTAAGTGTTTGTATTAAAAGGGGGTGGGGAGGGAGAAACATGAAAAAGGAACAGAGAGAAAAGAGAAGTGGGGGAAGGAACAGAAGACAGGGGACAGCATTACCACAGAACCCCGGCTATATATCGGCATCGATTTGGCAGATGGAGCGTGAGTGTTGGGAACCGCGGTGCTCTTGCGTAGCCTCCATGACAGCCTGGGCGCGATCTCCGAGCGGCGGCAACGGATGGTGAAGCCCACGAGCTGCAGACAGTGGAGGCCGGCAGCGGCTACAAGCTGCAGACAGCGGCTGTGGATGGCAAAGCCCACAAGCTGCGGATGGCGGCTGCGGATGACGGCTAGAAGCTGGATGCGGGAAGTGGCTGCGGATGGTGGCTGGAAGCTGGGTGCGGGCGGCGGCTGCGGACGGTGGCCACGAGATCCTCATGGCGACAAGTTAGTTCTTGGAATTGGCCAGCAGGGCGAAGCAGGCACAGGCAGGGAAACCGGACCACAGGGAAGAGGGCACGAAGGCAGGAGCAGAAGGGGCCAAGCTGACCCCCCCAGCGACCCAAACCAAAAACACCTCATGGTGCTGCTGCTAGGCAGGAGCATGTGCTCCCAAACTCCTCTCCCAACTTGGCTTCGCAGGTCCATTTTTGGCAGGCATTTTTGGCGGGCATCCTTCGCGGGCATCCTTCGCAGGCATCCGGGCACTTTCCCCCCACCAGCAGCAAGCACACGTGTGTGTGGGGGCGGGTGGGGGAGGAGCTGCTTGCAGTCTAATCATGGAAGTTTTCTCTGCCCTGATTGGTGCTGGGTGAAGTCTCCCCAGAGACAAGGCTTCCCCCACTCCTGGCTGCCTCCTGCAAGTGACACATGTGCACCCTTCCTCCACGTGCCTCTGACAACTTTGACAACCAGAGTTGAGGCAAACTAAAATGGCTGAATTGGCTTCTCACAATAAGGAAATGTCTTAAGGGATCATTTTCCATTTCTGATGTCTTAGTCTCATAAAATTTATTTTTAAAGTGCTACAGAACTAAAATTATATATCACCATGATCTATTCTAAAATTCTCTTAAACCAAATAAATAAACAAATTTACATTGTTAAATATATCCTTAAGCCTGATGTTTGCCTGATAAGAGGATTCAACAGATGTTTTTTAAGCCCTGTTTTTTGTGGTTATAGCTATCTCCTTAGAAAGAAAAGAAATATTTGAAAATAACAAAAGTGGATGAAAAGGCTTTTATAGGGAGGTTTTTGCACTAGTAGGGATGCTAAGCATTTATTGACATGGACACTTTTTAAACAGTCTAGCACTTTTAAATTCACTGTAACAGAAAAGAAAAAAATCCCTACACACTTTCAGCACTTCAAGTATTTCCAGTCACAAAACTATGCTTATTCCTAAATTGACTTTGAGTAAATACTAATGTCAAACAATTTTTTAAAAATGACGTATTTTAAACTGTATATGGAGTATTTGGTTTGAGTTTGAATATGGTAAATGAGCATACCTGTCATGTGGAAATAATAAACACATTCTATACTTACACAATCTCATGTTTTTGGGGCAAATCTTTGTTGCAAAAAACAATTCATTAGTGTTAGGTTAAAAATGTTACAGTTGTAAAAATAATGTGCTATTTTTGTTTCTACTAAATAAAAATGTACTGGTGAGGGAACATGTCACTGTCTTCAGTAATCTTATCCTTTAGCTCTGTTTGAAGGAAGTCTTGTTGCCCAGTTTGTATTTTTAACACAAATATCTGCCTAAATTTGTCTATCTTGTGTGAGAAAAATAATATGAGGAAACTGAGTTACTGTCTTGTTTTTTTTCATGCAAACTTATGAAATCTAATTAATGATTTTTTTTAATATTATTAGCCATTTTCCTTTTACATTACATTTTTCTGTGTTCTTCATCCATAACAGTAATGCAGAATTAATACTATTTTTTTCCTGCTGAATGTCAAGCAATAAGATTTTATCTTATTTTATTTTATCTTATCTTTTTTATTTTATCTTATTTTATTATATCTCTCTATCTATCTTTTTAATTGCTTCTCAATGAGAACTAAAGTACGAGTTCTGGGATTAGAGTATGCCATGGTAGCAACAGAGATCTGACTGAAGATAATCTGCTTCTAAAGCTCATTGTAGCCTTTAATGAGTGATATAACTTCCTAGGTGACTCAGTTAACTCCTCTTTGTCAACCCAGCCCTTTGGATTGTGGCTTCGGGGTAATAATAAGATGATTTCCTTGTAGTAATCATTCCCCACACACCTCTAGAACAGAATTTTTATAGTATAAGGCACTACCAGACTAGATCTTGTGTATTCAAAGACAGCACTAGCATACCATGACAGATGTAAAACACCAGAATGGCTTGACCTTGCCCATACACTACTGAAAATAATTCCTAGACTGGACTGTCTTTTCTTTCTCCTCACCAGTTCAGCCTAAACCAAGTTGAATAGTATATATTCAATAATCAATACAGGGCATTGGCAAAAAGCATTTAGCAAGTCAATTAAAAAATTTTACTAATACTGATACTAACTCAGGTTGTTATTCTATCATTGAGTTTACAAGTATGCAAGTATCTCCTTCCCTTTAGACACAACCAAAATAATTGTATATATTGACCAAGTAAATATGAATGTTGTGAAGCTTTTTCCGCCTAGGATATCAACTTTGTTCTGGGAATAACCAGGGGATGATAAAGAAAAGTGTGATGACATTTTCCTGTGTATACTAGGGAGATAAGGAAAGAAGTAAGGAGATCTTAAGAACAACAAGATATGAAACTACAAATTACTCTGCTGGCTTTGTATGCAAACAATATTAAAAGTACGGATTCAAACCATAAAAGATTTTTGCTTCTCAGTGGAAACTGATTAAATAGTGAGTGCTTCTTCTCTGCACTAGGTGTAGGCCTTCTTAATACTTCTATTCAGAAAAGCACTTCACTTCTTATCACGAAATCTGAGTATTTGATTAAGTGTCTTTCAATTGGGAATGCCTTTGGTTGTTTTTTAAAGTTCTGAGGTTTTTAAAGTGATGGAATGAAACAAACTGAGAAACAAATATATTATTTTTTTCCCATTTTCCTCATAATGGGTGATTTATTTTCTCTTGAAATGACTCTATGGCTTATTTGGTACAGTTAATACTTTAGTATCCCCAAAACAATTCTTTAAAACCTTGGTGGCCATTCCTTGGCTATAGGGGTATAGCTATGTGCCCCAAAAAAATATTGAACCAGACTTCAGTTAAGAGTTAAAAATATTTCAAGATCTGTGCAATGCCAGATGTAGGATACCTTAAGGCTGCAAACTTGATTCTAGAGCCTCTTAGAATTATTATGCTAATAATGCTAAGAGACATTTAGAGAACATACACATTTCTATGTAAATCAGTGGCAAACAAAAATATCAGCTTCACCATGACAAATAGAGCCAGTCATTTTTGATACCTGCACACACAGACAAAAAAAGAAAAAAAAAAAGGAAAGACAAACATGCCCCATTACATATATATTTATCTGCTTTCAGAGATCTGGCATAATTGCCAAGAGAAAATATATTGTTTGAATTTGTTTCATAATGATGTATATGTACTTTCTGTTCATCTTTGCAACATACAACTTAATCAATTTACAAAAGCCCCCTATGTGATTCCATATTGCTTAATCTGTGCTTTTCAGCACAACTTAAGTTTGTTAGAGCTATTTTTTTTCTTTTGTACTCTTCTTTAACAGAATCATTAGTAAAAACAAAGAAATAAAAATATGCACACCCCCAAATACCAGTGACACTTATTTAGCCTTCAACATTCTAGAACTTTATTGTGTCATGGGAAGTTCTAGGACAGTATTAATAAAGATTTCCTTCTTGAACTCGAATGTGGTTCAGATGTGTTATTTTTGTTGTGTTAAGAAATTTGGCTGAAATAACCAGTTTTCACTTCAAGGTCTATATTTGAAAAATGCCTTAACTTTCACAAAAAAGAATTCAAGGGGACATAAAATTTCACATTATGTACACTACTTTTGTCAGTTTCATTAGTTCTGAGGGTATATTTGCCAAAACTAGGATATCTGAAGTAGACTCAAAATGCAAATGACAGATTGAGAAGAAAAGTGAAGAAGGAAGAAAAAACTTGTTTTGTAGCATCAGTTCAAATGCTTTGATGTCTAGCTGATAGAGAAAAAATGTTCATGGAATGAAAACAGGTTACAAAATCGCTTCAATCTCACTATCCAAAAGACAGTGCAAATTTCAAAGTACAGCTTCAAATGTGGTTCTGTGAATTCTAAAATATTTTGTTATTTAATGACTGTGCTTCAACTTATAGACTTAAAAAGTGGAGAAATATCTCAGAAAATAAAAGGCATTTTAGGTTAAGCAGCTCACACGGATCCTTGTGTGTCTCTTCTATGAACTACCACTCAAACTGTGTGCTATATAAAAAAACCAAAACCATCTAATTGCTTTTGTTGCACTCTGGCAAATCCTGTATAAGAAGTCATTGAGTTGTGATGGACTAAGATAAAGGTAAGAAAAAAAATTGCTAATTGAAAACTGTAACTTTCAAAACAAACACTGGTGTGCAGAATTGTCTCCTTAGTAACAAGTTAATCATTTGTATAAAACTTTAGCTCCTTAAATCATAAAATTTACACTATATTCATACACATCTAAGTTTTCATTGTGTTTTTAGATTTTGCTCTAAATACATACGTATTTATTGAAGTTAATTAAATTAAATCTATTTGATTATGTACTATATACATCTATGTACATGCTTACATATCTACTCGTTTTTAAACCACAGAAGGAACAGCATATTTTAAATATGCTAAAAATTTGATTTAAAATGTCTACTGAGGAAGGGGATTTTTAAAAAAGGAATTAAACAACTACTGAATTTAATGTTTGAAACTTATGTGTTATTTTTTGCAAATGATCCTCACTACTAATTCTTGAACACAACATCTTTATGACTAATGAAATTATATTTTGAAACAATGTTTCAAAAACAATTGAAACAGTCTTAAAAATAATCTCTAGCTTCTCAAACATAAAAGAAAATTACTATATTTTTGGATTTGCTAAAATGCTATTTGATTGACATTTCCAGTTGGATAATGTTAAATATAATTCTATAAGTTGAAAACCAGCAGTGTTTTGGTATATATATTATGCTGTGTTTATATTTATTTTGTAATGCATCTTCTTGTGCACTTGAGGGGAAGTGATTTACCTGGTATGTAAAACAGTATTTTTTTCAGATATATTTTATTCTTATTTTTAGAAAACTTTACTTAAATTTAAAAAAAACCCACCAAACTATTATTTAAAATTATGTAAATGCCATTGATGCCCGATTGGGGTTAGGATTTTCAAAAGTTTAAATGAAGCATAGTTCATGATTTTAAGAGATTACTGTAGTAAAAGATAAAGCAAAATAAATATTATAAGAAGAATATATAGCAACATGCAAAGACAGCATATTTGTAAAAATGTTTGGTCAAGTTTCTCATACAGTATTAGTAACTAAAACCAAACAGTGTACACAATGGAATTAGGATAGACTTGGTGGAGGACAGGAGATGCAGGTATTTTGAGAGTATTTAAGGTCAATATTATTCATAATATTATTTTATGTTTTGCTCCTTGATAGAGATATTTTCAGATATATTCTGTATTCTATGTATTTTTAGATACATATTTAGTTTATTTTAAACATTTTCAACTTATTTAGCCAAATAACAGGCTGTTCAATCAGTGTCTTAGAATATTTTGTGGATCTGCAACACATAAAACTAAGCTAGTACTTTCAAGGAAAGAGATTCTCGAGGTGAACATAAAAAACTTTCGTCCCACCTCCCTTAGAAATATGTCTCTAGTTTTTTTTAATTATGACACTGAACTTGGCTAGGATAGATGGATTTTCCACTGTAGGTCCATAGGACTAAAACTCCTTGTCTTGATATGTACTGAATAAGAAAATAACATTCTGACTGGAATCATTGAGAGACTGTAAAATTAATGGTTAATGACTCAAACAGTGGGCCATGAGCTTTGCCAACGATGAGGAAAGTAACAGCTCAGGTGCAGAGGGCATGGGCACCAGAGGATGACCACAACAAATCAACACTTATTTAGCAACAAGCTGGGTTTTGAGCCAGATAAGGAAAGAGGTCGATAAGAAACAGATGCTGTGAAGTGGGATAGTTCTTATCATGCCAATGTCTTCCCTTACACAACTGGCTCAATTGTAAAACTACCCCCTGAGGGCAAGGTATTGAGACATTCACATTATTCATCCCTTCTGATGGGGCATAATTGGCTCAATTATGCTCACATGAGAGGCAGCTGTCATGTCTTAGAAGGTCATAAACCAACAAAGACCCCCCCAAAGTGTCCCCAAAATGTATTTCTGGGGCCTTCCACCAGCATAATCCACAGTGTTGCAAGAGAGTGTAAAACTCCCCTCCAGGGGAGGTGCCTGAGCATTCCCATGTGAACCTAAGCATGTATCAACCGACTGAACTTTGTGTTCCCTGGGCTTTCCCCATCTCCAATGGGTCAAGACTGTGACCATCATTTCAACCAATGGACATCTAAATTGCAACAATCAAGTCTCATCATGGGATCTACAGGTAGTGATATCTTTCTAATCTTATCCTTTCTTTCTCTTTCTTTTCCTTATACATTTTCTTACATGTTGTTTTTGTGCTCTTATATTGCTATATTACTATTAATAATAACGAATACCTCCTTTCCATTGTAACCAAATTGTTCTAAAAGAAACCTTACATAGATTTATATAGATATATAGATATATATATATCCGTGTATGTTTTTATAAACACAAATCATTCAGTGCTATTTCACTCTAATCCACCCCAAGGGATCTATTAACAAGAACCGGAGTTACCCTAGCCTTCAGGGTCAGATCATAACAATAATTAACAGTTGTGAAAGTACAAAAAGTAACACTTTGTTCTGTCTACTAAATAGAACATTGGCTTTAAAAAGAAAAATGAATCCCATAAGATGGTCAAAAACTCTGCAAAGAGATTTTCCTTGACTAAAATCACAGCGAATTATTCAGGAATCCCAACAAAGATGTCAACTCTGTTTCCTCAACTGGATGTTGTTTTTCTTTCTTGAGCTGAAAGCCAGTGTCACTGTTTCTGTTGTTATAAAGTCTCACCATAGTTATTTGGAGCCTTCCTTGGAAGGCATTAAGATTTCCATTGTACTCTGCCCTTTTTTGCTACGGGTGCACTTTGAGATTAAAAAAGGGAAAATATGTTTTTCAGACCCTCAGAAGAAAAAATCATTTTAAGAATGTAACTTCCATCTGAAAGTTATATTCATCTGAATGAATGCATCAAATATTTGAATCAACACTTAATATGTACTGATGAAACAAGTGAAAAGAAAGTAAAGAAAAACAGGAAAATCAATCTTGAAATTGTGTCAGGATGTCATGAAGCGACTGTAGCCCTATAATTTGAAATGTGTAGTGTTTAACACTAGATATTTCTCATTGTATGGAAAACATCCTTGAACTCAAAACTGCATGCAGTGTGGTTCAGAGCTCTAAAGAATGAGCTGTTTCCTAAGGATTTATTGAATGCATGATTCCTCAAATGGCAAAAGCATCAACTGAGATTCTACACACCACCTCCTGTTCTGTTTCTCAGTTGTCTTTTTCAGTGTTCCAAAATCCTGTGTAGTGCTTGGAGTGACCATCCAGAACACATAACTAAATAAAAATAATAAATTGTATACTAGAGAAATCTTGGAATTGCACATATTTAAAAATTATTTTCAATTATTCCTACTAAATACTAAGCCATGACAAAATGTGATTGCAGTACAATAGAACTGACTTTAATATTTGAAATAACACATATTGAAAATGTTTGTGTCTGATAGATTAATTTCTAGAAATTAAGCATCTGTTTCAACTTAGCTTCTAAGATTAGAAAAACAAAACAAAACACACTTTCATGTTAATTGGGCAGATGGAAAGAACTGAATTTGAAATTACCATACAGTAATTGATCAGGATTGTAATGATGCTAATTCCAATTAAAAGAACACTAACAAGGCAAATGTTCATTTGAAATCAATATCATGGTAATGAGGGGGTCTATATCTTGCTGTCATTGCTGATTTATTTCCACAAGCAGTGATTTTCAGACAGAGTTTACCTGCAAAGAGAACTACTCAAAATAAATGATGATGCAGATAGATAATTAGAAGAATGTTGGAGGAGGACTATAGTCAACCAGTGGAATGGCACCACTGAAAACGATAAAATATCTGGTTTTGTGTAGTTGTGACTTAGCATCTATGAAAAACACAGTGTTTCATTTTACAAATAGTAATGAAAATGAAAAATATTTAATGGTTACTTCCCCAAAGTAAGATAATCTTCTACAATAGTTAATATTAGATTGTTAATACTAGATACCCAGTGATTATAATACCCAGTGATTATAGTATTGAATTGATTAAAATGTTTGATAATTTAAGAACATATTTAATTTTCTTTTGTAAAGGATGTCGCATGTTTATAAGCAGTCCTTATAGAGACGTGCTGGGTAGGTCAGATGGTACACACCAATGTCTTGACAATGGCTTAGCAGTGTTTGCACAGCATGAAGATTGTCTCTCCAGTAAGTGCTATGCATACTGAGGTCCTACTCCCCAGGAAGTGGCTGGGCATTACCTGCTGAGAAGTAGAGAATAAATATATTTGTTATCATTTGCTTCTGTGTGCAGCCTTTGCTTTTCTTTATTAAAATGCCTTTATCTTGACCCACAAGTTTTTAATCTTATTTTCTCCCCCTGTCCTGCTGATGAGGTGAGTGGGAGGACACCCTACTTGACACCTGAAGGCCAGACAAGGTTGACCCACCACAGTCCTATTAGTTATGTGTCTATTTTATACATAAGATAAAATTTATATTACAGTCTAGAAAGCAAATATGAGCAGACTCCATCAATGGCATCAGGTGCTATGTCAAGGTAAGAACGAACACACAGTTATAAAACATGTTTCCTATACTACTACTAACTAACTTTACTATTTACTAAGTTTATCACTATGCTGTACAATGTTTTACACCACAAAGTTAAGGTTCTACATTTCAGCCATTTCTCAAAGTGTTTCACATTTCCTTGTGCAGTAATTATTGCAGACAGCTGGTGCATTAAATACAACTGTATGTTTTCTGGACCTTTGTCTTGGGGTGACTTTATGGTGTTGTATCCGCTATCACCGCTCTATGCCCAGATATGATCCTGAGCCTTTCTGTGCCTTTAAAACTGGGTGCAAGAGAGAGAAAAAAACGAATTGAGTGAGCTTTTCAAAACAGTTTGTGCTCCAAGGACACAGAGATTAGCTGCTGCTGCTGCTGAGGAGTGAAGGAAGCACCCTTTCTGCTTCTCTCGGCTTTTCAGATCTGTTTCTCCAGAGAGAGACTGAGAGTTAGATTCTTTCTGGGACTTCGGCTTTTCCCTTCTTCTCTTCTGGACTGTTTCAACATCAGAACACCAGAGCTTACTAGGAAAATTTCCACCTTAGGCCCGGAGGGGGCCCAGGCCAACCCAGCTCCGAGGAGGAGGAGAGAGACCACACCCAGAGAAGGACTTTAAAATCTTCCCAGGTTTCTCTCCACAGCAAGAGGTTTTATTATTTAGCTTTATTAGTCTTTTCCTGTATGTTTGTTAAAGAAATAGTTTTTTTCCTTCAATTTCCTCCAAGGAAAATCTTTTTTTCTCCCGAACCTGGTGGGAGGAGGGGTGGCTGTAACGTGTTTTCCTTTGAGGAGACGTTCCTTTTGGATGTTTCCCCTGAATTTGGCCCAACTCAGCACAACCTTAAATGTCCATTTCCATCGCCAGTACATACAATAACAGTTCATAGCACATTTACAGTCTGTAGTTTGTAAGTTCCAAATTCTTGAATGTGTATGCCTTTGAGAACTAGAGCATGCATAATAAATAAGTGTACTTCCCATGCTCTCTTGAATTCACTTTCCTTGGAAAATAATCAAACACTCATCCATAACTTAATTTGGTTTGAAGTGATTGTGTTAAAATGCCAGTGAAGCCCAATTAGCAGAATAGTGTTGAGATGAATGTCAGAAAATGTATAAGGGGTCTGGAATTTTTTAAGCAGGTATTGTGGTACACGGCAAAAAATATTTAGATGTATCATCATTGATACTTGATGTCATACCAAGATTAAATGTAGGACATAATAGCACATCACCACTGTTCACTAACCTGAACAAGGTTTTTAAACACAGAATATGAAATTTAGAGGTTAGGACAAGTAAATTACCCCTTTGCCCAGCGCATTTGTCTGCAAAGCTCTTTATGGTAAGTTTAACTTACAAAGTCTGTGTTACGTACTGTGGCTCTTTTTCCATCATTCTGATGCAATGGTAAAGCAACCAAATATTGGAAAGTGTGAAAGACAGACATTTAAACAACTCTGTTCCTCCTTCGTCTGGGACAGGGAACACAAATCTAATACCAAGAATTTACATGCTTTAAGAAACACCAATGTGGGGTTTCCTCATGCTTCAGAAACTAATGGCTATTTTCAGAAACTAACAGCTATTTTCATAGCTAGACTTATGAATGTTTTATGATTTGTAAGAGCACTAAAACTCTTGAGGCATGATTTTAATGTTACACCTATTAATATTTATTCCTTATATATTTGTAAATTATAGGTCCAGGAAGCATCCCTGTGACGATCTACTTTGACCTCCTGCAAAAATTACAAGTTACTTAGAAGTTTAGGAATTTAAAATTCTTAATTTCCATTATATCATGGAGACTTTGTAGGGAAAATAATCCCAGTAATATATGTCATAGTATCACAGAATGTCTCAAGTTGAAAGGGACCCATAAGGATCATCAAGTACATCTCCTTCTCCTCACAGGACAAATACCTTGTGCAGTCAGAATTTCTTCAACATTAAGCACTACCAAGCCATACTTTTGCCTGCCAGGTGCTATCTTGTGCGTAGAATTCCTGTTTGTCCACATCAATATGTAGGTGGATATCTAAGTTCTGGGCAAAAATTTCTTAAGTTAAAAAATTAGTTCATTGTGGCTCTCAGTGAAAGACCTTCCTGCAGTATATTATCATTCTCAACACTCTGCTCTTCGACTTTTGATTGAAAAACAGTAGAAAGTGTCACAGAACCTAACTGGCCAGTATAAATACTGCCATTTGTCTACTGCACCTTTTTTAGCATGGGTTTCTCCCAGTTTGTAGTAAAACACCTACAATTTTATGTTCATTAACTCATTAACTTATTCACTGCATATAAGAAAATGTCCTGCTTTGTCAAAAAACAAAATTATCTTCCAAGTATGGCTTGTATTCTTACTTACTAGTATCTAAACAATGTAAAATAGAAATTTGTCATGTATTAGAAGTCACCATGTGTTCATCTACTGAGTGATAACTTTTCATGGAACTGTATTGATACTTATTTATAAATGCAAACTAGCTTACTTCCAAAGACAGAAGAATATAGTATTTCAAACTACTTTTTATTTACATAGAGGTTACCACACAGGAAAAGCATACATACAAACTGCCACAGGCCACATGACAAGAATGTGTTTATGTGTCCAAGTCCTGATTTTACTCTTATTGCAAGATATATTATTAACATGCACAAGTGTATCAACAACCAGATAAATTTGCATCTGTATCTTGTTTTCTCAGTAATCTCTCAAAACTTTTTGTAATCTTTGGATATTATTGCTACTGATATAAATTGATTCTGAGTAATCTGAAAAACATGTTCAGTTGTTCAGACTCAAGTAATTTCTAGGAAATACCACTATAGTAGTGCACATTTATCCAAAAATATAATTTGAAGCTTGTTCATAATTTTTAAAGCACTGAATATCATAAACCAGACCAAATAAAGGAATTATCTGCAGTGCAACCCTGAAGATCTAGGATCTTCTTTGTTTTAGCTGAGACTGATGATGCACACCCTGAAGAGCAAGGCTTCTTCCTTCCCTGTTTCCCTTTATAGGTGCACTATATAATTCTTGTCTTCATGGAAGTTCAATTTAACAAAGCTATTTTTTCTTTCTCTATGTGTATTGCACCATTTATTGCTGTTTATGTCATGGAAAGATTTTTTGCGACAGATTCTGGGAACTATAACATCTGAAATTAAAAAGTTAGATTTTTTCTGCATTTTTCTCTTGAATTTTTCTTAAGCCAAGAATTTATTCTTAGTTTAGCTAATATTTTTGCAGTCAAATTAAAATAGACAAAACCCCACCTTTAATTAACTTAAGTTACAATACTAACACTATTGCTCAAGCTACCCAATTAAGAAAGAAAAGACCTTTTATAATATGGTTAAAACTAGTATACAAAAATTTTTGATATAGATCATTTCCTTCTAGCATTTTGCTCTTCCTTCCAAAGATCCTCTGGGTCCTGCAGTCTTCATGGAAGGAGAGAGAAAGGGCTTTCCAAGAAGTCACCAGTGTGCCTTATTGTCTTTCTCCTGAGTCTTGATATTTGCTTGGGGTTTTTTAAGTATATTTTCTTATGTACGAAATGCTTTCATCTCACTGTTTCACAGCTGAGGTTCAGAAATAACTCATGATCCTCCCCCAGTTTCAGCTCACAAAAAGGATGGCTGTTGCACAATAACTTTCTTACTGGAGGGATTCATACAGTTCTAGCCAAAACAGGTGAGGCAGGTGAGGTAATATGGTTGACAGGGCCCTGAGGGCACCACCAGGCCTGACTGTCCCTGACCATCACCCTATGGCCTTCCCCACCCTGTCCATGGCCCAGGACCCCAGTACAGTTCTCCCTCACGCCCATAGCCATCAGTCTCTACTCCAGCTGTTCCCCAGCTCCCCACAGCCCTGCCCAGACTGGCCATGGGCACTGCCAAGCCAGGCCTCACCCGTGGGCTGGCCCTGGACCAGCTCCAGTCCAGGCCCATGGCTGTGGTTCCCTTCACCACACCTGATCTTGGGATAGTCTCTGGCTGCCCCATAGTGTGCTTGAAATAAATATCAAGATGTGAAAACAAAACAGTGTCTGTCCACAGCACCTTGATCCGAGTTCAGAAAGTAATAATTATAGAAAATGAAAGTGTAACAAATGAGTGTGTATTTAAGGTGTCAAAATTTGCTGATTTGCTGTTCACAGAGGTAAACACGGAACAAGCCTCTGGGGTGACTGTTACTGTTCAGTTCCTACAACAGCAATAATCCAATTTCAGTTATAGCAACAATCAGTTCTTGGGGTTCAAGAAAGGACTTTAAAAGATATTCATTTATCATGGTTTGTCATGTGCTTTTGCTTTGAAGTACCCAGAAAATAATATGCATTAAAAAGTAGTATTGTCAAGTTTGCAGTGGGTAGTGCAGAGAATGATTGAATTGTCTTTCTGTCTACAGCTTGGGGGTTCATCATTGTAGCATATTTTCTTACACAGTTCAAAAGGTATTTCATCAGTGGAATACATTAAAGCCATTCTCTTAGTCTGTCACAACACTTATTGAAATGTCAAGTCTTTTGCTAGGGAAGGTGATATAAACTGGTTAAATATATTTGGAAGGTTTTGATATTGAGTAGCCATTTTTATTTCCATCTCTAACTTACTCGTAGTAGTCTGTGCATGTTTTCCCAGTGGATGGTGTCACTTTTGAGCTCCTGTACTGTACTATACATTGTTATAGCTCAGAAAAAGTTGTACACCAAAGCATTACCAAGACTGATGTAAAAAAAACCTTAACAATTTTAAACTGTTTTATGTTATTGTTTAACACATTCTGAAAATAAAATTTTAGCATTTGATACATTTTACAAATCATTTAAATGTTGATATCCAGACATAATGAACATAGATTTCTAACTGATGTAACATTGCGTAAATAGCCAGCAATCTGGGTCATACCAGTGTATATATAATGATAATTTGACCACCTCTTTCACTTCTGTCATATGACCAAATAACCACTGGAAGTAAATTATAGGTATGTAGATACCGTTTATTCTCTAAAAACAAAACAGTCCAGTCTTTCCTAAAACTATTATGTTCTAAAAGATGTAAATAATTGCCTTTGTGCTCTGACTGATGTGCTTCCTGGCACCTGGAATTAGCCTGTTGTGTTGGATTTCTGTTGTGAAATGTATAGAAAATGGTGTCTTATATTCATGGGTTTTTTCCTCAAAGTAGGACAGATGCAGCTTTTAAAGTTTTGATACTGAAGATTCCCACCTGACTGAAAGCAAATTCCAGAGGCATGAAGGTATTATCATCAGAAGTCCTAGAGACATCAAGGTACTTCTAAACATAGGCAAGGATTTCAATCACATACCTCCTACCCCTTGAGAAGATGGTATAATGATTCATCCTGCAGAAATAATTCTGGGACAGGATATAAGATTTAATCACCCTGCAGATACTTTTCTTGCTATAAGCAGCTAAGAATTCTATTCCTACTGTCATAGTGCATCTTGGATTACTTTATCTACAATGATACAAATTCATGTGATTATAGAGGACTGCCACTGACCCCGTGCCTTTTACATCCCATAAATATGGCCCTGTAGCCCAGTAATACAGTTCTGCCACAGATAGTATGAAGCCCTAGGCTTTGTGCTGATTTTGCAAAGTCTTAGAATGGAGACAGATTTGCTCAATTTGAAGTTGTTGTGACCTGTTTTTTTTGTGGAGCTATGTTTTCACTTGGTTTATCTGTAATTACAATTTGCCTAATGACCAGGTGGTTATGGCTAATTCCTTTTACTTACTTTAGTATGGCAAAACTATCTTTTTCTTAATATATAATTAATAGCAACAAGTCGTTGTTAGGTGTAGAATAAGATGATTTTGACTACAGAGTAATGACACAGTACATGACGTTAGTCAAGCAAGTACAATGATCACCCCTGTTATGACAGTAGAGACGTTAAGAAGTGATGATAGAGAATGTAATGTGCTGGACTACAGGCATGAGATAGTAAGAGATGAGGCCCAAGCACACACCAGAGACTCCACCGCTAAAAAACTCTGCCCAGTGTGCAGCGGAAGAAATGGAGATATGGAGCTAGACAAAAAAAGTTTTGTTGTTTACACTGAAAGTAAAGTAATATGTAAACCAAGCTGTACATGATAAAATCAAAATTAATATGGAATTGCAGTAATGGATTAAAAAAAAGGGTAGAAAGCATGCCAGCAAGCATAAAACCCCCTCCAAGCAGGCCCCAGTGTGAGGAAGAATAATCTATTAATATCATACCACACTTTCTGAGATATTTGGATACTAAGGACTCATGCTGCCATCCCTTTGGTGTCCTTAGGCAAAGAAGAAAACCAAATCCTTGGTGCTATGATTCTTAGCAGATTTCCCAATTCTTTTTGTCATTAAGATAGTATATCTATCTTTTTTTAAAAACCTACTGTGTTCTGAAAGTGCAAATGATTGCCTTCGTGCTTTGAACAGTAAGTGACCGTTATGCTTCTCTACCCTCCTTAGTACAGAACTAGTATAGAATTCAGGCAAGGCCTGTGTTACTGACTGGGAATGTTCAGTGATTCTGAGTCCAAGCAGAACTACCTGGTTCATAGTAAAATAACTAAACTTTGTTTTACTCTAAGACAGACTGCCACATTCAAAGTACCCATTGGGAATGGTACATGTGATGTGTGAGCCCTGAAATGTGCCTAGGATTTTCTGTGAAAATGTCAGCTGGTAAAAGGGAACACATTGAAAGGAAGTGTCACATTCATTACAAGGTATAGATACTTGCAGAACAATACTTGAGCTCATATTTTAACCCTGCTTAATTTATAGTGTAAAAATAGCATCTCTCTCAATATTTGTTCTTGCCCAGCTCTAAGTAGCTGCATGAATTAGGAGTAAAGAGATTGAGATTGCATTCTGAGACAACCAACTCTCTAAAAAACCTTCCTATGTCCCTGGTTTTGGATAAAAGGCTGGTATTGCTATATGTCCTGGTTTAAAAGACAGATGTCTGCCATGGAAGGTGAGAACCTTCCTGGAACAGAAAAGATGACCTCCTCTCTCTGAATTATTATAACTTTGAAATTACAGGGCTTTCAGGCAAAGATATGGGAAAAGGAATAACAGTTCTTTACTAGAATATATATCTAAATATATATATCAAGACAGGAAAACAACAACAACAGCAACAACAAAAAACCGAGAAAACCAGAAAACCCAGTAACAGCCTTTTCTCGCCCGTCAAGCGATTTCCCCTTTGGTGTAGTTACGATCACAACCTGCAGGGGACGCTGTTGGCTCCCAAGGGGGCAGAGATGCCGCAGCAACTCCGGGCGAGGCAGGGCGGCTGCGATGGTTCCCTGGGGCCTCGGGGTTGCTCCGACATGGGCGCGGAAAACCTCCTGAGGTGGTGTTGGGAGCTCGGGCGAGGGGGAGGATGGGATGTGGCTCCTGTTTGCCAAACTCACAGGCAGAAGAGGCAGCAGCGGGTCTCGGTAACATTCTGGGTGGCAAGCTAAACTGTATCACTATCCTCAGAGGAGCCAAATGCCCTCTGTGACACACATGACCGTTCTCCTCGACAAGAAAAAGGGACGAGCCGAAAAAGGGACCGGCAACCAGCTCCCCACCCACCAGGCAAGAGTCCCGGACTCCGCTACCAAAATACCTCTCGCGTTTATTTACACCACAACTCCCGAACTGCTCCCCCATGCCCCATGCATGACTCTAGTTTCCCCTGGCCAAGCCATTATTGTGGTATGTGAGAGTGCTTGGCCATATCTTTTTTTTTCAATTGCCCCTATCAATCTCCCAGACAACCCCCTCCCCTCACAGCGTCTTCCCTTCAGATGGGAGAAAATTCCCTTAAAGAACTAAACGTACAACGTTATCTTAAACTGTTTTTAGGAATATACGATTCTTAGTTTATATATCCATTTCCTTTTTCTAAAGAAAAAATAAGGTCTGGTTCCATGTCAAGACATGGAACTGTTGAAGCAAGTTCAGAGAAGGGCCATGAAGTTGATAAGGGGACTGGAGCACCTCCTCTAGGAAGACAGGCTGAGAAAGTTGAGGCTCTTCAGGCAGTGAAACAGCAGGTTGCATGGAGATCTCATAGCAGCCTCCCAGTATCTGAAGGGGCCTACAGGGAAGCTGGAGAGGCACTCTTTGTCAGGAACTATAGTGATAGGACAAGGAATAATGGGTGCAAATTGAAAGATGGGAAATTTAAGTTAGATATCTGGAAGCAATGCTTTACTATGCGGGTGGTTAGACACTGGAACAAATTGCCTAGGGAGGCTGTTGACACCCCAACCCTGGCAGTGTTCAAGGCAAGGCTGGATAATGCCTTGAGCAACCTGGTCTATGGCAGGGGGCATTGGAACCTGATGATCTTTAAGGTCCATTCCAACCCCTTAACATACTATGATCCTGTGGTTTATTATTTTAGAAAAATCACATTTCACTCATCCTATAGCAAATTCAGGACCACAAAGAAGCTGCATACTGATTAGGGTTAATGCAGACTGAAAATTTAACCATATTTAGAAGAATAGGATTATTCTGTATTTTACAACTTAATATGTCTTCACAAAGAAAAAGCATCAGTCTTATAGTACTCAGAGGTGTGTTCCAAGTTTTAGCATTCTTCTAAGTCAAAGTAAATGCTTAGTAATTCTGAAGTAGTTGTGTGACTTAAAGTTCGCTTATTTCATGATCTGAGTTTATAATTTATTTATGTGAAACTCAGTTTCTCGATTTCTTTTCATATATGTAAATATATATAATATATATGTAATATATAAAGAATATTTTGATAAGAACTGTATTCAGGTGCCTTTAATATGTTTCTATTCCTGCTACCTGATTGTTATTGGTACTCCTGATTTATACTGCCATCATTTTTTTCTACAGGGAACAATTATTGTACAATCAGACAAATGTTGAGTAATCAAATATTTATATGGAACAAATGTTAAGAGGTTTTTTGATTGCTTTCACAAGCATAAGCATATTATGTACTTAATAAATTGGATTTCAGTATTCTTGGTTGATGAAAAGCAAGAAATTCTGATTCAGCGACTAATATTAGAATAATGCTTTGGACGAGATGGAGTCACTACCTGTACAAGTGGATTTTTCTGTTTTCTTCTCAATGAGTGGGTATAAACCCATTTTTGTGTGCCACTGGTGTAGTCACTCTTCAGTGCCGCATAATCATTACCGTGTTTTCTGTCCTACCTTCACATCTGACTCTTCAGATGGAAATTGCTGTTAGGGAGTTTCCGTGACATACTGAACCCAAAATGACTAAATGCAGCTGAATATTCCCGAGGCAGATCATGATAGTATGTTTTTCCCAGCCTTCCTTACACCCTATTTTCCTGCAAGATTTAATTTTTAGCTTAATTTTTTTTACATCTTTTATCAATAATCCTCTAGTGATTTGATCCCACAGTCAACAGAAACAGTTGTTAACCCCAGCACATAAATTGTTTTTCCAAAATACCATAGCACATTTCCACATATTTATAAACAAAAAACTGAAACAGATGCAGCTTTGTGAGAATGTCAAGAGACACTGTTCCATGTTAAAGTTACACAAACTGCTAAGGAATTAGGAAATGAATGAAAAATTCCTACTACACAAATACTGAGCTCTATACAGTCAATTTTAAATACTTTCTTGTGTTTCAGAGAAGTTTACCAAAATGTTTTACGTATCTTGGCCGCAGAAATGATACATTGCATGTAAATCTTTAGTAAAGATTAAATCCGTAGACATTTGCTTTCATAACCAACAGGCATTATAAAAGATCTGTCAAAGAGGATCTCTAATAAAGAATAGAAAAAAAAGCAGGTATTTAAAAATCTGCAAGTAAAACTTCTGTTACGGTTCCACTGGTCCTTTAGTCTCCAACTGAGTTTTTTGTACGATAGGATACAAACTTACTACTATATAATTTTTAAAAAATCAGCACTTTATTTTCAATAAAAGTAAACATTGAAAAAATAACTAATATTCATGATTTTTCAATAGCATTTGTTGATTTTTATTTCTTTTTATTAATCTTGAATAAAAGAGCCATTACTACTTCTTCTGGTATTTCAGGAAGACTATTTTCTTACATAGAATAAGATGAAAATACCTAAGAAAAAGCCAGTCATCTCATGATGCTTTATGTAAGAGATACACAGACACAAGTATGAATATCATAAACTGCTTCAATGCCTTATAATTTTGAAATAACTTGGGCTGCCCTAAAGCAAAGCATAGACCTTAATAAAGAATAAGTCTTTATGACTGTTTCAGCTGACTGCTTTTGAGCAGAGGAAAATGAGAAATCATTATGTGCACTAGTAGAAGCTTTCTTTTAAGTGGCAGTTCAGTTTAATTCATATCACCTTACTCATGACAGTGATAACAAAAAAAGAAACTGAGGACAGATTCCTAGGGATAATTAAGCAGTGTTGATCTCAGGAAAATTGTCTTTTCAATGAAACACTGATTGCATTGTTCATAACAAAACTACCTCAGCATGACAGAACTAATTAGTGACCATCTGAACTTACTTAGCCAAACGAAAAAAGCAATTAAAAATGCCGTCATCACCGAATCTACCACCGAACAGCTGGTTATGCTGATAAGCAATACAGCAAGTTAAAGCTACTTTGAAACACAATGGAACTTAATCTGCTTGCTAAGTAGTAATTAGAAAGCAATGAGAGAATATGAGATTACTGTTGAGAAACTGTTATTATGATGCAAACAACTTTCAAAATGCAGTTTGATTCCCTACCTCCCTCCCTCCCTCAAAATTTCTTAAATAAGGAAACTGGGTAAAAATTTAAATTTTTAAAGAGTGAAACTCATAAAGCCTCTAGAAGGTTTTCATTGATTAGTTCTTCTGTGATTTGAAGAGGTTTATGGGGTGCAAAATGCATGGCAGCATGTATCTGGCTTACCCGTTGCAATCAGGTTGACCACTGAAATAGACTGAAGCAAAGAGCTCAGAAGTTCTTCTGGTGGATTCATCAGTCACCTTTCATAAGCATTGCTTTAAAAAAGAAACTGGAAAGAACAATCACAAATTCTCTCTTGTATATTGAAAAGATTTGAGAAATTTACAAAAAACCTGAGAAAATAATTCATTAAGTGATATTTAAAGATATTGGTTTTATTTATTGTATCTAATTTATATTGTTAAAATACAGCAAAATAGAAGTTTTACAAGCATTTTGTATTTTATGGTAGAAGGAGTTGTATAGGTATTCACTGTATGTGTATAATAAGCTTTCACTGAGCATGGAAGAAGTGTGTACTTTATGTAAAAAATGATGTAGTGACTTTGTCATAAGGTTGAAAAAAAATATAAAAGCTTATCAGCCATAATATAATCAGGCATATAATACATACATTGTTTTTTCAAGGTTTTCTTACTGATGGCACATACTCAAACAAACAGCTGTGATAATTCTCTCCAGCATGTCAGCCCTTCACTCCATTTTTCATGTAAATATGAATTAAATATTTGTGCCTTAGTAAAAGATACACTGATTTATATCAAGAGCCCTATTCAAAGGATATGCTTCTGCAAAGGTACAGGAAAGTGTTATGCAATATTTTAATGCATTCTAAGATACTGGGTTTCCTAAAATATCCTGTACAGTTTGGTTTGTAGGCCTAGGGAAACCATGCAAGAAAACACTAAACATTTATTTAAGTCAATCCTTAATCAAGGGAAAATTTAATGTTAAATACACACTTAAATGCTACACAGAATCTTTCTTTCTATTATACTGGATGACAAATTCAATACTAATTGTAAGGGACTGCGCTTAGCAGGTTATGGGTCAGATTCTACAAAAATTTCTACAAAATTACTATTTGTTCCGCGTCTAAGTTTGGCTACTTTTATGGTATCTCCTCATTAGCTCAAGACTTACAAACCATTGCCAGATTCTGTCTGAATTCTAGCTTTAGAAAGCACAGTAATTTATGAGTAGTATCATGGCTTTTACCCATCACA
Source organism: Rhagologus leucostigma (assembly GCA_013397725.1). NCBI lineage: Eukaryota > Metazoa > Chordata > Aves > Passeriformes > Rhagologus > Rhagologus leucostigma. The sequence goes on along the minus strand of VZTD01003687.1, from coordinate 1,750,405 downwards.
CTTATATTGAGCCACTCAAAATTTGAATTGAGCTCTCAAGATTTGAATTAAACTTTTGAATTTTTTTTAGTTGTTAATCAGTAGCAGTAGGTGGACAGTTATGATTAAGCAATTGCATTGTGAATGTTTTATGCCTGGCAAATCTTTTAATGAAAAGGGAAGGCAATCCCAAGATGAATGGGTTGTTTGGACAATAGCCACCAGGAATGAAGTCAGCAGAACTGAGCAGTACCTGGTGGAAAAGTAATTGGTGTGGGAGAACGTGACTACTGACTCATTATGCACTCTGTAACCAATGAATGCTGATGCCTTTGTTTGTTAAAATGTATAAATAGTGTAAATTTTTGATGATCAGGGAGCCAGCCTTTTGTGGGTTACCATGTACTCCCTACTTTGTGCAAACTAGATTAAAAAAATAGAAATACCTCACCTTGGTGTATGAATTGGTGCTGCACACTGGGTAATGAGCTCACATTCAGAACAACAATGCTTAAAGAAGAAAACCTGAGCTGAACAAGTCCTGTATAGTAGTTTCTTGAATGATGATCACAGAATCACAAAGTTGGAAGGGCCCCATAAGGATCATTGAATCCAACTCTTAAGTGAACGGGCCATATAGCGACCAAACCCACTACCTTGGTTTTATTAGCATCATGCTCTAACTGAGCTAGTGATAATAGTATTAACTTAGGTCTTTTTAAAGACAATGTATATCTCAAAAAAAAAGAAAAAGGGCCAGAAAAGAAGGATCTCTGAGCAGCTGTCTAGTTACATGGTTTGTTAGATCCAGAGAACTGTCACAATCTTTGGAAGATAACAGTTCAGCTTGCCACAGAGATAAGCAGTAACCTTGAACAGAACTGTGTCCTTCTTCCCCAAAATAATAATTACTCTTCTCTGACTTTCCTATAACTGATAAGAATATCCATGGGTAGTTCTCTAGGCTGGTTCTTTGAAGATAGGTTAGCTTCCTCTCTAGATAAACAAACAATTCATATCGTCCAATGGTTCTATAGTTCTGGATAAAGTTCCCCATATTATTTAACCAGTTTCCTTTCATACCAGCTAAACTGCATTTTGGGCATATATTCATTATACTCTTGGCCAAATCTGTTTAGCCTACATTTCTGAGTCCTTTCTTCTGCTCTTCTCTGCACTGCTCTTTCTCTCCACTCTCCTCAGCAGGACCAACATTTATTTTACCTGCCATAACTCCGTTTTGCAAAAAGATTCAAGCCACAGAGCTACTCTTTCAGGTTCTATCAACCTTCACAAGACAGGGAAACAGACATTTGGAGAAAGACTGTGTGTAAAGCTAAGGCACAATGTGCTTTTTCTTAGATTATTAGGCTAAAGCTTTGGTTCCTGGTATTAGAGGAGACAGGGCACTCATTACAGTTTAGTACAGGACAACAGGGCAATTATCTCAATTTAATACAAAGTAATGGACTTTGACTCTCACTAACGTTAGCCAGACACATCTAGAACAGTAGGATAAATTCCTTGGCAAGCAATATGGAGAGAGATGAGACACGAAATAAAGCGGGAGAGCAATAATGAGCATCTTAAAGACAAAAGACATACATAATTCTTACCACTCTCAGGAATTCACTTTTTGCAGAATTAAATCAGCAAAGGGAATCCTTCCAGCGTTGGATAGATGAATATATCAGATGGGTTGCCTGTATAGATTAAAAAAATAATAAAAAATAAAATATGGTGGAATTAATAATCTTTTTAATTCATGAAATGCAAATGCTATATAAATTAAACTGTTTAGCTGTAGACGTCTGTCACATAGTTTTATAAAATTGCTTTGTTTTCCAGTATGCTCCCTGTAAATATTTAATTTATGTGTTGACTTTTTCTCTGACATTGAAGTATGCGTATTTTCAAGGATGCTTCTATTGTTGAACTTGACTTAGTTTCTGTTGATGTTTCTCTATGTTGATGTTTCTCTAACGTCTAATGAAGACATTAGAAGATTTATAATCAGACTTTTTTTCCTAGATAAAAGAAGTGTAACTACAGTAATAATTTAGTTTCATCTTTCAACTACAGTTGTCAGGTTACACCAAATTGTAATCTGAAAATAATTTGAAGGAAATATGTTGTGCTAATTTTACTGTAATTCGATTTAGTTTATTCTAGGATGAATTAATGTCTCAGTTTGTTAATGATTTATATGTAAAACTGTATGGTATCTTGTCTCATTGAGAAAATGAAAACAGTTCACATTCATCATATGGCTTTAAGTTTTATATTGATTCTTTTTCATCTATTTTAAATATCTTAAATAGAAGAGGTTTTTATTCCCCTTGTATGGGGGAAACCTTTCTGCTCCCTGCTCTGCTTTAGCCCAGTGGACTCACAGGTAGAAAAGGTGCTTATTTAAACAAGACAAAAAATGCCAAAAAATAAATATCTGCCTTTTCTCAGGTTTTAATCATTGTAGAAATACTGTTCAGTGGTTATTATTTTTGAATGATAAGAACTTTGGACTTGAAAATTTCTAAAAACTTACCTAAAATAAGAAATAATTTCGTCCAAACCCAAATATTTCACACAAAGTCAAAAGTAGCAAGTTTATTATTTCTGTGTTGGTTTTGCTGATGTTGCTTGTTATTAAGTTAATAGCAGTAATAACAGGACATGACTGTTGATGATGTTTCACTGGAATGCCTGTTCTTTTTAAAGGCTTCTATTTAATTTGATTTCCATTGTGTTCAATATTTACCAGAAGTTAATGTGTTTTACTGTTCATGTTCTCCATTGGAAGCTATTGAAAGCTATTTCTAAATAATATTGTTAAGAATTTTCAAGAATTTCTAGTCTTTGGAATGGGTAATATTTCCTTTAATGGAATGGATAATATTTCCTTTGATAAGAGTCAGTTAATATGAAACTTCTTAAGCATTCTGGGAGAAGAGACAGTATCACATGACTTTCAAAATCAATGTGATGTTATATATAACAAATACAAGTCAAAATAGATAGTTTAAAAACATCCTTTACGTTGAAATACAGGTGACAAATGTATTCAAAAGAATTTTGTTATGGGTTGTTACTGACTTAAAAATAATAAAATGCAGAACAAATTGTTGTGGCAATTTTACTCCTTTCCAATAAAGTGTTGTCTAGGTCCAGACTGTTGTCAAAATAACGTAAGACAAAAGGTTTGCAGGATGAGAAATGAGTTTGTAGTACTATGGTGACACATTTTTTTAGTCAAATAGATTATATTCAGTATGCGAAATGCTTTATTTTTTTCATGTGAAAGACATCAAAAATTCCTGAGATTTACATATCTGAGAAACACAAGTTACCATATGGATATTTTTTATTCTGTTTTCTTTAGAAAAGTGTTAAAAACACAGTTCTCACATTCTGTGAAGAATGAAAATTACTAGGAAAATTTATCAAATACTCTAAAATAACGTATGCAGAATGCAAATAGGTGTTAATGGATATAATTATTTTAGTAATTTGAATAATATATAATTTCATCATCTGCATACTTCCCAGTATTCTTGCACCAAACACACTGTTGGTTAAGACAAACTGTTAAAACCCTTAGCTAAAGGAATATTCCTGTCCTTTAACATGTTGACATCTCTGAACTTCTGGTTTCATACCTCTCTAATGTAGATTTTTTAATCTAAAAGAAGTTCACAATCATTATCACCTCACAAAATTTTCAGGTTGGTACCATGATAAATGAGTTCTCTTCATAATAGTATATTTTTTAAGAAATATATTTGAGACCAAGGATGAATATATTTCAGAAATACAGGATATATATTAAATGCCTCTTTTTCTTTTCAGTGAATGAAGTAAAATATAAATCTGAAAGTGGATCTCAGCTATTGATGTGTAGCACAGGTATTAATTCCAAAATTGTGTTTATACTCTTTCTTTATCTTGAACCTACTTATTCTTTTCCATGTATTTTTTTCAGTCTTCCCCTCTTATTGTTTCCACACAATTTTGAATTATTTTTATCTAGCCAGTTCCATTCCTTCCAAGCAGAAGATAGTTTATCTTTCCTCACATATTCATGTTCATTAAGTTTCTTCTCATAACAGTCTTCTACAAGATGAGTTTCATTACATTTTTGGCTCATGAAATGTTCAGTATACTGCAGAAAGTGAAATTCTGTGTAGTTTACGGCTTTCTTGCACTTTAATGTTTAGAGCTGTTTGAAAGCTATTGGCTAAAGCTGTCCGAAGTACACACATATTTCTTCTGTAATTACTGGTCGATTCTGACACCCTGAGCAAACAAGTTTCCCAGGTGAAGTGCTAACCTTTAATAATTAGTGTTATCTCCCACATAATAAAAAATATTCAAACACAATAAAACCAGTAGCAATAGTAACAGAAAAGTAAACTTAAGGTTATCGAGGTTATTCTAACATTATCTTCTCATTATTGTTCTTAACAGAAAAATTAAAGTCAGAAAGGGACCTCTGGATGCCTTTTAGAAATAACTTCCAAGGAAAATCATATGACAAAGGGCTTGTCTAATCAAGTTTGAAAATCTCCAGATAATAAGATAACCCTATGAGCGTACCCAAATACATAAACTCCTACATTCTAAACCCTCCACATTGTTTTTAGGTTTACATTTCCATATTTAGCTTTGAAGAATGTCAGTGGTCAAGCCTCTAGGTCATGACTGCATTTTAACATGATGAAACGTGAATCTCACAAGAGAAATCACTGTCTTGTCAGCAAATGGTTGAAAAGAGGTGTAAAATCTTAAGCTATTATTGATTTTTTTCCTTTCTTTCTTTAATATTAAAAATGCTAGAGAATAATGTGATCTGAATTTTGATATGTAAAGCTTGGCTTGATTTCCTTAAGTCAAAATACAAACAGTATTTTAAATATAGTACTTATCTGGTGTCAAATGCACAAGTTCTGTTAAGACAGCAATGCACATAAGAAAGGTATTGATATTGACTGAAGAGCTTATAAATTCTAAATGCTATTCAAAAACACAGGATATAAATAAAATAAGGGATATGATAAAATATTTTTCAATAAAACAAAGACTACAGAGATGGTTGTTTTATTCAATTACTATTTTTAAGGGTTTTAGAAAGTCATAGATGAATATGACATAATATAGTTTAAATGGAGAGACTTTTAGTGGAAGCAGCCATTTTGATATTTATTGAGGTATTCCACCTCCCCCTATCTTTACTTGATTTCCATATATATTGAGAACAATATAACTAGCTTGTTAACAGGCAAGGTGTCATTTTAACAGATGGCTGAGTGTGTGGAAATCAAAACCATGAATGAGCATCATATGTATTTACTGAGAGCATGAATCCCCCTAGAAAACACCCAAACATCTGCCTGTCCTAAGGTTATCAACCTATGGTTGAAGGGATGTGCCATCTCTAATCTGTTATTTTGACAGAGATGTTTACATGAAAACTCACCACTCAATCACTTAAAAAAAAAGTGGAAGATTTTAACAGAGAGAAAATAAATTATAAATTTTTGCTTTATAAAATTTCACTGACTGGGTAAAATGATTGAAGCCAAGGGCTTTAGCTTTCTGAAGATTAGTAATTTCGAGTTTTCACGGTAGCTTATAGGCACTTTGCTGCAAACAACTGTAAGCTCAAGATATTGCTGTATTCCTCCTCCAAGGAGTTCTGACCAACTTATTTTCTGTCCATTTAAAATGCTTTCAGCTATAACAAATAAGAAGCTTTTCTCAGTGGTCAAATGGCACAGCATATGGATTGAGGAGAGATTCTTGCCACAGGAAAGTTATTACATTTAAGGCTAAGTATTTTTGTAATGCACTACAAGAATTATATCTAATAATTTTTCTCTAACAAAACAGTCTCTAATACCATTGACCTCACCAAGATTTTTTTTCTATTTACTTTAATATAATTTAATAATAGCAGACGATGAGTCTTTTCCTAATCAATACACAGCTATCTCCATTATAAATTGTGTTTTAATAGAAAATAAATTTTCAGCAGAATGTATACATGTAGAGATCTTAATATTTTATTGATTCATATATTTATTGGCTTAGAATTTTGATTTCTTATCTTATAATTAAGTCATTACAATTTTAAGAAAGCAAAACACCTGCAAAAATTATTTTATGATATTTGTATAGTTATGTGCTTATTTTGTGTTATGTGCAAAATTTAAAACCTATGATTCTATGGCAGTTCTATTTTTTGATACTCTCTTACAAATTCTGTACACACTAAAGATAATGATAATGAATTACAAATGCAATAATGGCAGATGACATTTTTATCCACTTGAGAGGACCAAACAAGAAACTACTTAAAGTGGATGTAACCTTTGTTGAAAGTATGTATTTATAATAAAGTGTTTTTGCAGTAGTAATGATGAGGAAATAGTCTAAGGTACACACATTTTCCTTTACAGCACGTATTGACAGTATTTGTACTTTACAGTAAAAATTAACGTAAGCTTTCTAACTTATTTCACATTCTGTTTTTTGTTTATCATCAGTCCATAATATTGCTCACTGAGAATCAACCAAGTTTAAAGGCAAACTGCAAAATAACTACGAATAATAAGCTAACACATAATAGTTTCGAAAACCCCTTATAATGTGCAGTTCATGTTAGCATGTGATCCAGTCCATAAAGAACAGTGAACATCTTCCTGTTTATTCTAATGTAATTATTTATTAACTTTACCTGAATTTAGCTACATACAATTTATGTTTGTAGGGGAGAAATACAGTTGTCTTCATTAACATTCTCCAATTCTCTGCGGTCAGATGTAGCATTTTGCTAAAACCTTCCCATCTGACCCCTAGATCTAGAGTAGCAGTAGTTTTTCTTGGAGACGCTATTGACTACAAAAGTCATCTTAGACTAGACATCTAACTCTATATAACAAATTACTTAAAACTTAACCATGTAATTATGTTAATTTACTCATAAAGATTGTTTCCATCATATGGTGCTGTAACATCAAGGAAATTTTAAATAATTGGGTGGATCCAGTAAACCAATACAGACTACAATATAATTTTTTTATTTGAATAGAACACATTCTCCTCACTCCCCATATCCGTGCACCACTTGGGGTGGGAGCCAGAGGAGTTGAAAATGAAGGATTGAAGTTGAGATTGGGGAAAAGGGAGTGGTGGGTGTATTGGTTTTGCTCACCCTGGTTTTTGGTGGCAGGGGGGCCACAGAGATGGATCCTGTGAGAACCTCCTGGAAGTTTCCACCATGTCCAGCAGAGCCAATCTCTGATGGCTCGGAAAGATGGACATGCTGCTGGCCAAAACTGGGCCAACGAGAGAGGTTGGAAATGCCTCTGTGATGACATATTTAAGAAGAAAATCAAAACAAAGTCACAAGGGTTTGCTTCTAGTCAGAGAAGAGGAGGAGGTGAGAAAATGTGAGGGAAAACAACATGGTGACACCAAGGAGAAGGAGGGGGAGGAGGTGCTCCAGGCGCCAGAGCCAAGATTCCTCTGCAGGCTGTGGTGAAGACCATGGTGAAGCAGGTTGTCCCCCTGCAGCCCATGGGTCCACGGGGGATGCAGAGATCCACCCGCAGCCCGTAGGGGAGGTGCCCACACTGGAGCGGGTGGATGCCTGGAGGAGGATGTGATCCAGTGGGAGACCCGGTGGAGAGAGAGGGCCCTTGCTTCCAGGCTGGAGCAGCCTGTCCTTGGAGGACTGCACCCCGTGGGGAGAGACCCACAGCACAGCAGTTTTGGGAGGACTGTTGCCCGTGGGAGGGACTCACGCTGCAGCAGGTGCGGTTTGGCTGCTGCTCGTGAGAGTGGACCTGTTGCAGTGCCGCGGCATGGACCCACGTCGGAGAGGTTCCCAGAGAACCGTCTCCTATGGGAGGGACCCCACGGCCTTACAGGGGAAGACTCCTCTCCCAGAGCAGTAGAAGAAAATCTCGGTGATGGACTGACCAAACCTCCATGCCCTGTCTCCCTGTGCTGTCAGTGGGAAGGAAAGAGGGGCTGGGAGGAAAAAGGTGTTTTTAGGGGCTTATTTTATTTCTCATTATTCTTGTCTGATTCTGTTAGCAATACATTAACTTTGTAACTTTAAGTTTAGCCTGTTTTGCCCTTGAAATGTTTTTTCCCGGTCCTTATCTCAACTAATGAAGCCTTCGTTAATTTTTTTCCCCTCTCTTCTCTGCCCAGCTGTGGCAGGGGAGGGTGAGCAAACGACTCTTGTGGGTGCCTGGTGTCGGGCCAGCGCCAAACCCCGACAGTGGGTGAAGGTGTCAAGCTTTTGTATTTTTTCCTCACCATCCATCTTTAGTTTTAATTGGCAATAAATTAAATTAATTTTCCCTGCATTAATTCTGGTTTCCTGTAAGAGTAATTAGTAAGTGATTTCCCCATCTTTATTATAACCCATGAGCCTTTCCATCTTGTATTCTCTCCCTGTCTTGTTGAGGAGTAGGGTTGGTGGGTGTATGGCAGCCAGCCAAGATCAGCCCACCACAGTCCCTTGTTTATATCCTGGCCATATCAATAAGTCATATATGTCCCTATTTCAGTGTTAGTTCTATTTTATGTTTATATCTTTTTAAATTTTATAAAACTGTTCCACAGATGAATTATAATTTTCTGTATTAAATCTAATAAACTACTCTAGGAAACTGCAAAACATTTATAAAGTATATTTTTCTGGCTATTTAATAATAAACTTTAATACTTCACTATTGCTTTATAAAATGATTTGTAAGCCCACTTGTTCAATGTAAAACTAGGTATTTTCTAGATATGACTTTGAAGACAGGATGCAGAAGCTGTGTTTCTTTTTCCCTTTCTTCACAAGAAATTAATTTTCTCTGCTTCACCTCTCTGTTTGACCTTCCTTAGGCTTTTCTGTATGAGATGGATCCAGAAAGCTACTGGATTTTGTGAATATTAATGAAGATAGCTCAAAATTTCTACCTCCTAAGAGACAAGAAAAATTATGCAGTACTATAGCTAACAAGTGTATTCCCATGGGGACTAAGAACTTGATTTAATTTATTTAATTGGAAAATTAAAGGAAATAAAAGTACAGTTCCCATGGTTCAAGGATTTGAAATGCACTAATATTCTTTTTGAAAAATAAGAATTCCCATGATATGAACTAGATTTAAACATCATAAATTGTGGGTCCATCTGTAATTCCATTTACATGACAGTAAGGCTGGAATAATAAAGTGAAAATCAATACAATTGCTATTCAGTATCCATTATCATACACAGTATGTAACTTGAACCTATGTGAGGCTTAAATTTCAGTGATATTAGGAAAACATATTTAGTAATTATTATTTTAATCACAGCACATTTATGCTACCTTTAAAAAAGAAAAAATAAAAGTATAAGTTCTTTCAATACTCTTTTTAATGTTCATGTATTAAAAATGTAAAATAGTAAAATAATAAATTTGGAATTAATTTTGCAAAATTTTTAGTTAATCAGCTAATATCTGCCCATCTACCTATGTTCAGTATTAGTTGAGCTCTGATGAAAGGCTACACAGGATAGAGTTGTGCATATGTGTATATATTGAGTCATGGCCTGACAAGGCAACTTTCAAAAAGCTTGGAGTTTTTTTGATGTTACTACTAATGTTGCTACATCACTACTGGAAAAAGGTGGATAAGCTTCGGGCTTAAATTTGATCTGCAGGATCTTTATCAGAGATCACATATAACAAATGGGGATCTCTGTTTAACATAATATCAGACCGAATTTGTGAATTTGTATCTAAAAGTTGAATTTCATTAATTACACAGTCTCTGTAGAATTTTAATGAAGAAATTTCTAGAAAACATATGGCAGCCAGTATTTCACCACTATTGGGGTTTTTTTGTGAGTGTCACATCTGTTCATGTTCATCTGCCTTGCAAATGTGAAAAATTGGTTAAAGTCCATTACCTAAGGGCAGCCTTGGCTGCAGTGAGCATGGAATGACAGAGTTCATGATCTTTAGGGCAGCAAGGAGAGTATACAGCAAGCTTGCTATCCTGGACATCAGGAGAGCAGAGTTTGGCCTCTACAGGGATCTGCTTGGTAGAGTGCCATGAGACAGAGCCCTGGAGGGAAAAGGGGTCCAAGAAAGCAGGCTGATATTCAAGAATCACCTCCTCTGAGCTCAGGAGTGATGCATCCCAAAAAAGAGGAAGTCAGGCAAAAATGCCAAGAAGTCTGCGTAGATAAACAAGCAGTTCCTGGATAAACTCAAGCAGAAAAAGGAAGTCTACAGAGGGTGGAAGGAATAGCAGGTAGTCTTGGAGGAATACAGAGAGATTGTCCAAGTAAATATTAGTACAAAATCTCTCTACATATCTTCATCTGCATCATCCTAGTAATAGAAGTTCAGATTCTTATTAACTGCCTCCTTGCTGTTCAGAGCCTTTGGATGTACCACTATTTAGTCAACAGTTCTTTGTCTAAGACTTCTAGATCATAAAATCATGGAATGGTTTGGGTTGGAAGGGATAATTTAAAGATCATCAAGTTGCAACCACTCCACCATGGGTGCAGTCAGTTGTGCATAATGCTATGTACAAGTGTTCCCAGGTATACTACAATGCAGTCAGAGACTGAAATATTACCAAAGAGTTGTCCTTGCTTTGGGGAGGAGAGAGGAACAAGCCTGTCAACTTGTTTGCAAGGTGCTTGTATCTTCATCTTTTGCCATGGAGGATTTCAAATGCCAATTTATACTTTTGGGAGAAGTGGAAGTGAAACTGTAGTCAAATAATCTGTTACTGCTGCCATTAATAGTAGTGGGTCAGCCACTTTATATGTGAATGATAGACACTGAGAGTTGTAAAGAGAGGGATTAAAGACTGTGGGTCTTGTGCAAGGGCAGAACAGAACTGTGATGCCTTAGCATCGCTCCCTCTTCCACCTTTCTGATTGCAGTGATAATGGTCATCTGGCCTCTGAAAACCTAGCAACAGGCCAGCATGCCCACGGAAATCCCTTTGCCATGTATTTCATGGCATATCTCATGGCTGTAGGCCTCATTACTAAAGTCCCCTCTAGGTGGTACTGGAAGGCTGCTGTAAGGTCTCTATGGAGTCTTCTCTTCTCCAGCTTGAACAATTCTCTCAGCCCGTCTTCACAGGAGAGGTGATCCAGTCCTCAGATCATCTTAATTTTGTAGATTGAAAGCCTGAATGAAGGTGTTAATGTCACCTATTTTACTTTTCTTTCTGAAAATACTCCCATCTCTTTAGGTATCCACTGACTTTCTTTGCTCAGCTTCATCCAGTAGAATATAGTTATTTGTGGTTCAAAATTAAACTGGCTGGATAATCTAAGACATAATATTAAGGTCTTAGTAGTGTTTTTCTACTAATTTATTCTACTAAAAAAACCCAGAAGCATTTATTGAGCCATCTTGGAAAGCGAAAAGAACCTTTAGTTAATTTTCTTGTTCAGACTTCCTGGTAAATGCATAATAATATGATGCCTAGAAAAAGCACCAACCATGTAGAGGTGCCTAAGTCATGTAGTAGATGTTAATAAAGGGAAAACACAATAAATTCTACTTCTTCACAGAACTTGAAATTTCTTCCTCAGTCTGAGAGCCATAGTAAAATTGTTGTTTAAATCTTTAAATCTCTTCCAGCCTTTGACAATACAAACAGGTACAAAGAATTAGTTTTGTTACTCCTTCCTAAGACATTCAGTGAATGAAATGGTGCCTGCCTACATCATAGGCTGCCTATTTTATTAACTCTTCCAGAGAATTGAGTAACTGAATATTGACAGATCTGTCCTTAATTAGCAGATAGCGTAAAATATGAAAAATAATAGAAAATATTGCACCACTGACCCCTAAAAAGTCAGAGAAAAAGAAAAATACCATATAAAACTTGTAGTACCCTAAATATCATTATATTTTTGTCTTTGAATATGACCTTTAACATTGACATCTCAATAATTAGTAAGTGTTATTTCAGGAAATAGTAAAAATGTAGCCCATTCATTACCACCCATCCATTCTTTTGGTTTCACTAAAAGTATATCAGTGTGTAGTGTACATAAAGGGAGAGGGAAGAGAGAAAGTTCTGTGTTCCTTCTGATGTCAACTACTAATTAAAGAAATCTGAGTGAACACTCAGCTAACCGTAGGGATGCAAGGAAATGACTGAACATAGTTTAGGCAGAAGTTTGAGTATGTAATTTATTTATGAACTAATGCATTAATTCATGAGAATCTGGAGGTGGTATGGGGATTAGGGCTTTCTAATCTATAATCTTTCCTTGAGAAATGTATAGTTTAGTAGTCTTAGCCAGCTGGTGATTAAAACAGTCAGTCTGCAGCCAGATTGGTTTGCTTTTTTTGCTTACATGTACCTCTGAGCCAAATGTGAGGTACTGACATCAGTCTGTCATAATAGATCTGCAGAATGAAGATTCAGACAACCCTTTGAAAATGCTCTAGACTATAATTTACCCCAAGTAAACCCTTTTTTCTTTTTTTTCATACACAGGTCAATCATTTAGCTAACACTCATTAGAATAAAAATTGAAAATGTAAACAAGTGACAAGTCTTGAAATGTGAGAAAATGTAACTAGCTGAAAAGCATCAAAGAATAAAGTCTATTTTTTGTTTTAAAGATACACCCAAAATGCTACAGACTTTTAGAAAGCTTTTCCTGCTTTTGCTATGAGATCAATGTACAATAGCTTTATGTCTTCGGTTACTTGTCTTTGTCCTTTAACTAAATAACAAACCAAAGGACAAGAGACTGCACTTCTATAAAGGTGGGTTAGAAAAAAAGTCTAAAGCATCATTCATGCTTGCTCCAAGGCTATACTATAGCTTTTGATTTATAAGTGCAGAATAATACCCAAGGTTATTATTTTTAGACTTATGTAGATGATATTGGGTCCTTTTTCTTTTTTTTTCTTGTATGTGTGGGACTGTCAAATCAAATCATTGACAACTCTTTATGGATTAACTCTAAAACTAGAACTACCTGAGAGAAAATACTTACTGATGAGAATTCTTTAGTCAAGAAAAAAAGAAAAGAAAGCTCTTCTAAATATGAAATCCAAATTCTGTAATTGCTTCAGAAGAAAAGAATGAAGATAACCACGGCAGTGCTCTATTTCTCCTTTTCATAACTATGAATTTTAGCTATGCTGAGAAAGTACTGTTCAGGTAAGTGGACAGTGAGGTGAACTGAAAATCGATTGTTTGGCAGCACCTCAAGTGTTGTGAACAGTTGCATAAATCCCAGCTGGAGACAAGTAAATAGTGGTGTATCCCAAGCATGAGTACTGGGTCCAATACTGTTCAGCTCTTCAGTAATGACCTTGACATTGTGACAGAGGGCATTCTCTTCAAGTTTGCAGAAAATGCAAAACTGAGTGGCTGGAGGAGAAATTTATCATCAGTGCACTTCAGGAACTTCCTGGCTTGCTTATGTTTGGCTGAATTTTCTCTCCAGAAGATACTGTGTGTGTAATGGTTTTAAAGGAAAAAAAAAACTCAGTGGGGAAAAGGTTAAGACTGCTTGAGCGCCCCCCTCCCTCCTCCACAACTGTGAAGAGGAAAAACAAAGAAAAACAAACTACGAGAATTTAAAAACATCAGAATCACAATTTACTAAAGAAGATAGCAATAAACACAGCAATAAAAAGAAAATTGTAAAAAAGAGGGCATCGTTTAACCAAAAAAGGCAAGAACAAAACAAGATGGCTGCTGTTCTCAAGCAACTGCACGTGCTCCCGTTGGAAAAAAAGGCAAGATGTTGTTTTGACCACTTGAGAATATTTCTTCCGTGTGTCTAAATCAGAGTACATAAAAAACTAAGCCCTTTTAATAGTCTTGTTGAGAAAGCTTTTTGGGGCCTTGCAGCCAGAACGTGCAAGAAGAGCTCCCTGCATTTCTGCTCCCTCTTTTTAAAGGGCACACCACCACTCCCCTTCCGCAAATGGGGCAAACCAAAAAAAAATTCCATTTCCTGTGTCTCGGTGTTCCTTGTCAAAAACTGCCCCTCCCCAGCCACACTCACAACAATTCCATAACCATATTGAATATTCAACACTGAAGCTCCACCTCCCTTGCTTTGTAACCATAGCAGTGTGAAGTTGTTCCCTGAGGCTTAGGCTTAGGCACATTTCAAGGGATGGGACATCCACAGCTTCTCTGGGCAACCTGTTCCAGTGCCTCACCACCCTCATAGTAAAGAATTTCTTCCTAATAATCCTATCAAAACCTCCCCTCTTTCATTTTAAAGCCATCATCCCTTTTCTCATCACTACATGCCCTTGTAAAAAGTTCCTCTCTAGATTTCTTCTAGGCTCTCTTTAGGTACTGGAAGGTTCTAGAGGGTGGCCCCAGACCCTCTCTTTAGGTTGAACAAAACGTAGAGGTTTGATAGGAGAGGTACTCTAGTGATCTAGTGGCTTTCTTCTGGACTTGTTCCAACAGGTCCATATACTTCTTATGTTAGGGATCTCAGAGCTGGATCAAGTATTCCAGGTGGCATCATGAGAGGGGAGTAGAGGGGGAAAATCACTTTCCTTGACCTGCTGGCCATGCTTGTTTTGAAGCAGCTCAGGATACAGTTGGCCTTTTGAGCTGCAAGCACTAATTGCCAGCCCATTTACAATTTTTTAGCCACTAATACCCCCAAGTCCTTTGCAGCTGTACTTGTGCTTGGGCATGTCCCAATCCAGGTGCAGGATCTTGCACTTGGCCTTGTTAACTTCATGAGGTTTGCACGGGCCCATCTAGCTAGCCTGTCAAGGTACCTCTGGATAGTATCACTTCTCCCCCTTCCCTCTAGAGTATCAACCACACCGCACAGGTTGGTGTCATCCACAAACTTGCTGAGAGTGCACTGAATCCCACTGTCTATGTCCCTGACAAAAATTTAAATAATTCTTGTTCCAATCAGACCTCTGAGGAACACCACTTGTCATTAAAATCCTCCCAGATGTCAAGCCACAGACTGCAATTCTTTTGAGTGCGACCGTCCTGCCATTTCCTTATCCACCAAGCGATCCACCTGTCAAATCTACAAATGTCAGAAGCGGAGTGAGAACCCTGACTTCAGACTTTGCAAAGGGATGGTAAGCTTGCTTCTAAACCTGAGGTGACAGACTCAACCAACTCATGAGACAAAGGACACGTATCTCTTATCTCTGCTCATTGCAGAAGGAATCCTCCCCTTCCTCCTGAAGTGCCACTACGCAACAGGTAAGATGCCTTGAGGTTGAAGTATGAAAGAAGAGTTAGTATCAGGCTAAGACCAATGGAAAGACCAGCCATATAAAACTGGTCTAAGCACCCACCTGCTTTACAGCTACTGTCACCAGAACAGTATCTTAGTAACACTCTAACTGGAGACTCCTTGCCAAGAGGCACCAAAGAGCCTATTTGTTGCCCAGACAATACCTCTAGAGAAAATTAAAGCCTGGTGGGAGCTTACATATGTGATGTAACAAAGAGGTGCCAAACCTAGTAAAGACTGCAGACTATCACCTGTTTATACTGTTCTCAGTAGGGTTGAATGATGATGCTGCAGTGAGGCAATTCAGAAATACAAAAAGAAACTTTATCTTCCTTGGAATGACTTGTTTATCTGAAGAAGGCAGACATAGTATTTACGGTATCAGTCACATGATAATTAGGGGACATCCAGCATTCCGCAGTAGGTGTTGAACTGTTGTAGATTGGTGACTACCAGATGCCACCCTTCAGAGTAAGCCTTTAACACATCTGCTAGCCGGCAGGAAGTTCTGCACAGACTTTTCAGAAAGAGCTGTCTACACCATTAGACAATTTGGCATAGACCATATCTTAGGTGCATTAAGCAATGGTGAATAGACAGTTGATTCAAATAGCTATGTATATTGATTACAGATTATTTTAAGTCTACTTACACATACATTTGTCTGATCTGCCAGATTTTGTGGTATTTCTTTGCTGCTTCACTACCTTTATTTATGTCACTATCAAACCCACTGAAATCAAAGATCTCCTTGTGACACAGGAACAGTTTAGTCCTCAGGGGGAAGTAAAATGATTTTATAAAAACACCTCCAGGTTATTACCGAAGCTGAAAGAGAATCATGTGCAAAACTTCAAATATTCATATTTAAAACTTGGATTAAACTAAGATATTTAAATCTTTTTTTTCTGAATAAAAATGAAAGGACCTATACCATAGGATGGTCGAAAATCTAACAGTAAATGTGGCATCTCTATAGGATTCAGATTGGAATACCTATTCTACCTAAACTAGACTAGGGTTTTGAACTTTTGAGAGTAATAATCGAGAATGCAGAGAACACTTCAATTTAGAGAAATTTTCTCAATGATAAATCTATGTACCAGTAAAGTCTATAGGTGTCTCAGGCTCTTGCTCCAGCACTTTTCCCAATCATTGGTAATACAATACTAGGGTTGTTTGGTTTGGTTTTTTTTCTTTGCAATTTCTTTTCTCAGATATAATCCATCAGAGACTATGTTAAAGACACTTCCCAACAGCTTCAGTCTGGGATCATCATTAGATATACATCCTAGTATTGATGTCTAGCAATAGGGATATTGTCACTGAAACATGTGTTGCAAGCATTTAATTATAATTAAATAAGCACCCGACCAAGCTGTGTTCAGCTACATTATAATGTGATTAAAGGCTTGCTCTAAGAAATAGTCAGGATCTGCTTGGGTAGTTTTGCTTTCTAATCTTCTAAGAAAGGATTAACATTAAAAAATGGTCTCATTATTTCTCTGTTCCTTCATTTCAAGGCACAAATAATATTTGAAGATTAGAAAGCTTACTTTGTTATTGATGTTGCACAAGCTAAAGTAGTATTTTCACATAATAATTTTATGATTGTAGTGTATTTTATATATAGCTGCATTTACTGCTGATATTCATATTTGTTGTGAATTCTTTGGAGTTTTTTGCCACTAGGTGCAGGTATGTCTTGCTGTCCTGTCTTGATCCGTACAATAAAATTGAATGTTCCATTGCTCTCCCTTTATTTAATCTAATCTGTTTTCCTTATCTTAACCAGATCATTTCAAATTATTTCCAAGCACATGCATATGCACTCAAAGTTTGATTGTTGTTAATAAAAACAGTAATTAATTTGCCTTCCAAAAAAGAAAGATACAGTCAGAAATACCTATTTGCCATACAGAAAAAAATCACAGGGATTATTTTAATCTTAGTACATTTAACACTGTTAAGGATTATTAATTTATAATAATAATGATATGTGATAGTTTCACATTTTGAATATCTTAAATGCTTTGACAATTGCGTAATTTAGTTAATTAATTAACACTTTGCCAAATTTCCCCAAAGTTTAGGAAATAATTCACCTAAAGTTGATTTTCAGTTTAAATGAGAAAAGTTTATGTAAAATAATTTAATTGAGCATCTGTATTGCCAACACAGAAGTATAAAACCTTCATTTAACATTCACAGAACAGAATTGTAGTTCCAAGAGCCATTACTTTAAATATTATCCCTTGTCTAATGGAAACATGAAATAAAACTATGGCTTTATTTTTAAGCATTTGTGAAGAGGGAAATACATATACTATACCATCAGATAATTAAAGGGAGTTAAAGTTTCCAAATTCATGGGTTTTGTTTCATAAACATGTATCCTAAGTTAGAATAGAAAGATGAGAATTTGTCTTGAAAAAGGAGAATTTGTTCTGTTCTATTCACTGTAAAGCTGGGCTCAGTGATGAAAGTTCTTGATGAAAGTACAAGGGGTGTTGTATCTAAAAGTTTTGTTAAGTCAAATTTTATGTTCCTGTCATCAGCCGTTAATACCATCTTCTTTAAATATTGGTCTTATATTTGCAAAGTCTTTATATACACATTCTTTTCAAATAGCATTTAGTATACCCGTGAGTAAAAAAAATATTCATATTTAGCACAAATTCTAAGTACTTTTGGAGAATCCTTTTGGGAAACAGACTGACTTAAAATGTACTTCAATTTGAAACTGTGATTTCTATATGGGCTATTCTGGAAGCACCATGCAAAGTAAAGCTTAAGAACAGGGCTAGCTTTCTGCATATGATTAGAGAAACCAAAATTATCTTTCCCTTGGCACATCTGCAAAATGCAGGACTTAAAAAATAAACTCTTTCTGCAGGCTATTGAAATTAAACACAGTGATCTCATACAAAGCACATTGCAGCTGGTATCATGGGATGAAGACAGTTGAATCTTTTCTAATGTAAAAATGA
This sequence comes from Rhagologus leucostigma, assembly GCA_013397725.1. Classification (NCBI taxonomy): domain Eukaryota; kingdom Metazoa; phylum Chordata; class Aves; order Passeriformes; genus Rhagologus; species Rhagologus leucostigma. Next base: position 1,732,148 of record VZTD01003687.1, on the reverse strand, counting down.
AGTCAGACCAAGCTTGCCTCCCTTCTTTCACAGAATATAATTATGTAAACTACAAAGCTCTATTATAGACAATGTTTATAATTTACAACTGTTTTTCCCTAAATTTTAAATAAAGCTTGCTAACAGTTGATGTCAAGCCGACATATTTCCTACAGATGCCACAAACAATGAACAATCAAAAATCTGTTTCTGTTGTTTCTTTCATAATTATTTCAAATTGTGGGATCCTGTAATAAAAATCAATGTAATGAACAAACAACACTGCATGTTGATAAACATCACAGTCTCTCAATTTCAAGAAAAACATGATGGCATACTAAGTAGTTGAGAAGTTAATGTATTTCTCTACAATGATACACAGACTTTGATTATAAGAATTTTCAAGTTTAGATCATTTTATGGTATAGAATGTTTTCCTGCTATGTTGGTTTATCTAAGATGTCTAAGGAGTTTGTGAGTCTCTGCTTTATGGCACAGGATGTCAGTCAAAAAAAAAAAAGTGTGTGTATATATATATATAAATCCCTCCAGTATCTGGGCTTAGACACCCCATCTGCTCAGACACCGCTTGAATGCCAGGCTCCCCAGTCGGTACCACTTGTTATACAATCTGCCAAGGCTGCAGACCCACTCCAGCTTCTGGTATAAAGAGTCCCTTACTCACTCTCACCCCTTCACCCCTACACACAGAGGTGACTGGCAGTTGACCAAGTCTTCCCTGAACCCCATAAGGAATGTAATGATGTACCTCCTGCAGCCAAGGTGCTGTGCTGTAAGGCATGAAAATAAAGGCACAAGAGGCTAGAGACTGACAGGTATCAGCCAAAGGGGAGGTGCTCCTGCCAAATTTATGATCTGTTTTTAACTTGTTGCTCCTAAAGCAGGATTCTTTCACCTGGTGTGCAAGAGCTGATCAACTCACCAAGTCAAAAAATTTTATTTTATTACAATTCCTCAGAACAGGATGCTAGGCATCTAATACAGCTGGCTCACCTCCTAGGAAACAAGCACCTTCTTTCATACAAAAAGGTAACAAGGAAAGAATCATACCAACAGAGGTCATTGGTCACTCGTACTTGATCGTGCCTATGACAAAATTCCTAGTGCACATGTGCTGATCTTGGTCCAGTTCATTATATTATCATACATATATATAAATGCTCCTGGGTTTGTGGGTTTTTTGTATAATCATCTAAGGTTACTCTGGGTTATATTTTCATTTTATCCATCACTAAGTTATTATTTAACCTTACACCCTAATACAGGCTCTGCTTGAACCTCTTCAAACAACTAGTTGTTCATGGGGTCTCTTCACTTAACATTTCAATCCTGGGGACTTTTCACTGCTTCATTGCTGTGGCCCTTGATGTACAGTTTCAACACTAGCTTACAGTTTCTAGAGAATTTTTGTGAGATTTTATGACTTTCTAACTTCATTGGACATCAAACTCATTTGAAGTCTCAACATGGAGATGCCCAAGCGACACATGGCTTTGCCATTTTTGACTTTTGGGGGTTCGTGAGTCTGTTTAGCTTCCTGGAATGTCTTTCCAAGGCTTTATCACCATTGACTGTATACAAAGGAACAGACTCTTCTAAACTCTTTCTATATGAATGACTGTATAATCCTTTTGTTTTCAAGCACTCTCAAGGGGTGTGCAGGAATTAACTGGGTAGGCAACTTCCACTGGAAACAAGAGATTAGCATGAAGTCAATATATTTTCACAACACATTTTGAAGAAATTCCTCTCACTGCCAAAGAATATGGAAGTGATAAATACCCATCCTCCTTGATGTGGAACAAAGTAAAACTACAAGAACATAAAGAGAGAGACCTTAAAGATTATAGATTTTCTGATGAGAAGTGTCCTGTGGGAACTCTTTCGGTACTTTATATAAAAAATGAATGGTAGATGTTTGTCTGGCATGCTTTTTAAAATATCTCACATGGGAAATTTCCCAGCCTCCTTAGATTACTAAACATTCCTTATACTTGGAATTGCTAACATGAAAATGAAACAATTTCCTTGTGTGCTGCCCACACAGTGGGTATGACAAATGATTGATTACCTTCTTTACATTAACTCTTTACATTTTCAAAATATGTCACCCTGCTCTTTCTTTCCCCAGGTCAACATCTTCTTTACCTTTTCATCATGCATCATATTTTCTAATTTTTTTTCAGTCATTTTACTCTCTAATTTCTTCATCTTTTGAAAAAGTTTTATACTGGAGAAAAACCTCAAGCTTTGTTTTTTTAATCAACACTAGAGAACATAACAGTTTATTTACCTCCTGTATCTCATATATGATGCTAGTATTGACCCATCATAAAATGTGACTAGCCTTACATAGGCTGTATCATCTCTTATATTTCATATATCTTCCTCTGCTTTTTCTTTTTAATTGAAAATTATTGAAAACATGGAGTGATTTCATCTGGGCCATATTTAAAGACAATGTTAAAGCCTTCTTAAAATTAAAAATCACATATTTATTCCTTTCTACTTACCCAGGAAAGTCTTTCATTTTATCAGAATTTTTTGGGTTTGGCATGCTTTACAGAATATCTTAATAAAACATATTTACTGTTCTCAGGGGCACTGTTGTTGCTGTGAGTAAAATGTGGTTTAGTATCTGTTCTGATATGTACATGATGTTCTTGATCAATTAGTCTCAATGTAGTAGAGTAGCCATTGTGAAAAAAAGGGGAGCATGCTCACGAAACAATTAGAGAAATAATTCTAGATTTCCCCTCGGTCACTGTACTTTTATCCATAAACTTTGAAATGAGACTGTTATTAGACATGCAGACTAAACGTAGCCATCTAATTTATTGAGAGAATATCAGTAAGCAGAAGTGCATCTTCATATAGATGTGTATATATTCATATAAATGTGCTACGCATTGCGCATCTTTACTTACAGCATTCTTAAGCTGGTAGATAACTCAGCAAAATTCATTATGAAGTAGGTAAAAAAAAGTAGATAATTCAATTAAATTCGTTACAAAGTAGGTAAAGAAACACTCTGTTTTCTAGATTTCCTCCATTCCCTAAACAAGCATCGTATCTATGACTCTAACCAAAGGTATATTTAAGCATTTTTTTCTCAAAAAGCTCAAACAATAGAATATTTAATGCTTCACTGTTATGCTCCGAGCTGTAGCTAATCTCAATTTCTCTGAACACAGTTCTAAATCTTCATTATTTATTTTAATCCAGACAGAAATTACAATTCTACTATCTCATTTTTTTAAAAAAAGTTAAGTCTTGTTTTCTTCCCTCTCTCTAGTTTTCCCTGTAGGCATCAATTTCACTTTTATCCTCTCTATCAGATAGTCTGTCTGACATCTCTGCAAATCAGAGCTGCTCTCCATGTTGTTGTCTTATATCTCATGCCGCATTTTCAAAAATATGGAGACTAGAAGGCAGGTAAGCTAAATCTTAGTAAACATTTCATTGCCCTGATATGACATGAAAAAGCATTAAGAGTGACATTCTATTTTTTCATTTAATTCTTGTATGATTTTACATATAAATATCTTCAATTTTTAAATTACTATTATTATTACTATTATTATTATTATTCCTTTCTTCCATTCTTTGTAGAGACTTTTATATTACAGTAGTAACATTTATACGGTCATCTGTGCCAATTACTAATATAATCACATGATGTGTAGGTAAAAGGCAGACCTGCTTACTCAGTCTGACCTAGAATATATTTTGGCATGTCTTCTAGGGTGAAGATTCTTGTTAGTTTTGCAGACAGAGATAGGTTTCTATTTAACTCTATTATAACTCAATGAAAAAAGAGTCAAGATAAGAAGCAGTATCAGCAGAGTACTATTCCAATAAGTTATAAGGCTCCTGGACCAGTCTGTCCAGCCTGGAACTGCAAAATAGGAGAACAAGTAGTCAATTGTCACTTGTGTACATTAGCAATATTCAGGAAAATTGTTAGGAAGTAATACAAGCAAATTGTGGAATATTCTGACTATATTGTTATTTCTGACCTTATTGATATTTCATGAGATCTTAGATTTACTTTTGCCTTTAATTTTGTACAGGTTTGAAGAGGTCTTATTATTGCATTACAGATACTCAGGGCTTCAGACAGGTGTTTGTATACTGCTGCAGATAAGGAAACTGAAATGAGATTTGCTGAGTTTCTTACTCATTTTCCAAAGAGAAATAGTGACAATTTGACAAGTGAAATGCATTAGTGCAGTGTGGGATTTTTTTAAAGCTTCCTAGGCAAGTGTCATAAAGTTTATTATAGTTTATATTTTTGCCAATCTACTAGCTCAAGATAGAGAAGAAAATATCCGTGCTAACTAATGGGGGAAAATGGTGTCATGCTTCATTTGCATTTTGGCTATTCTAGATATCTCAGGTTTTTGAACTTGCCTGATTTTGACTGTTTTTATTCAGGGCACAATTTTCAAAGTTCAGCTGATGGCTATCAATAATCATCTTTCCCACTAATAAACATTTGTTAATTTTTATTTGATTTAAGCTTTTATTTGTGGGGTTTTTTGCCCCAACTATAGATTTGAATTGATGTTAATAATTTTGCTATGTGCAGATTAAACCAAAAATGCTTACCTCACAAGCAAGTTCACGTGATGAGCTGCTTGAAAACTAAGCTGTACCTGAGATAACTTTTTCATGTTTCTTGTATCATTGAAAATAAGGCTGAAAAAATATCTTCTGACTGGAAACTAGAAGACAGTAAGAAAAATACCATTTTAAGTGCCGTGAAGTGATACTGAAATGGAGTTCTTCAGAAAGTGAATACGACCAGAAAACATATATTTAAGGATGGGAGATTTTCCCATAGCTGCTAAACCAAGAATTGGGTTTTCTCTGCCACCCATCTTCAATTATTGAGAAAGTAAGAATGATGATGTTCACTATCAATATGCTTTAAATTGCTTATCATAAGATATATAAAAGTCTAAACCCAATATTAAGGCTATATTTTTTATGCTATATTTTACTCGTACAGTAAAATGTACTAACCACATTTTCTCATTTCTTTTGGTTGCAGAAAAGTATGTTGTAGGTGAATTAATTCTCTATGATTATTGTATTACAGTATGGCTGCTGTCTGTTATGAGTAAAAATGGCAGATTGTAGATTCCAAAAGATATTGATAACTTCTATGAGAGTTAACATTAGAATGAAAAAAACCCCAGCACAGATAACCCTATGTTGCTTCATATTCTGGGAACCCTCAAAGGGACAGCATCAAGTGACAAGGCACCTCTGATCAGAGCAAGGCTGCCCTGATCCTCTCCACAGAGAGGTTCACCAGCATTTTGGTACTTAGAGCTTTTCTAGGACTTTCTTAGTAGAAAACAATTTTATCAATCATTTTTACTATCAAGTAAAAGTGTCCACATGAGAAAATGCTGCTTTGCTTTAAGATAGATACAAAGGTGACAAAATCCCTGGCACCCAATGGGAACAGCTATAGACTGTTCAGGATTTGCTGGCTGAGCTTATCTAGAAGTAAAGAACTACACGTCTGATGGCCAAGACATACATGTACAGAGCACAGGCCTGTGCCTACTCAGGTTCACCATTGTATGGATCACTAACTCCTCATGTACAATGATATTCTGATTAGGGTCACTGCAACTGTATTGGGCAAGAATAATTTTTAAAGAGCTAATGAAACTTGTGATTTCTCCATAGAATTTCCTGCCCCTGCCCTACTTCCCCCAAACCCCAACACTTGAAATCACAATTGTTTTTCAAAAAGTCTGTAATTTCCATACCGTAGGATACATTAGTCATATTAATGTCTTAATTTCCTTCATTATGCCTATGGATTTTATTTCATATATAGTTTATATAATAATATCAAATGACAGTTTGACTTCTTAGCAATAAAAGTAAGATATGAAGGTAATTTAAAATTTTTATCTCCCTCTTTTTTTTCTTTTCTGTTGTTTACTCCTATTATTGTTAAACTTCGAAGTTTAACAGAACGTATTTTAATATTTGCCAGAGATGTATTTTAATATTTGCTATATAGAAGTAATCACAGCATCAGGGACTCTTTGCTTAGCTTATAGCTGAATTACTGTAAAGTAGCTAAAATGAAGTATATAATTAAGCTCACGGTGTACTGAAAAATACATAAAAATTTCATGAAAAATAAACACGCAGGGTTTGCCTGTAATTATGTCCAAATTTATCAAAGATTGGGAAATACAAATTCCGGAGTTTTCAGTTGGACAATAGCTTGAGTCAACTGTGAGATGGTTTTAGCAAAATTCATTTTAGAAATATGAGATGTGATATTGTAGGGGAAAACCAGATCTCGGGGTATCCTGGATAACCCAAAATGCTTTGTATTCCATATCTATCTATGCCCCAAAATTGTTACTGTCTCTTCAAAGCTCATCGGCATGATCAGAACTGGAATTCCAGGGCAGTTGGGAGGCACCTGTCCCTTTCGAAGGTCAGGGCACTCGAGCAGACTACCTCTTCAGCCTAGCAGCGTTTGCTGAAGGCAGAGGCTCCGCTTGGAAAGGGCTGCTTTGGGCAGGTGTCTGGTCTTGCAACTGCAGCAGCTGGGAAAAACTGCATTTCACAATTAGAAACTGTTTTCAGAGTGAACTTTGCAAACTCCATGGGCAGCAAAGCTTAAGTGCGTCCTGGGGGGCCAGGTCGCCCTGTGTCAGCACCAACCTAGACTTTCCTACATGTTTACACTTTAACAATCATCAGTACATTCCTATCACTAAACTATATCACTTCTACCTTCTTGCATGCCTTGCAATGCATTGCTGTGGGCAGCCATAAATTCTCTTCTGTGGACAACAGTTATGTGGAGGACTTGCCAGTCTACAGTGTCACAGAGGGTTTCTGCTGTTTTCTTTGTTGTTGCTGTTGTAGCGCAGGCTGATATAGCTCTGGCAGCAAAACTTTGTAATATAAACCAAGCCTCAGGCTCTCAGTCTGCAGCTGACCTACTGTAATGTTGTGTTGCAGTCATTTAACAGTTAGAAAACTTTCTTCACAATTCTGAGGTCTGGAAACTTTGTGGTTGCTCTAAAGGTGCATCTATGATATTACAAGCTATAGGCATAGCCTAGGGCTAATTTTAACTTCCCTTCTAAATTCAACACTTTCAATGTATCATAAGACTCTCCCCATCATATATGATATAAAAGGTTCAAATAACCACTGAGGTACTTCACTTACGATGTTTACTGATATCTTCCAATTCTAGACACACTAATTCCTTGAATATACTTACAAAATGTCTGGTGTCCTTTATGTTTCAATTCTGTATTTCTCCCTTTGTGTCACGAAGAACCTGTATATGTTATTAAGATTATAATTTCAATTCATTACAGCTTTGGAAGTTTTATGTCATTTTACATTTTTTATCCAGCATTGAAGAAATAAAACTTATTAGTATTTAGGTGAAGTGTAGTCATGGTAAGACAGCTCTTCGTATATATATATATATCTTTCACATATATATTTATTTCTTCATACACACACACTCATCAGAAGTGTCCAGAAAGCATTAGACATTCAAAAAATCCATAGATCCACATGAAGAAGCAAATTCCAATTCTGAAATAATCAAACATATTCACACTGGCATTAGTCTGTGCACACTGTATTAAAAAAATGAAGTTATGGACTTTCTCCTATCTGTGTATCCTAAACTTCTTGAGACAGAAAATAAATATAATTCTGTGTTGAATGATGTGTTGTTTGATATATACCTGGGACTGAAATTACCATTCTGTAACTTTCACATTCATGTCCATGGTCACTGTCTCTGTAAGTTCTTAAAGAGCACAGTTGCCTGGCTCAGCTATCACTGGTCACACAAAGGCACCACCCACCAAGGACCACTGAAGCACCCCCAGACTCATGTCTGGGGCCTTCCACCAGAGGACTGCACATGATCCACGGTGTTAAAACTGCCCCCCAGGGGAGGTACCTCGGGGTTCCCACCTGAACCAAACAAGCCTTTTACTGAATACAGTAAGTGACAAAACCTTTTCTTAAAGAACATGCAATCTGCTAGTATTAATGAAGTGTTCAGTGCTACCCTTAAAGAAGTGCTCAGGAATTTTCCCATGTAGGAAAGAAGTTATAGTGAAAATGCTAGCACAATTTCTGCTCTGTATTTTGCAACCCAGTTACCACAGTATTTGGAATCTTATTCCAATCAAAAGTACAAGCAGTAGGTACTGAGCTATTCCTATCTCTGGTGTGTTGTTTTGAGTTTTCTTAGGTTTTTTTGCTTTCCCTCTATGCTTATTTATCTTTATTTTTTTTTTGGTCTGACATGCCTGTAGAGATAAAAAGATCTTTATCTCACAGAAAAATATTATGAATACTCTTCATTTTCTTCCTTCCTCAGATAATATCAGTAACTGGACGCTTATTCTCAAACATTTCAGGAAATTATTTCTTAATAGGGAGAAAAATTGATTCAAAGATTTGAAAGTAGGACTTTTCTACAAAATGACTGATGGTCAGCATGATTTATTGTGACCTAAGAGCTTGTTTCAGTTTTTCCATAGCATAGTGGGCCAAGGGCATTATAATAATAGTATTAATTTAGTAAATTTCAGATATCGTTGTTGAGAATTAATAGTTTTGACCACATAGCGACAATAATTAAAAACATGTAAGACAACCACTAGCATGAAAAGAGTTAATAATAAAATAATTGAAGTCAGTTTTAAAAATTTAAAACTGGCCATTATTTATCAGTCTCCTGAACACTTCCATTACAGATCTGAACACTTCCATTACAGATTTAGAATTCCCTAACTGATATATGGATATAAATATATATATATACATACACATATTTATTTGCAAAGAGTAGAATGATGACTCTTTTTCTTTGGCCCTGAACATTATCTGCCATAGTTTTATAACAACATGGTTATGAAATCCCAAACTAAATGATACAAGATAAACTACTTGCTCACTCCAGAAAAAAATGCATAAGACTTACAACACTGATAACATCAGAAAATAATGGGTCTTAATGCATTTCCTAATGTGTCTTTATGCATTTGCTATTTATTTGGTCATAAATAGAAAAGAGAGTAATCAAAATTCCTTTATCTTCATTTTGACATTTCAAGGTATTCAATGCTATTTTATCTTTTTCCTTTAGACAATGAGCTTGGCTTTTTAGACTGGTCTATTTCTTTCAAATCTCTGGTAGTTACTAATAATATCCTTACCCTATTTATAATGTCTTTGTTGCATCTTTTATCTCGTTTAACAAATAAAAAGAAATTAAACACAGAAAAGTATCAGGTTTTTTTACCTTTTTGTTTGTTTGTTTGCTAGAACTGTAATTTAATTTCCTAAACTTAGCAATTAAGAAACCTATGATACTTGTCTATTAATTTTACAAATGTCTTAATCTGCATAAATGTGGAGTACAGAATAATTTCATATTTTCTAAAATGTTGTTTTCACCCTTAAGAACATATACTTAATATATGCTTATGTTACCTGAAAAATCTGTGACCTCTCTTTGGGAAAAGTTTACCATTACCATCCTTGGCTTCAGAGCAGAGTATTACATTTCTTAACGCAAACTAAAGTTTTTAGAGCCTCCTAAAGTCTTCTAGTTATACACAGCTGCCTGAATCCTGACAGTATTAAGAATCTGTGGACATACTTGTGCATAAGCCTTTTGTGTCTGTTCACGTGTTCACATATGTTGAATAGTGTCATCAGCATGGCAGCGTTTGTGCATTTGTTCCCACTTCATGGACACAGGTCTTTGTAAAGAGTGCCTTGAGGAAGAAGAACCTTCAGTGTTTCTTCTCCAATAATCGAGTAGTTATATTTTTTGGACTGCTGATTAGGGAAGATTGGGTTATTAGATATCTGCTGAGGTGGACACCTCTGTAGAGCTGGTGAGCAGGAGCACAGCAAGCAGACTCCAGTTGTTAAAGGGGCAGCTTGTGTGGAGGGGCCAGAGAAACCCTGTGAGGCAGCACAGCAATGGAGGTTCTGGGGTTCTCCCTGCCTGCCTAGGTGAAGATTTACAGTTTTAATCTATAATATTTCATATTCACGAGCTGGATAGGGGGTTTTGGATAGTTTTTATGGAACATGCTGTACTGCTTTCTACTGAGAACTGAATACATTTCTACAGCATAGAAAGTTAATAAAATGACAGTAATAAAAAGACTAAAGTATCATTCAACTGTGACAACTTTATTCAAAGAAACTAAATAGTCTATTTTTATTTCTTGGTTTATGGAGCAAACATTCTTATTTAAAATAATCTGAGTTTCCCTCTGAATTAATTTATTCTGGAAACCTTGCAAGAATGACCCAATTATGTCAGGAAATGCACACACAAATTAGGTAACTATTCCATATGTTTTCATCCACTGTTACTTTACATCAGTATCCAGCATGTACCAAAACAACTGTTTGCTGTGAAGGCATTATTAGTTCCAAACAGATGAAGAGATGTCACATTCAATGCTTTTTTTTTTTTTCACATCTTTGTTCTAACATGATGATAGCAGAAGGTAAGAAATCTATGAGTAATTGTAAGGAAAAAAAAGTTAAAAATGAAAAATGCTACTTACAAGTCTGCATTTTTTACTGGCAGTAAGATTAAAGACCTGTTGTCTCATTAAAAGTTAGACACAGTATCCAACTACTTCATAATATTTTACTGGAAAGATGTATTATATTTTAACAAAATATTAACCACTTTAAGTGTTATTTCCTAGTAAATCTAATGTTTCATATCTAAATCAGAATAAGTACTTAGACGCACTAAAATTCTCTGGCTTGTTTCATTGACCTGAGTTCTTTACATTTAAAAAGCATTTCCCTTTATTGAACATAATTTATATTTATTCACACCTTTCGGCAAGCATCCAATCTTGAATTATACATATACTTGAAACTGATCAAGTTCTTAATGGCTTTCTGAGTAGAACAAATTTTTTGCTTTGGTGTGTATGTGTGTATGTAGTATGGAGAGTAGCAGTAAAATCACTGCAAGTGTCCAAGGCCAGGCTGGACAGGGCTTTGAGCAATCTGGTCCAGTGAAAGGTGTCCCTTCCTATGGCAGGGTGGTTGGAACTGGATGATCTTTAAGGTCCATTGCAACCCAAAGCATTCTATCATTCTATGATCACTGGCAAAATTAAATCCTATTCTTTTTGAGTCCATTTTTCTTTTTTTTTGTTTGTTTGTGTTGTTAGCATGTGACTTTATTTGTATTTACACTCAGGAACTGTGAACATCCTGCACTTTCAACTGGTTTTGTTCCTACTAAGAATTACTATCATAACTTCTTATATTATGGAAATGGGCTTGAGCTTCTTGGATGAATATAGTATCAGGTGTTCCCTGAAACTTTTGCTTCAGGTTACGAAGTTTTAAATTACAAAAATATTCCTGAACAATACTGTGAGTATAATAATGAGTATAATACTAAAGTACAATAGAGTACAATACTATGTACTCTAACATTCACATCGAGACAGTTAAAAATCTTTAAGTATGTAAAAGGAAAGCATTTGCATGCACACCCATATCCAATCTATTCAATACTTGAATGTTTTATCTGTTACATGACAGTAGAAGTATCCTCAACATAATTAAAATTCTAGAAAATATTTTTTCTGTTTTCTCATCCATTTCGGTATGTTTTCTGTAAAAATCGCTTACCAGTAAATTTGAAAATGCCAGCTACTCTGTGAATTCAGTCTTTATTTGCATGAAGACTTTTAGGTAATCATGCATCTCAAGCGAATGACTTTAAAGTGAAGAACAAAATTGTATGAGACTTCAATCTTACTTCTGCCAGTCCTCCTAAGATTACTTTTAGGCCTAGGAAGTTTTGACAAGGATGGCCCAGTAGTGATAAAAATGAATCACAACAATGATGGGGGCTCTGAATAAAATAAAAGAGTTTTGCAACAACTGCAGTATGAAGGGCATATAGAAACTGTCATTTCAAAGAGGCTAAGTGACATGTCAATGACAAAATGGGTCATGCTAGAAAGTATTTCTGTTCAAAGGGAGTTCAAGTTTGAGAATAAAGAGCTGTTCAGCAGGCAAATGCATTTGAGTTACTCTGAATTTGAAAATGGACATTCTTTATTTGCAGTATTTTGCTTTGCTCGTTACTGGAAAGAAACAAGGTCTATCATTACAGATAACAAATTTACACTGGAGATTAACATAGGGGAGTTTATACTCCATTATTACAGTTAGAAAAAAAAAAGGGTAGAGTTTTTTGGTTTCATTGGTAAGAGCTGCAAGAAATCAATTCTAAAGCAGTTGTTTACGAGATAGGACACATGCCTAGTAGGCAATCCCAGCTAATAGAAATTTCTGGAATCTGTAAAGTTTAAATGAATTATTGAAATATGATTTTATGACAGTTCATTAATCCATGACACCGTCAGTTTCCTAAGTTTAGAACTGTATTTCAGTCAAGAATACTCTTTGACAATTAACAGTATGCCATTATATTACTGTCATTTAGATTTACAAGCAATTTTTCAAAGGCATTTAATATTTTCCCTTCAATCCCTATTTTAATCCTATTCCATGCCTTCTTTGGACTGCTTTCCCATTTATCTTTTGGCCATTTTTTTCCCTTCTAGATGAGAGTCCTTGAGCAATAACAAGATCCATCAAACTTCTGATAGAATTGTATTTCCCGAGCCAGGTAGGAACTTCGGGACCTGTTTCTGTAGTTCAAAATTAAAAAGCAAAAATAATGGTTTCAAAAAAAAAAAAGCAAACAAAAAACCAAAACAACCCAAAACCAAAACCAAAAAAGAGAAAGAAAAGGACCTGAAAGGATTCTATCAGTATATACTGAAAACTAATTTTAAATGGATAAATTCTATACCCTGAGTGCTAAGAAGCCTTGTTATGTAATGTTTCCACAAGCATTACAGAACCAAAGGTACTTTGGACGAAGTATTATGTCTTATAGACATGACAAGATATGACATCTTATACTACATGACAAGATTTCTCTGAGGGCTCAGAAAGGGCCTGAATAATAAATTCCAAAACTGTACTCCATTTTGGGATTCTGTGACTAAAAACTGAAATAAAATACTTGTTCCAATAATGTCTTACATTTCAGTCAGTTACAGGGCTGCTTTAAAGAATTCTATTGATATTTAAAAAAACACAAACAAATTAGATATTTGGTTTCAGATTCGTAAATAATTATGTTGTGTTAGCAGTGCAAATATGCATTAGATATCTCTAGATCTATCCTTCTGCAAGCAGTTCTATTATGAACACTTCTGCTACTTTATAAAATAGACCTAATCATGACCAAAACATATTTGGTCACTCAGGAACAAAGTCAAACTCTAAAGATTAGATTAAAAAAACCAATTTTTTTGGAAAGTATCCTAGAAAAAGTTCATATCCTGGAAAGTTCATAAAAAGGAAAGGAAAGGAAAATAAAAAGGGAAGAAGGGAAGGGAAGGGAAGGGAAGGGAAGGGAAGGGAAGGGAAAAGCCTTTTAACACTGCGTCCAAAAAAAAGGTTTTTTTAATCTGTCCTGTTCAGTTTAAATTTCTACCATGCTACCTTAAAATAAAAAAATATTGTGGAATGAATAGCAAAGTAAAATGAAATAAAATAAAACCCACAACCCATTCTAACACATGCTCGCACCGTATTTGATTTCACTGAAAGCTAGATCAAGTTGTGCTAATTCGTAGGTGGGCTGGAATAAGTATCCTGGGATAAAGAGTCACACTTTTATTTTATTTGACCTGTTGGTGTTAAGTAGGTTAACTTATTTAAGTTTATAAATACAAAAAAAATACTTTTTCTCTAATTTTTTTCTCTGATATGAAAATGACTTTGACCCCTTTTGACATGTTCTTTGTAAATTTACTGTCATTAAAATAATTTAAAGAAATAAAAGATTGCATCTTCTTTTCAAAATACCAAAAATATCAATCTTTCTTTGTACTTTTAATTGCTTTTGGACAAAAACGCTCCACCCCAGTAAGACTATATAATACAAAGAAAGGAAAATTAAAAGCCATCTTTAGTATCTGTAATAGACAAAATTGTAAAGTGATAACAAAATCTAAATCTTAAACACATCAACTGTACAACAAAGAGTAGAAAAATTTAAATTTTGGTACTTCTCATTAGGCAGTGGCAAAAACAGTGTTCTGAGGCAGGTCATGTGATTGTATTTCTCTGTAACTACAACCACCAAAACAATGTAGTATTCCATAGGGATCTTATACATGGAAAACCTATTCCCAGATCTACTACACCGTTTCGTTATCCATGGTGATTCTTTCTCATTCAACACATAGCTTCATGTGCAGACTGTTACACTGATTTGTGAAGGCTCAGAGATTTTAAGAAAAGCCCGAGAGGCAAAGTAGAAAAATAATCATTTTGTAAAGGGAGAAGAAATAAGTGCTTGTTCCACTTTAATCTTCTGTTCTATACCAATATAAATAAGCAGTAGTGAGGGTTCTAATCTGTGCTACAATCCTTTTCATGACACTTTTTTATGTTATTGAAGATTTTCACACAAAATTCACTCCAGAGAAATAATTAAAAATATTTTTTTCCAAGAGGAAATAAGAAATAATGTTTATATTTTAATTTTTTCCCTTTATTAAAATGTGAGCATGACCATTTTCACTTCCTTTTCTTATTTTCCTTTCATCCAGTATCTTACAGACTTATTTTAGATTTTGTAGGATATTTGCCACACTTTTATTTTCTTTCTACTGCCTTAACCCCTGTTATCATGACCTTCCTTGCCACGCTAAGGGCCACAGCTTGAAATTAGATTGTTTTGGTTAGCTGAGGCCTTAATGCAGCAGATCAATGACATTTTCTCTTTATGAAAAATCAGTTCTTCTGAAAGACTCAGCAAATAAAAAGCCTTAATGCAGTTTATTTATCAAAATTCTTCATTAATAAACTCTTCCTATTCTTTCTATTAGGTTGTTGCCTCTTTTTTCTCATGATACAAGTACAGAGCTAGAGATTTTAAGAGCAGCTGCCACAGAGAAAACAAGCCAAGTGTCACCTTTCTTGGTTGCTTCTAGGTCAAAACAAGTGTGAAAGCCACTTGCAAACACTCCAAAAATTTTCCATCTAGCAAAAGAAAGCATGAAAATACGAACTGGGATTTAAATCCAAATCCAATGTACAGCTATAAAAGATGCTGTATTAAGATACCAAAACAGTTTTTTAAAATACTTAAAAGAGTTGGTTAGATAGCCAGAGATTATTAGTATTCATTTTGGTTAATTATTTCAACATCTTTATAATAGCTGCCTAATGGATTCTTAATGTTTAACAGTACCAGTGGTTTTTAAATACTTACTACAGTAGCATTTCGTAGTTATTGATGTAAGTGATGGCTTCAGCAACTGTCAGTTGATTTATATAATTTGAGTAACAAACATGACAACTATTTTGATGTTGGTTTATTTTTGTACTGACAGAATTAAGAACAAGTGTTCCAAGTTAGATCAACCTCAAAGTGATTCCTTCAGATCCCAGGAAAGCATGTCAGCTCTGTTAGACAACATGTGAAAATTATAATCTAGTAAAAACAATGGGTTTGCTGTGTTGACAAGTTTTAAACACTATGTAATTGATTTACATAGCAAAAATAACTCTGAAAATCAAGGCTAAAATGTGGGTAAAAGATGACATTAATTTCTTCTGAGAGGGCTCTGTGAATATCTGTTGACAGCAAGAGAACAGATTCTGAGTGGGCCTAGCTGACTATTTCCTATAAAATTATCTTCTTTTCAGTCACAACTGATCTTTTCATGTTGAATGGACTGAAGGTATCAGTTTGTCTGTAGCTATTACATGGAGGGATTTCAAAGTGCACCCTTTATTTATCTTGACTTTGTGCCAACATCAATGATAGGTATAAACCATTCTTTCTGAATCCTTGTTTCTTGTGGGTAGGAAACTCCCAAGAAGCCACTTCATGATTTGGGTAAGTGTCTTATTTAGATCATCAGGATAGAGAGCTTTTTAAACACTGCACAGCACACTTGCTGGCAAAATCTATTTATCTTCGTTGTGGTGTTGGGTTATTTTTTTCTTATCTCAAATTTTTCTCCATAATTTCAGTTATCCCTTAGCTTCGTTTCTCTTGTAAGTATTTTACCACCTGTCTTCCCTTCTCTTTTCTATTAAATCTGTTTCCATTTCAGAAACTATTTCAGATGCTATAGTTTCAGAGAAACTATTTCATTAACATCAAAACCACTTAAGACTTTCTTGTGCCCAACAAGACATGCTGTTCTCCTGGGAGGAACAGTACTGTGAAAATCTTTGTTACCACCTGGGCTGAATCATGTTCACCGACCTTTTAATGGTTGCTGTATACTTAAGAAGTTATCCAATACCTGGATGTTTGTGAACATCAGTCAGACTCAGGGATTCAAATGCCAAATACTTCTCTGCTCTCATAACTGGTGCTAATATAGACTGCCATATAGACATCTGCAAACAGCTTGGCTTCATAGATATTTTCAATACTGTCAAAACAGATTTTTCTGAGGAACAGCAGTTTTACTTCTCTGTGAAAAAACCCCCAGTTTATCCTCAAGAGACACAGTCTAAACAGTTAAAGTTACAATTACAAACAAATGAAAACAAAAGCTTTTTATTGAAATTTTTTTGCAATAATTGGTGAAGTAATTTCTCCTGCCTTAGCTTTCAAAGCTAAACAGAAAGAATTTAAGGATAGAGAGAAACATTACTATATGTATAGCAAATTCTTCAAGAGGAAATGTGTAGATGGTGTCTGATTCTTTATTCATTTTAAAATGCTGTTTATGAAATACTAGGAATTAATACAGTTACTAATTACTTAAAAACAGTATGAGGTATTTTGTATCTTTCAAAACTTTGTATTCTTTAAAGTGTGGAAGAAGTTTTAACCTGTTTCAAATTAATAGATTATTCATAGAAATATCTGTTACATCAATCTTGTAATTCATTAACCCTTGCCAATTTTTTCCCCTCCTTTTTGTGTGTGGGTTTAGTATGATCTTACTATACGTTTTATGAAGATGTTTTCATGTAGTACATATATCAAGTTACTACCTCACCTGAAAAAAAAAGAAACAATAGACAAACCCATAGCTTTTCCTAATAAATACAAAAAGTAACTTTAACATTAAGCATATACTGCTATTGTTTGCTCTTTTTCTGTACACAGTTGCATTACTTTCCTTTCCAAGGTTTTTTTCTTTTTTTTGGTCAAATGAGAACAATTCTGTACTACATTTCCATCAATCCTTTTCTTTCTTATGCAAGTCTTCTATAGTGTAAAGTGATATTCATATTTTTCCCCTTCATAATATTAATAAAAAACACAGGATAAACACAATTTTTAAGCATGAAAATACAGGACTGTGAATGAGTTTCAACTCCATGTAAAATTGGGAAAAAAATTTTGATGAGCTATGATGCTGAATGATACATACACTTATGAATAATCATTGGCAATGATCTATTCTTTCTCAAATTACAGGGTTATGTGTCGGAATTTTAAAGACTTGTGGGGAAGAAGAGTACTTTCTTTTCTCTGGGGTATAAAGTAGTTTACATAAACTGTAAAATGCAAATATTTCCCTAACGATTTGTTTTCCTTGGGAAATTAAGTCCTTTTAGTTGTGATCTTACTATGGAAGAAAATACTGCCTGAATTTCGATTCACTAAAACTCATATCACACACTGCATACTGTGTTGTTTGCAGAAATATTTGTGATCAGGGATTTGAGGTGAATTATGCAAATTAAGCTGTAATGGAAACCAGATCCAATGTTATAAGTCAGAAAGAAAACTGAATTGAGCAAGTGCTTACACAAGCATCAGGTATTTCATGCTGGCCCAGAAAATATGTATTGTTATTGTTCGGATTGCAGAGAAAACATTTGCATAAAATCTGTATTATCATATAATATGCATGAGTTTACAAATCTCTGGAGTGAATGCTAGGAAAGATTCTATTTTTTATTACTTTTTAATTCTTTCTAGTTAAATTTAAAGATATATATATTTGTACTTTCAGCTTTCAGTTACTAATTTTTTTCCATTTACTGTTCAGTATTAATTTTTGCATTCTGACACTTCCTTTTTCTATTTTTTTCAATCTGAGAATTAATTTATTTACAAGTTATAAATTTATTATGAGAGAATTAATTTATTACGAGAAGCACAACAAAGCCAAACAATATTGTAATCTTGATGCTTCCAAGAGGATCTGCAATTAAGAGCTTTTTATTCTGTCTCATATGTGACAAAGAAGTGCCCAAAGATTCGGGGGTTTTTTTGTTGTAGGTAGGTGGAACTTTAAGGAGAATTCAAGAGCAGGCATGTATATATCTGCTATCAACAAAGTACTTTCTTTCCAAGGGCAGTTTACCAATCAAATACCAAAAAGAGACAACAATTTGCAATTATGATGCCAGTGAATCTGCCACCCTTCTTCCCAAACAGCAAACCTATGACTGAAATTCACTGATTGAATCATAAAAAATATCTAAATCACCATTTTCCCTGGAAAATAAAATTTTGTAGATTCACAAAGAGATAAAAAAATCAAGGCTCTCTGCCAACCAGAATCACAGTAATAGTCCTTTGGGTACAGGTCCACTGTGTGCTTTCCTTTTATCTATCCTTGTCACAACCTGCCCCTGAAGGAGGGGTAACTGAGGTTCTTGGTAATAGATACCCTGTGGTGGCTTACAGTGAAATTACACTGAATGACCAATGTATATACACGGCAGGTTTATTTTAGAACAATTTGGAAAGGAGGTATGTAGCCATTTTGGTTATTATCTATAGAAATATAACAATAAGAAAGTGTAAAAATATCAATTAAGAAAATATATAAGGAAAAGAAAGAAAGAGAAAGAAAGGATAAGAGTAGATAGTGGAAAGATATCACCACCCATGGATCCGGCGATGGGACTTGTTGAAAATTTGATGTCTGTTGGTCAAAGTGACGGTCGCAGTCTTGATCCATCGGGGTGAGAGGAACCCCTGAAAAAAAAAGTTCAGTGGGTTCAGGTGGGAACACCCAAGTACCTCATCTTTGGGGGAGTTTTACACTATCTGATACAACACATGTGCAGTTCTCTGGTGGAAGGCCCAAGAAATGAGTCTAGGGATGCTTCAGGGGTTTTTGATGGTTTCCAACACCTTCTAACACATGACAGCTGTTTCTCACCCCAGCATAGTTGATACAGTTGTGCCTTATCAGAAGGGATGAATACCTTCAGGCTTACTCGTCAGTCAGTCCCAGGTTATCATGGACACAATCAATTGCAGGCCTCAACTGCTTTATCTAAATAAAGGTAAGTTTGTTGCAGTCATCATCCAGTGGTGGTGGCTCACCCCCTCTGCACCTGGGCTATTCTTACACAGATCAGAGGTTTCATCACCACACACCCAAAAACTCTGCTACTCCCTTTAGGTTGGGGGGTGAAAACCTGTCCTCAGCAAAGCATCCGCTGCTTTTGCAAATGGCCAATCTTTTGAGTCATTAAAATTTAACATTTCAGTCTCTCACAGTTCTAAGTACCTAAAAATGTGGTTTCCAGTCGAGATATGTTCTTTTTGTAATTATCACCAGTAATTTCTTTATGAGAGGTAAAAACTCAATTTATAAATATATAGCTATTGAACTTCAAAAAAAAGTCTAATTCCTGGTTGCAGATCAGCTTTGAGGTTTCTTGGGAAGTATTCTGGCTAAATAAGTCATTATTTGTATGTAGCATAGTACATGTGCTAAGGGCTTTGGAGGATTCTTGCTTGACAAAAGATATCACCACGTTAACTTTAGTATTGAAGACTAGTTGGTGCAATTCTAACTGTTTAATGATAGCGTAATTATGATGATTTCTTACATTAATATCTTGTAATAATTTTGAGGAATCTTAGTAGAATTTTGTATACAGCAAATGGCACTGAGAAGAAAAGCATTCCTTGGACAGAGAAGCAAAATAGGCAAATTGTGGTGCCAGAAATGGCAGAATCTGGAAATAGCAAAATGGTAAAACATGTACTCTCCTCATAGTGATGAACTTGTAAATTATACATGGATTTGATTAAAAGCTAGTTAAGGTATGTACTTCAGCATTCTCTTCAACTGCAGGAGAAAAGACAGAGCTGAGCTCTAAATCTACCAGACTTCCCTTGTCTGCTGACAAAAGAAAAATGCATCTTACTTAAATATTGTCACTGGTAAGAGACAATCCATTTCCTTTATTCTACGAAGAACATAATATTAACTAATTTTAATTAGTAATTTCAGCTTGTAAAATATTCGGAGCACAGTTTTTCTTTACCATTTGCCTATCACAATACACATCACTACTGGAAGCTAACAGTAGATTTTGGTTTGAAGAAGACAAAAAATATCATTATGTTTAAATGAAATAGAAGGCAATACTGCAGGTATATGAACATCTTATGCACAGAGAGCTGGACTACATGGTAAGAAAGTAGTATTTTAGACAGTCATTTCTCAAAAGGAAACTGTATTTTGAGCAAATCCACTACGTCTCCATCTATTAACTTGTGAAATATATTTGAAACAAACATTTTCTTAATCAAGCAGTAAAGGCCAAGAATTCAAAAGAGGTTAAAAGAGCTATAGCTCTCTAATTATCACAGCTCCATGTGTAGAATATATATTTCAAGCTATGCAATGTAACAGATCCCATTTAAGCTTCTGCAAGCATGTACTTTCTAAACAAGTAATAACTCAACTAAAGCCTAAAAACTAATTTAGAACCATATGACTAAGAGTCATGAAGTTAAATTAAATCATAGAATTCTCACAAGTAACCTGTATAATAGTTATGATTTCTTCTCCAGTGAACACTAATCACCTTGTATGTACTATTCAGAACTACCAAACTGATTTTGCAATGCAGTGTTAAGATTTCCGGAACTTCACATAATCACAGAATCATTTAGGCTGGAAAAGAGCTCTAATATAGAGTCCAACCTTTGACTGATCACCCCTTGTCAACTAGACCGTGGCCCTAAGTGCCACATCCAGTCGTTATTTGAACACTTCCAGGAATGGTCCTAGGCAGTCCATTCCAATGTTTAACAAAACTTTATCCATAAAGAAATTCTTCCTGATGTCCAACCTGAACCTCCTCTGGCACAGCTTGAGCTGTGTTCTCTCATCCTGTCGCTGGTTGCCTGGAAGAAGAGGATGGCCCCCACCTTGCTACAACCTCATTTCAGATAGTTGTAGCAAGTGGCAAGGTCACCCCGAGTGTCCTTTTCTCCAGGCAGGAGAAAGTCATAATATATGAAGTACAATTCCTCTGTGAATTTCTTATTTTTATTTTTTCATTTGATTAAAAATGTGATGAACTATGATATTTGTTATATTTTATAGCAATGTTTCATTGTACTTAAAAGATATGAAAGGGAGAAGAGAACAAGCATATTAACTAAAGTTCATTAGATGACTGTGATCAAAGAGTTAAATGAGAAAAAAGTTATGATTGCTGCATCTACATACCTACATATATATGCATATGTCTGTGCGTGTGTATATATGCCAAACTTTACCTTAAAAGATTTGGCAAACGTCCCATTGCTGCCAGTCAGAAATCCAGTGTAGTAGAAAGGAAATTAAGCTGTGAGGGGAAAAAGATTTGACACATTTGCCATCAGGCTGGACAAAAGATCATGGTCCAACGAGAATGGAGTCTTATTCCATACACTGTCATTACACTGTTGATGCTCTCAGCACCTACATACAAGCATGTAAATTTGTAGAAAACTGCAGTTTTCTAGGGAAACATCCTGGCCTCTGCTGTTGTCAAAACCCAGGCCTAAAGGCCCTTGTGATGCATGGTCTCCTCTCCAGTTATTGTCACTCAGACATCTGCACACATACCTACAAACAGAGTAGGCAGAACAGATCAGAATTTATCCTGAGGAAAATTCTACATTTACACACATTTATAATGAAGAAAATATTTAAATCGTTGTTTTCCTGAAAATTAGCATACACAAATACAGTATTAAAAAAGTAAAAAGTAATATAAAAATTATAAATAAAGAAGGTCATTTCCACTGTGACTAGTCCAATTGAGTGAGGTCAACTGTATTTACCAAATATAAAAATTATACTATAAGGAAGCAAAACCATCTCTTTCTATCAACATTTTTGTCAAAATGAAATGTTTTTGACTAGCTGGATGTTCCAATGGAATACTCGCTGTCAAAATACTAAAAAAAAATCTCTTAAAAAACCACCACTTCTCCCCCAGCCTCCCTCCAGCACTACACCTGTGACAGAAAATGTACTTCAGCTTTTTCCAGGCATGGAAGTCTTTTTTTTATGCTAGAAATAGCTTAAGAATAAAATATATAAGAATTTTATACAATCTACTACCTACAGATTTCAGTCCTTACTTAGCAATTTAAATACAGAAAAGTTTATCAACTGCAACTTTAACTTCTTGGCAAGTCTGCACATCAGTTTGGTAAGAATTCTACTTCACCCTAAATAAATAAAAATCCACAAAATCACAGAGTCACCAAATGGGTCGAGTTGCTAGAGACCACAGTGGGTCATCTGGTCCAGGCTCCTTGCTCAAGCAGGATCATCCCAGAGCACATTGTACAGGACTGTGTCCAGATGGTTCTTGAATATTTCAAGTGGGGGAGACTCCACAACCTCCCTGGTCAAGTGCTTGGTTCCAGTGTTCCAGTGCTTGGTCACCCGCACAGTAAAGAAGTTCTTTTTCATCTTCAGGTGGTACATCAGCTTCTGCTTGCTGCCTCTTGCACTAATTGCTTGGCACCACTGAGAAGAGCCTGGCTCTTTGACACCATCCCTTCCTAAGCGGTCTCTGTTTAAAAATTATTTTGATGACAATAATCATATTTATCTTGCACATATAAGTAAATGCACCATCACGCTGAATGAACAAGTGATACGCACAATTGTATTTTGAAATGTCTGCATTGAGGAAAGAGGGAAGTAAAATCTTAGTATGAAGATGAGATCTCGTAGGGCCTAGTGCCTATGTTCTGTTTGTGATTTTAATATTTGTAAGGCAGACTTAACTCTACTGGTTCCATCTATATATGTCCTTCAATTACATTTTTGTAATATTTCTTAAAAAATAAAAAAAACAATTGAGCTAAGAATAATAGCAAGATACAATGGAGGTTAGTCCATTTATTCCCTTTAGTTTGAGAAAACAAACCTACAAAAGGTAACATCACTTGTTAGTGATCATGAGGAAAAATGAAAATTTTTTAGTAAAAAATTTATTAGTAGAAGCAAGAAGAGAGTTTAAAGCTCTTGTTCCTGGAAGCACTGGCCATGTTGGCAAGTACAACATTCTTGGTTTCATCTGTCTGTTTTAAGAAGAATCCACTTCAAATTTTTAAGATATTTAAAAGTTTGGGAAAGGAGTTTCAGTGTCTAGAAGTGTTTAGAGCTCTTTGAACTTATGCTGCATGGTGCCAGTCTAAACATTCAGATTTGCAGAAAGATGAATTCTCTTTCTATGCATTAAGTTGTAAAGTATATTTCTTATGAATTCTTATTCTTACGAATTCTTTTTTATTTATTTACATTTCTGAGTAATTTATATTATTTCCCATTAAATACTTACTTTTATAGACGGACTAATTGGAAGCTCACAGCTGTGACAGAAATTATGGTAATCAGTATTTTAGCCTTGGTAAAAGAATTTTCCCTTTGGATCACAATAAAAAATTAATGGTCAAAGGCCAATTGGAAGTCTCTCCAGCACAGACAAGAGTTAAGGTTCTCCATAAATCATTATAGCGTGTATATATATATATATATATAAAAATTACAAACTATGAAGTTCACTGTTATGAAATTAATATGGCATGTTACACTCAACTACAGGGCATGAGTTAAACAGCAATGCTTAAAATAAAGTGTAAGTTTTCTCAAATCTGGCTGCCTATATGAAGTATGACTATCAAATTAAAAACAACAACAAAAGCCAAACAACACCAACAAATGCCCACATCCTATTTTAAGGTCTAACAGGAAATAAATCAGTTATTCTGTTGTTAATCATTGCAAGTGTTTCATTGCAGTGTCTGACCCATGTATTCCAATATGTTCATCCCCCTCTGGTTGTTGCTGTCAGTCATTTGCACAACTCCCAGAGAGAAAAGGAGTATGCATGGCATGTGCTGAGACAAATTAATGTCCAACTATCTGAAGTGAGCATCAAGTGACAAGGGATGGCAGAGAAGTGTGATTTTTACATTAGGCCTTGCTTTTTATTGGAATTATAAAAACCAAATGAAAATTATTAATTTCAAAAGGAAAAACACAAGAATAATAATAAACTGAGATGAGGCACAGCTATTTTCACTTTCATGTGCTAAACTCAGATTTGTCAGTTCTTACTACGGAGATAAATAGCATGGGTATATACAAGTCCATCCCGATGTAATAAAATTTAAAAAATGTCCATAGGAAAGGTAGCTAACTATTTTCAAAACAAATATACTATATATCCAGTTCAGTACTTAAAGAAGTCACTGGAATAAAGTATTAGGGCTTACTTCTGCCTTTTGTAGTAGCTTGGTTACACTGTACCAGCATGGACCAGTGTTCTAATGGATCTACTTCCAGTTTGTGAAGTCACCTTCAGTCTCCACATGTACAATTCACAGCTGATGCAGAATACAAGGGAAGAGATAAGATCATTATATTAACATTCCTCTAACGTATTTGAAGATCCATCCAGTGACTTGGAAGATTTAGAAAATGCTACAGGAATATCTTATACCCAGCTAGTAACAGTGCCTACTATTTTTTATCCTGACTGAATAGCAGCAGCAGCTTGATTTTTCACCTTCATTATATTCCATTTTTTTTTGGAGGGAGCTTTCTGGTATTTCTTTTATAATCTTAGGAGTTTCTTAAAAAGGCACTAGAAACATATTGCAATTCTTGTGGTTCTTTGGATTGCACATCAGACTTAGCAGAATACTTCTGAGAGTCACAATTGTATCCCTGTATTTTGCCAACACTGTCCTAAATATTTTCCCAACACTGTCCTAAATCTCCTCTCTTTCCAAATAGTTCAGAATATAAGAGAGCTGTTCTATTCTCAGGGATTAATTTACCAATTTAAAGTAGTTAGAATACATTTTTTTAATGTCTGTTTCCCGTTTTCCCGATTTTCCCTTCCAGCATATGAAAACAGACTGTCTTTGCACTGTGAAGTCTTCAATTTACACAGATAAACAACACATTCTTATGAAAAACATTCATTATTATGTTCATTTCCCCTTTGCAATTTAGACCATAACCTGAAAATTTAAATAAATAGAAACCATGTATAACTTGCAATTAAATTTTTCCCCACTTTCTCTTCATCTAGTGAACTGTAAAAATATTTGCTCATGACATAATGAGTCAGACTTTTTCTGCCTTTTCCATACTTTCCATGTTTTCCATTGTACATGAAAGCAAATTTCCCTAGCTATCAGGTTTTCTTTATCTTCAGAGGAAAATCCCACAAAGCATGTTTTCAAACATGCTTTTGATTGGACATAAACCTGTATTACACCTCACACTTTTAAGAATTTCTGGCACTTAAAAAGTCAAAATCATAGGCTACCAGAAGATAAAAAATCATACATATCAGAGCAAAAAGCACAGAGCAAATTTAAGTGTACTCTGCATCAGGTTGGATTAGTTTGAATAAGAGTGTGATTCAAACACAAAAAGTATTACTCTGTAAAAAAACCCTGCTTATTTAAACTTCCTAAAGTAGAAGCTGTAAACTATGTGAGATAGAAACTGGTCAAGTGGGAATCTAAGTACATACGAAGGGCCAAAGCGGTTTGGAAAGTTTCGTTGCCCAGCTCTCTGCATTCCACCACAGTTCTGGTGGAAATTTTGCCATTATTGTGTATGACACAGCTTAAAGAAAGCAAGTTTACCCTGCACAAATATACATGGGCAAAAAAAAGGATAGTTATTTTGTTATGCTGAGAAGTATATTTTTAGTTCTCAAATATTGTCTTCACTATTGATAAAGAAGCTAACGTGTTTATGTTAAGACAGTTGTTATTACTTGTCATTATTTAAGCTAATGCCTTCATTGCATGTTTGTTTGTTAAGAGTTTTGCCAGCAGGTAAGATAACTATTTTCCTCTTTTTTTATGGAGTTCAAAAAGTTTCCATTTTAAAAAAAAACTATTCCAGTTCAAGACAGAAATAAAATAATTTGTTATTACTACCTATTATGATGGCATTTTACTCCTGGATCACCAGATTTTCTTTCCCTTTCCTTCCTATGATGAGGTCATACAGTTAAAAGCAAGTTATACCCAAATCATTACTGAGTTTATTCAAGTGTATAAAAAGCTCTCCCTTGACCTTGTGTTGTGAGCCACACAACACAGACTCATTTGACAGGATCTATTTGACTTCTGTCTTGATATCTGAGGCCCACTTTGTGCAGTCCAGTGGGGGAAATACTTTGTGTTTCTCATCTCAGTCATCAACCCTAGCTCCTGCTCACCGAACACTTCAGCTTCACTGAACATTATACAATTTGTGAAAACATGGTAAAAAGCAAGAACAGAAATATTCTCCATTGTCTTCAGTAAATTTCATCAGGGATTCTACCTGTGCAAAGCATGCTGGATTTATCTGTGACTATGATAACCATTGATTGACCAAATCAACATTAGCTTATTCTGGCAAATTTTCATTCACAAATATTATCATATTATCAGTTAGATTTCTGTAAAAGTTCATCCAAAGAGCTGTGATTATAACCCTCAAGAACTATTTTTAAATACTTCTGAAATTATTTCATTATACTGCATTAAAAGTACTTCCAGAAGTAGTTTTTAAATTGTTGGATTTAATTATATCTACAAATCTTAAACCTTGCTAACAAAATCACTTACACACTTTATAAGTTGGATAATTTCCAACCTACAGATAACACAACCTGCAAAGGGGACTCCATTAGAATACATTTGTGATATTAGTTTTACCATCTTGGTTCTACAATTTTTTTGTTATCTTCATTATCATCAGGAACACAAAACTCAGAGTCCAATGGAGAGTAACAAACGACAAAATTATCTTCATAGACAATCCTTTTTTGTTTGTTAGCAAAGAAAACTACGGGAAGAAGTGAAACGGTAAGAAATAGATGCACATTTAGAAAAAGAATCATTATGGTTCTATGCTTGTGCACAGGCACTCAGTCTTGAGATTTTGTTATATATTATTCTTGGCATTCACTTTATATTTACATATATAATTTTTGAAATAGCTGAGAAATAATTTAAAGTAATTTAAACTGAGAAACACTGTATTTCGTAAACTAATATAATTGACAATTGTTTAGGGAAATCAAAATCTGTACTTTACAGCTCAGATCCCAGCAGTAACAAAATAATAAAAAGAAAGCAAAGCAACTGTCAAAGGGAAAAAAAGTTAATTAAGTAATGGAAAAAATATCAGATTAATGAAAAAAAAAAGTCAAGGCAATATCTTACATGAAGCTAGAAGTCAAAAAGAAAAAAACTGTGTTATATGTCAATTTTGTCAATACAGGTATTCAGGCTGGAATAATGGGCTGAGGCCAACTGTATGAAGTCCAGCAAGGCCTAGTGCTTCAGTCACAGCAACCCCCTGCAGTGCTCCACGCTGGGGGAATAGTGGCTGGAAAACTGCACAGCAGAAAAGGGGGATGCTGGCCAACAGCTTCTCAGCATGAGCCAGTGTGTGCCCAGGTGGCCAAGAAGGCCAGTGGCACGGGGCTTGTATCAGAAATAGCGTGGCCAGCAGGACCAGGGCAGTGATTGTCCCCTGTACTTGGCACTGCTGAGACGACACCTGGAATCCCATGTCCTGTTCTGGGCCCCTCACTACAAGAAAGACACTGAAGGGCTGGAGGGAGTCCAGACATGGGCAAACGAGCTGGGAAGTATCTAGACAGTAGGTCGTCATGAGGAGCGGCTGAGGGAGCTGGGGGTGTTTAGCCTGGAGAAAAGGAGGAAGTTGTAGAAAGGTGGGTGTCAGCTTTTTCTCCCAGGTAACTAGTGACAGAACAAGAGAATATAGCCTTTTGCGGTGCCAGGGAAGGTTCAAGTTGGACAACGGGAAGAATTTCTTCATTGAAAGAGTTGTTAGGCATTGGAACGGGCTGCCTAGGGAGGTAGTGGAGTCACCACCCTTGGAGGTGTTCAAGAAACAAGTGGACATGGCATTTAGCACTATGGTCTAGTTGACAAGGTATCAATTGGTAAAAGATTGGATTCAATGATCACAGAGGTCTTTTCCAACTTAAATGATTCTGTGATTATGTGGAATAAAAAGAACCATAGATCTTAGATATGCATTGCACTACTACTTAATGGAAAATACTGCTGCTGTTAAAAATAAAACAGTTTGACATCAACAGGTGGTTCACTCTCAGAGTGACTCAAATATTATTGAGGCAGTGAGGTCAATGTGGAAACAAGTTTTAGTCCAATGCATTGTAATACATTATTGTAATAACTGATCTAAGACGTTCCTTGTAGACAATAAATAGGCCAGATTATATTGATTTGCATATTAATATTAAAAAAATCTGCAGTTATGAAGAACTTATTGTTGCCATAAGTTCAGATGTTTAAACAGAATATAAACTCTTCCGACAGTTTGGTTCTGATATCTATTTTTTGTGACTATATAATTTCTGATTTGCTTAATTCTTTCAGAAAAAGAAAATGCCTAACTTAAAATTACAGCACTGCGTGTGGTTGTACAATACCCCATGTAGTGCTATGTTGAATGATGTCACACCACAAAAATTATTATTCAGTGTAATGTACTATTTACAGTTTGGGCTTGCAGATGTTGAAGTGTATCATACATCAATAACTACTTTGTTGGCTATCAGTAAAGGTTATTTGAAGGGGAGCTTTTTACTTCTTTACTCAAGAAAATTCAGAAGAAACAGAAAAATAAACCTTTTTCTTACAGACCAATGAACTATTCCAAAGAAGTCTCTTAAAGTAAGATAAAATAAATCAGATAAATAGAAATACAAATACATATAGGAAATATGTTTTAGAAAGTTCTCATATGACCTTATTTTGAGTTCAGTTGCTTCATCTCAGTGAAGATGTACCAGAGATTAATGAGATCCATGCAAAGGCGACAAAAACGATTAATGATAAGGTAAGATTTACATACTATGAGAGGTTACAGTGACAAAGTAATAGGAAAAAAAGAATACTGTGGGAAGTTGAGTAACGTGTGAAGGACAAATTAAAATGGATTACTTTCACTTTTTAATTTAGTTTTTGTCCTGGGTTTAAAAACTCAGTGGGCAAATTAAGGCCACTCAAGCCATCCCCTTTTCTATAACGGAGAAATAAATGCTAAGGAATACGCAAGTCGGAGTCACAATTTTCTAAAGAGGGTTGCAATAAACACAACAACAATAATAAGTGAGTCTGCAAAAAAGAGAGTGGCTTAACCAACAAAGGCAAAGTATCACGTCCCCCCTCCCTCCCCAGGGCAAAACCAAAATTGTGGCTGCCCCCATGCTGTCTGCCACGTGGTGCTCGGGAGAGCAAAGCATAGCACGTCACAGAGGTTCTTTCTGCGGCGCAACCTCCTCCTCCCAGCCCAGGAACAACGCAAAAACAGGGACAGAACAAAACCTAGAGAGCTGGTTTGAACCAGGATCTGTTCTGCGGGGCTGTGAGGTGCTGGGCACAGCCCCTGCCCCCGGCAGCACCCGTGGCGTCGGTGGGGCGGGTGCCGGCACTGCCCGGAGCAGCCCCAGCTGTGGTGGGCGGCTCCGTGGGCCCGAGGGCGAGGGCAGCCGCGGTGTGGGGGGCTGGGTCTCTCGCCCAGGGGAGGAAGCAGTAAGCCGCAGGCAACGTGAGGCTGGGTCAGGAGGGGGCTTTGGCTTCACGTGACTTGGCTGGAGCCGGATTCACCCCCGCCGCTCCAATTCCCGCGGCAACCTCCTGCACAGGAGCTTTTCACGGTTTGGGCTCCGGGGGGACGGAAAATGATGAACAGGGAACCTGCGGTGATGGTGATGCGGCCCAGGCAGGCCCTTCCTCTCCCCAGCATCGGACCAGGGAAGAATGGCCACTTTTCTGCTTTCCCTGCTGTCTTAAAAAGATGGTCCGCTAACGGTGACCTTGAGAAGTGCAGAATACACAATTTTGGTCGCACGTAATGCTGAACTCCGCCTCCTATCCCTGTAACTAGGACAGTTTCCTGTGTGGCAACTCCTGAAATACTATATTCTTATAGGAAGGAAAACGTTTCCTTCACAAAGCAAGAACTTTTTGCTAACAAACACTGACTACTAACCAGCTCTAGGAACAAGAGGTTGGAGCAAATGAAACAATTAACTAACTCACTATGGCAGCTCCTCTGTTACAAGACACTTTAACTGATCTGTGTGTTTAATGATGGGTTACAGTTTGTTTCCAGATGTTTGCAGATTAGGCTGTAATGTAGTGCATTAAAGTTCATTGATTTATTCAAAGTCAGGCATAATAATATCCAAAATTAAAATAGTAGAATTTTTACATTAAGTAAAAAAGTATCTTCCTCCCCCCCCCAGTTTTGATGGCATCAAATACCAATAATTTTTTGTAGGATTTTAATGGGTGCAATAATACATAAATATACAGTTAAGTTAGTACAGTACACCAATTTTAAATATTGAAATGCAGAAAGACCATCAACAAGGTTGTTCGTTAAGACATAAAGCTCTAAATTCAATTGCTCATAGAAATGGGGTTCATCTGTAAATTTTGAAAAAAAATGGTAGAAATTGATAGACCTTCTTTGGTCAATTTGTTTAACTGTCTGTTTATTTGGTTTAATTTTTAGCCATTTCACGTAACTCTAGCTATGTGCCAAAAGTTAATTGCTTGGTTATATTTGTTGGCAACAAACAACAGGTTAAAGATAACAAATCCAAGCTCAAAAGAGCTACCTGTGAAAGACTGGATGAAGTTAACTAATTTTGCCTGTTAGCTATGAAGAAAATATAGACAACTAGATTACATCAAACATAGAACATTGGATGTCAGATGATATGTATCTTATCTGATGTGCTTTACTTCAGTTACTAATACATTTTTCTCTAGGATCCATGCACAGAACTGGATAATAAAAAAAGACAATCATGTCTACTTAGGATTGTTTTTAAAACAAGTGACATGAATAATCTCAGCAGAGACAACAGAAGAAAACCAGCTGCCATGGTTTAACCCCAGCTGGCAACTAAGCCCCACAGCCACTTGCTCACTCCCTCTCAGCAGGGTGGGGGAGAGAATCAGGAGCGTAGAAGTGAGAACACATGGGTTGAGACAAAGACAGTTAATTAAGTAAAGGAAAAGCTGTGCACGCAAGCAAAGCAAAACAAGGAATACATTCACCACTTCCCAAGAGCCGGAAGGTGTTCAGCCATTTTCAGGAAAGCAGGGCTCTATCACATGTAATGGTGACTTGGGCAGACAAAGACCACCACTGCAAATGACTCTTATCCTTGCACCTTCTTTTTCCACCAGCTCTATGTGCTAAGCATGATGCCAAATGGTATGGAATATTCCTTGGGTCAGTTGAGATCAGCTGTCCCAGCTGTCTCCATTCCCAGCTTCTTGTTCGCCCACCAGCCAACTTGCTGGTGAGGTGGGGTGAGGAGCAGAAAAGGCATTGACGTTGTATAAGAACTGATTAGCAGTAACGAAAACGTCCCTATGTTATCAACCCTGTTTTCAGTACAAACAGAACACATAGCCCCATACTGGCTACTGTGAAGAAGATCAACTCTACTGCAGCCAAAACCAGCACACCAGCATAAATATATTAATTTTCTATTTAATTTTTAAACTAACAAAATTGTTGGTGATGAATCACTACTCCATTCAAAGTTAATAAAGAGATGGATGCCTTCAAAAGATGACTCATGCCAATCAAGTGCAACCATGTGCCTATGTAATGGAGAAACTTCTTTGTATCATATGGCTTTATTAAAAGATACAAAAAGATTTCTAGAAATCAGACGTGTTTCCTTCTTTTTACATATTTCTTCTTTATTCTTTTAATTCATTCACAATATAATGTCCTTTGAGACAGTATAGCATCTTAATACATATGCAATACTGTGAATTTGAGCAGAAAGTAAATATTCTCTTTTCAGATGCATGAATGTTAAAAAAGAAGTATCAACCCCAATTTCTTTTCAATACAGTGAATACTTCTTGGTAATACGCTTCTTAATAATCTTAATAATGCATTCCAAGAAAAAAATTAACAGAAAAAAACAAGCAAGCAAAATTTATTATTAAAAATATATTATAGGTTCAATTTTTATTAGGCATTTTTATATCAAGAATTTTAACTGCAGTGTTCTCATTTAAATCCAAGACTACAGCAAGGAAAAAAGGTGATTGAAAATAATGAACTATCAAGTTGTGCATGTTTTTAGGCAAGTGAAGAGATTCAGTCACTGTGTTCCTTTTCGTAGTTTCAAAAGGGAAAATCACAAGATAAATATCTTTTTCTTACAACAGTCCCATAGTGGACTGAGTTCTCTTGTCAATGATCAGCCAGTTTCTAGCAATCTCAAAAAAGGATACTACTACTTTAAAAAAAAGGATTCAGATTTGTTTGTAAAACTTATACCTTCTCTGAGATTTGTTTTCTTAGGTCTGTTTGTTATAAGCTTCCAATTTTTTACTAATTGCTAACGTGACATACTGTCTCTGGAAACCAAATTAAACTGGCTTTTTGCAAACATGTTCAAAAAACATGTTCACAAGTGATGGATATTCATCTGAATGTAAGTTTTTTTGCAATTGTTTCAAAAGTCAGAATTTTTCTTCTTAAGAGTTTTATTTAACAGTTAAACTCAAAATTTTTGGTGTATTGTCAGAAAAAGGAGGCAACTCTTGTTTTTAATTAAAAATAAAAGTAATTTATTAAAAGAAAACAATTTGGAAAATAACCAAGAAAATCAAAACCGGGTTCGCAGAGATCGGAGACCCTTAGAGCCGACCCGGCTATTCACCCAGGGCAGAGATCTGCAATACTGGGGTGGCTTCAGCTACTCTGAAGCCAAATTGCTATCTAGATAGAGATGCAGGCCTAAGAACCACAACACCAAGCTTCTCCAACAGCTAGTCTGAGGTGGAAAAAACGAGTTCTTTGAGCGTGCACGAGATTTTATACCCCCTGGCCACTCCCATTACCGCCCCCGGTCTGCCCTTAGTCCGCCTCCAAGGTGGAGGATGATTGGTAAGGTCCATGGATGATGTAAAGTTTTTTATCCAATGGCTCGTTGGTTTCTAGGGTATTGTCTTTGAGGTGATGTCATCAGGATTATAGGATGGAAACTACCTCATTAGAATTCATCATCTCCATGGAGCCAAGTTGCAGGGTAATGGTTAGTTGCTAAAAATAGTTCTTAGTCACTCATGAGGGGTCTTGTTCTCTCTGTAGAAATATTCAACTTGGACATTGATTAAAAGGGGATTATCAAACAGTACAACATAAATAAAACTTGTAAACATTATTGGGGTAATGAGGAGGTAACAGGGAACACTATGGAACTTCCTAATAAGAGAGTACTTAACAATTTGACTAGATTAGTAACTTTAAGAACTTTTAACTAGATCACTTGAACAATTTAAATATGCGAAAGCCAATTCTACAATTTCATAAATGACATGTATTTTTTGCTTTCACTATCATTTCTTAACAGGAGCAAAGACAGTATTCATTACACACAGAGTGCTAACAAAAATGCCAGCCATGAAACTAACAAAATAGATACATGAATAAAGTGAACCCTCTTGTAAAGTATTGTATACATGTGAAGGTTCTACTTCTCATTAAATTTCTTCAATTGCTTTAAAGCACCTGTATTTTATGGGGGCTTCTCTGTGAAATATAAAACAAGGGTTTACAATACTTGGAGTTAAAATTGCATCCATAATTCAAATAAGTGTTGCTGGGTGAAGACATAATATCTAGCATTTCTTTCAGTAAACATGGTATCTTATGGGATAACTCAGATGTAGTTTACATTATTTTAGATCTCAAAAAAATTCACCAGTGTCACATGAGTGTATTGACGTTCAAATTAATTCACCTGAGAATGTTTGATTAAGAGATGAGAGACATGAAAAGCAAAAAGAATATCCAGAAAAGTACAAATAAGAGGTCTAATCTAAAATATTTTTTCTAATATATAGTGCTATCTAGAAAAGAGCAAAAATTATTTTAGTGTTATTGTTATAGTGTGTTACTGGCTTATATTGCTCTGTTTATTTCTGCACTGGCTGCCTTTAGGCTTAAATTTACTGTAAATCCAAGTTGCTGAAGTAGGCATTGACTGTATCTCTGAAAACCTACCTTCAGGGATCTGTGCACACCCTCAGTGCTTACAAGATTGATTTGTAGCTTCAAGCATAAGACACTTAAGGGGATCTGAAAGTAGGATGGCCACACAGGTGACATGTTACATCCCGAATAGGGTGAGATAAGAAGCTGGATGCTCTGTTAGTGCCCCCTGATGGCCGGCTCATGCAACCCTTTCAGATAATACATGAATCAATAAAATATATACATAGGATGACAGTAATATATATATATTTTTTAAAAAAGAAAAAAAATCAAAGCAAAAGTAATGTTCTAAGTGAAAAAAGTAGTTTATGTTAAAAACCTGTAAAAATGTAAGATATATGAAATGCTTGATCTTTATATCTGACAGAGGTGTAAATCCATTTATCAGAGGCAAACTGAAACAGTTTGGATCAACCTTTTGATTAAATGTAATTTTTTTTTTTTAATAAAAATTGTTCCAGAATCAATATGAAAACTTGTTATAACGGCAAGGAAACCAAGGAGCCAATTCATCACATAGGGAAATGGGACAGGAAGGTTATTTCATCTCTCCCTAAACTGAGAGGCATTTACCCTAAAGCAGGAGGTGTTTACTCAAGCTATGGAAAAATCTGGATAGATTTTCTGCATTTGCAAAATCAGTTACATTTCTCATTGTTTAGCTGTCTTCTGGCCATCCAGGTGTTGTGTTAGAAATAGGTAAGTTGTCAATAATGTTTGAAATACCACCACTTCATACGTACAATTAAATAACCGTGGGAGAAGAAAGGACTGTTGCATTTTGAGAGTTTGAATATTCTGTGCAAAGAAGACAGACTTTCAACAGGTGCACTTTACCTCAGAGTATCCTCTAGACTGAGAGAACTCATGTTTCAATTTTCTCAAAATATATCACACAAAGGAATACTTTTACAATATTGTCTCTTTAGTGTTTTATGCACTTCTAGCCTGAATAACATGTTCTCTAAGGGCCCAATTCGGCAAATATTACTGCAGTTGGTTAATTTTACTTTCATGTTTCATCTCTTTTAAGTCAAATGCATCAGGAAGATGAATGCAAGTAATAGTTATATAGGCATTTGGCGAATAGGGTCTGGAATTTAAATATAGTGTTGGTCTGATCATTCTAGGAAACATTTATTTCCACTAGAAAACACTAATTTAAAACATCTAAATTGTTTAGGACTGGGGCAAATGAATTAAATGACAAGCTGGTGGGAAAAACCTTTTTGAACTGTAGGAAAAATTCCTGTGTCTTTAATACTCTGGTGTATGAGGAACATATCCTTCAGCTTTCCTTGACATAAAATAGAGTTAAGCACATCATCTGGGGAAACAAAACCAAAGCAATTATCCAGAGACTGATGTTCCGTTCAGATTGATAGATGAGGAAAGAAATTTGACTTTTTTACTTCTTGATAGCATTTGATAATTCTGATTTAAGAGATAAATAAAATTAGTAGGATTTAATGAAATTCTGTGGTGTGGTACACTGTCTTCTTTTCACGCTACTTCATAAGTTGTTTAGAAAAGTCAGAGGCTTATTCTTGTATAATATATCTTCTTTGAGGCAGCATAAACATGGATTTTTCCTTAGTATTTTATTCATGGCACTTATATAATGTCTTTTGTTAAAAACTTCCATTTCCAGTATTAACTGAATTATGCATTAATGTAGCCTAAGCTTTTTTTTTAAGACAATAAATAAATTGCATATGTTTAGTGTTTTATTTAAAATAATACAAATGTAGCAAATTACTCCAAAAACTGTAAGTTTCCCTGGAATAGCATTATATATATATTTATACATATACATACACCACTATATATAGAGATATATGTGTATGTATACCTATACACTCCTAGTAAGAAACATCTGTGGCAGAACATGACTGCTACTTAAATATAAATCTCTTGTGTATTTAATCCACACATTGTCTTTCATTTCTTCTAATAAAAGAAATGACTACTTTCTGCACTATTCTACTTCCATCATGTTGTCGTCCCCAATAATTAATATTTAGGAAGTGCATACCTCACAGCTCCTAGTAAATGTAGCTTACTTCCAAAAACTGTCTGTGAGAAGCCCTTTTCAGTGCTAGAACAAGCAATCAGGTAGTGAAAGACCTTTGAAGTAAACTCCAAATGACCTGATAAATACACTTGGTAAAATGACCTTAGAGCTGGAAAGACCATGTATTTGAACTCTCTGCAGAACTTGGCATTATTTGATGGAATAGTACATCAAGCTAGAGCTTACTTGGTCATAGTCTCTTCATTATCTTTGCACTAATCACCAATACATAGGATAGACCAGGTTTTTGTATCTTTGTCACCGAAGTCTGATCACCTTTTATCTTCTTCAGTTATAACACACAAACTTAGGATGCTGAGCGTACTGCGTCGTGCTCAAGAACTGCATTTTTACTAACATCATCTCTTACTGACAGCTTTGTTTTAAGGCTCAGCAAATCATCAGACAGGATGTTGTGCTTACTTTACTCATCCCTTAAGGAAGGTCTCTCCCAAACAGCTGCTCCTTATCTGCAAGCCTAAGCAGCTTTTTCTAATGACACCATCATTAGAAACCTCAAAAGAAAAGCTAAACATACGTTTATTGCTGCCAAGCTTTTAATGTTTATTATCTGTTGACTTGTTTATCTTGGCATCAGAATTTAAATGTGGACTTCTTGGTGCTGGGAGTACTTGAACAAGTTTAGATTAGATATAAGGAAAAATTTATTCACATAAATTGTTGTCAAGCATTGGAATAGGCTTTCCAGAGAAGTGGTAATAATAGCATAGGGTTAAAATGCTTCTAAATTGTAGTAACCAAAGTAGGCCCCGAGAGCAAAATGGACATTCTGTTCAGGCCAGCCTGAACTTTTGTACTCACCTGGATGGTGGGAGACAAGCCTGAACTTGAATATTCACTTGGGGGGGGTAAGAGACTAAGATAGATGAGTTAATTGTGTAGCTGCACCTGGGAACAAGGGGGGCTGAAAATCATGCTTGAGTGAAAATACATAATAGATGATTGTTTGGGGGGGCTTCGAGATTAATGCATTGGGTAAATGATTAACATGTGATTATATAACAAGAAGGGTATATAATGAAAGCACCTGAAATCCTTGTGGGGGATTGATTTGGGTTTGTACCCCTCTTCCCGGGTGCCTCAATAAAAGCACCTTGCATGTAACCTGTCTGTGGTTATGTGTTTCTACGCTAACAGTGAAGTCTTCATCTCTGGAAGTGCTCGAAAAACTTTTTGCTGTGGCTTGAGAACATGGTGGTGGTGCAAGGCTGACATTTGGACTTGGTGATTTGTCTTCTTCCCACACTAATCTTTCTACG
The DNA here is from genome assembly GCA_013397725.1 of Rhagologus leucostigma. NCBI lineage: Eukaryota > Metazoa > Chordata > Aves > Passeriformes > Rhagologus > Rhagologus leucostigma. Next base: position 1,694,307 of record VZTD01003687.1, on the reverse strand, counting down.
TTTCTAAGTGAGGACAATTGGTGTATTTGTATTTCACAAATACAAAGAAATTTGTGAATTTGGTAAGTACTTGTAGGTGCAATCATATGGTTTTGTCTTCTTTCTTTGTGTGTTCTGTCTCAGTGCAGCCCATATGGCCATTTATATATGTATATACTTTGCATGTTGATGGAGAAGACTTGTGTTTCAACATTATATTAAGTAAAATGTATTTATGTCTCAGAAAAATAGCAATTATATACTTGAGTTCTTCAAAGTTTACAATTTTAAATTGTACAAGCTTGTGCTTAATGGTGCCCAACTGCAACAGAATTTTCATTATCATATATTCTTATATCTTTTAAAGTGAGATACAAAACTTTCTTGGGCAAAGAAAGAGCTAATATAGTAATAGCAAGGAAACTGGAAAAATTAAAAGCTAAGGGATAGTATTTCTTCTTTAGATAGTCTTTACAAGTAGCAAGAGGTTAATTATTTATACATAATGTTTTACATTGAACCAATTGAAATGCATTTTCTTTACTGATCTGCCTGTTTCATGTCTCCTACAAAAAACATCTTTTGCTTAACTTTATAACTTATGTCCAAATATCATACCATGTTTTTTTCTCCTTAATAACTTAATGCAGGATCATTCCTGCTTACTGTTGAAGAGTTTGACCCAAGTCCAAACAAGCACTAAAGCTTAAATTCAAGCCTACAAAATGTAAGACTGAAATGAATAGAAAATTATGTGATTAAGTGCTTTATTGGATGAAGGCCAGAGTGTTCAGTATCTTGAAGACTCTTGGGAGTATGAATAATCCAGTGTAAGAAATAGTCCTATTTTAGGAGTATGTGTAAACATCAGTCGTACCAAAACCAGAATTTTGAATTTATAGATGCACCTTAACTTTAATGTTGGGGAAGTCAATGTAACATTTTTAGGGAGACTATGATTTTAGAACACTATTAGCTGTACATATTTAGTAATTGGATGACAATCAATTTACCAGTTTTATATTCTTCCTTCTTCTCTAACCAAACAAAAAAATCTGAGAGAACCTCATTTGAAGTTGTATTGGGTCTGGCTGAGCTAGAGTTCATTTTCTCACAGCAACCCTCACAGTGCTGTGCTATGAATTGGTGGCTGGAAAGATATTGATAACACAGCAGTGTTTTGGGTACTGCTGGGCAGAGCTGGCACAGCATCAGCGCTGTCTCTCAACATTCCACCCCCATCAAGGGGCTGGGAATGGGCAAGATCCTGGGAGGGGACACAACCAGGCCAGCTGACCCAAACTGACCAAAGGGATAGTCCATACCATGTGATGTCAGCTCAGATATGAAAGCTAAGGGAAGGAGGTGGAATGGGGGGAGGGGAAGGGCATTTGTTATTTGCAGTGTTTGCCTTCTAGACCAACCACTATGTGTGCTGAAGCCCTGCTTCTCAGTAAGTGGCTGAACATCACTTGATGATGGGAAGTAGAGAATAAACTCTTTTTCCCCTTGCTTATGCATGCACAAACTTTTGCTTTTGCTTTAGTAAACTCTCTTATCTCAACCTATGAGTTGTTTTCCATTATATGTTCTTCCCCCTTTCCAGCTTGGAAGGTAGAGCAATTTGGTGGCCACCTGATGTACAACAAAGGTCCGTTCACAACAGAAATGTAGTCACAGATTCAAAACGTTTCGTCCCAGCTTGTTCACGTAACAGTCTTAACAGTCACCTTGGCTGCTCTTGTATACAAATTAGACTTTTATGGTCTAGATTGGAGGATGTCTAGATGGTGTTCAGAACAGGCTGGAAGATTGGCCACAAAATGTAGTGATTAAAATGTCATGCTCTATCTCGGGAGCAGTAGCAAGGCAAGTACTCTAGGGGTCTGTACTGAGACCTGCATATTCTTTAATGATCTGAAGGAGGTGATGAAGTGCTTGATTATCAGGTTTGCAGATAACTCCAAATAGAGTAATGAGTCAATATGATTGGGATAATGACTGCTATCCAGATGGACCTCAACAGGCTGGAGGAATGGGCTGCCAGGAACCTTATGAAATTGAATCAGGATAAATGCCTCTAGGGATAAATCTATGAAGTCCACAAGAAGTACAGGTAAAAATAATGCAAGAGTTAGTATGTGCATACAGTAAAAAAAACCCCGAAACCTCCCAAACTCCAATCTCACTGCGAAACACAGTCTGCGTATTATAGAGTTTAGAAAAATCTAAATACAAAACAAGAGTTCATTATTTCCTTCAAGACTTCTTTCTGTCTAAAAATCAAGATAAACCTCTGTAGTGGCATGAGACAGGTGAAAGTGTATGAACAAAGGTTATAAATAATTGACTGAACTACCTTGTGGTGAGCAAAATCCAGCTTTTATCAATGAAGTCTCATGATAAGAGATTTCATCTATCCCAATATTCTTAAAAAGATTATGGCAGCAAGAAGAACAAAGTGAGTTCCTTAACATTTCAACAGGATTAATTTTTCATTATAGAAAAAAACTGAGAGATTGATGGAAAATGGAACAGACTCTACACATTATCTAAGAGCTGTAGGAAAAAGCAAAGATAGCATCTTATATATTTAATTTCCTATTTGTATTAGTTTCTGCTTTTAAAATATGCATAAATTTGTAATAAAAGCAGATTAAAAACCAACAGATAAAAAAACCGAACAACCCATGAAGAGATTTGTGAGCCATGCAGCTAAATCCCAAGGCATTTTCTTATGGATTTCTTAACACAAATATTTATCTAGCATTGTCATCCATAATGTATTGAGGTCAACTAAAAATTAAACCACAGATGCTTGGTGAATTTTTAAGAATAGTGAACAATATATGTTCTGTCTTGAGGAAGCATTATTTATTTATTTTCTCAAATTATATTTTTAAGACCTTCTGATTTAGAAAGCAATACTGCTTATTCTTACATGTGCATGGATACAGAAACAACCTGTTGTTAATGGGAAATGGGAACCCTTTATGTACTTCTAGTTTCTAAGTTCTTGTATTAATCTTCAAATTTCTCTTTCATAGGAATTTATATTGAAGAAAATTAGTGAAAACTGAGGAATAAATCCAAATGTCTTTTCTTTAGCTAAGCAGTGTAGATAAAAAGCAGCTTATGCATTACCCTAAAAAAAAATAGGTTTTCATTTATGAGTTTATTTTAAGTTTATTTTGAAAAGGCTTTTTCTTAAAAAATGTAAGTCTGGCAGATGAAAAAAGGGAATTTGCTTTAACATTTTCTGATAAATTTCTGTTGATAAATATACTTTTTTACCCACAGTTAACAGCTCCTGACTAAAAACGTTTTAATAAAAAATGCAGTACTTCTGCCTTTTTAAGGTAAGGTTCTTTGACTTAGAATTTAGCAGGTATACTATTAGTCCTGAAACATGACGTATTTGCAAGGATTTAGGTTTTGTGCATACTAGATTTTCATTTTATTAAAGAAAATCAATCTATTCATGTAAGCTAAGCCATTATGTCACAACTGTCTTTCCACATATTCTATCAAAAATAGACATTAATCCTATAACATTTTCAGTAGTGACTGTGAAAACTTTTTAATTTTTCTGTGAAAATAATTATGTGCACAAATTATGGCTAGCTGACATGACTGATGACATTTACCACTGTGAAAACCTTCAATCTGCAGTAGAAGTAACATGCAAGCTGATTCTTATAATTGCATACCATAGGGGAAAATATTTCACATATTGATGTATCCAGTGCTTCAAGTAAGTGCTCTCAAGACATTTAGATGTTTTAACATTTGTACTTAGTTTCTGGCATTTTTACCTCTTGCAGTTTGAATTATGTCACTGTAACATCAAACTCCTAAGGTATATAGTGATAACTGAGCACATACAAGACTAAAATTACACATAATCCTTAAAATCACTCATGGTTCTAAGGCTGTCACTAAATTTACATTTAGGGCTTCTGCTTTCAATGTATTTGATAATTTGTAAAAATCCAGTCTGCATCAATTATCATGTGTAATCTTAGAATTAAATTGATTTACAAACCTGATGAAATTGTTGAAAGTTTTAACAATGACTTTTCCACTTCCCTGTGTGCTCTCTGCTTACTCTCAGTACCATTTTTGTAGTAGCTAAGTGGTGCAGGGGCTGTGCAGATTTTTTTTTTTTTTTCAAGGCTGCATTGGATAGTGGCTTCAGCAAACCAATTCAGATGACGGCTTACCTCCACAATGAAGTTCTCCTACTTCACATGCATATTATTGACACGCGTTTTTATAGCAATACAATCTGAAGCTTACCTGAACAACTTGTATTTTCTAATGCTTGTTCATTTATGTTTTCCAGTCCATTTTTCATCTGTAGATTTCTGATGCTTGGTAATATGCAGATTTGTATCTGAACCTGTAGTTCAGATTCTTCCATTTCCTTGCTTGAGCTCTTGCACTGCATTACAAACATTTTGTTTGTTACTCATCTCTTGCTTAGTCTGAGTGCTGCACTATCACTCTTTACTATCTCCTTAGTTACTGATAGCGTGTTCTCCATCAGTATTAACATAGCCTTTGCTTTTTCTGTGTGGATTCTAACGTTTTTGACTCATAATTATCATACTGCACTGGAGTAAATATTGACTGTAAGCATTTTAGAGTATACCGTATAAACTAAATAGCATTAGGACAATAATTCATAGAAACATAGAATCATAGAATAGTTTGTGTTCAAGGTACCTTTAAAGATCATCTAGTCCAACTCCTTCTGCAGTGAACAGTGACATCTGCAACTAGATCAGCTTGCTCAGAGCACCTTCCAACCTGACCGCAAATGCTTTCAGAGATGGGGCATCAACCACCTCTCTGGGCAACCTGTCTCACCACCCTCATTGCAAAATGTCTATCTAGTCTAAATCTCTTTTAGTTTAAAGGCATTCCTTCTTTTCCTATCACTACAGTTCCTACTAAGAAGTTTGTACCCAACTTTGTTATAAGCCCTCTTGTATTTGGGCTTGATTGTATTGATTGATTGTCTGATCAGTGTATTGGCCATGATTAGGTCACTCCTAAGCCTTTTCTTTGCACTGAACAATCCCACTTGTCTCAGGCTTTCCTTGTAGAGATGTGATCCATTCCTCTGATCATTTTTGTGGTACTCCTCTGAGCCTGCTCCAACAGGTCTATCTTTTCTATGCTGAGCACTCCAGAGCTGGATATGGTACTCCAGGTGGGGTTTTACCAAGGGAGAGTAGAGAGACAGAATTTGGTGTTATCCACAAACTTGCTGAGTATGCACTTGATCCCACTATGACATTGATGAAGCTAATGAACTGTACAGGTCCCAGTATGGACCTCTGAGGGGCACCTCTTGTCACTGATGTCCATCAGGACTCTGAGCCATTGACCACTACCCTCTGAATGTGACCACACAACCAATTCCTCATCCACTGAAAAGTCTACCCATCAAATTAATCTCTGTCAAATTTAGAAAGATATTGTGGGGCACCATGAAGGCCTTACAGAAATCCAGACACATGGCATCTGTAGCTTTTCCCTTGTCCACTGATTTAATCACTCCATCACAGAAAGTGAATAGGTTGTTCAGGCAAAATCCGACCTTGGTGGGGCTGTGCTGGCTGCCTTGAACCATCTCCCTGTCCTCCACTGTGCCTTAGCATACCCTTCCATAATCTTCCCAGGCACAGAGGTGAGGCTGATAGGTCTCAGAGTCCTCCTTTTGATCTGTTTTAAAAACAGGTGCAATGTTGTGGTGGTGCATTTGTTCTTTGCCTGATCCATATCCCTCAGGATGCTTTCTAAAGAGCGCCAAGTTGGACTAGTCACTTATAATACCTCTTAACATTAGTGACAAAGTCCACATTTTCTGATTGCAGAGTGCAAGAAGACATTAATATCCATCACGGCAGCAATTTCAAGTCCTGTAGAGACATGATATAGCAAAGTCAAAAGGGTTATTCATTTGCTTAAAATTAAGGAAGTACGTAAATATTTTCATGACCTGAGACCTGATAATCTCTCTGGTGTCTATTAGTATTAATTCCAGTGAAGACAGTGCAATCAAGTTTATAACATCAGATGAGAATCAGATGAGAGTTTTCCCCAGAAACAGCAAAACTGATAATTACTTGAAGCTTCTCATGGTAATTTAGTGTCTAATTAGATGGACTCTCATGTATTACTTAAGAAGTTTTGTGCATGCAAATATTATTACAACTTGGGTTTTCCACGTGTTAATGTAGTACATGAAACTTGTTAGTATTACCATGTGGTAGAAGGAACTATGTTGATATGACTAAAGATTACTTTGCACTCTGTGAAAATTATGTTCTGCTCCTAGCTTTGATAGTGACCTTTGGCAAATTACATCTTTTGTTGTTGTTGTGGGGTTTTTTTCCTCCCAGTTATTAATTTAGAAAACACAAGAGAACTTTGGAGTTCTATACTAATGTCTAACCTAAATTATAAGTCATAATTCTGTGACTTTTACTCTATATTTGCAAGTATGCTTTAGGAAAAGGTAAAAAATCCTGGAAGAGTTATACAAAAGTACTTGGACCAGTATTTTAAGGTGCTGAAGAAAGCATATGAAAACATGAGTGAAGATTTAGCAACAGATACTCAGAATATCTTTCCAGTCTCCAACAACCTGGTGTTCAGGGAATTCATGTCTTTCTATTTATCAGTTCTTGAAATAGGGATACCTACATATGTATAAGAGTATATACTCTTTCCATTTTTTCTCAAGAGGGATAGCAATGTGGAATGAATGAAAAGTGCTAGTAATTATTGCTATTATTTTTCTCTTTCACCAACATACATGTTGTCATTTTTCTGCTATTCATTAAGAAAGAAATACTTCCCCATTCCTTATAGTTCTGTGTTTTACTGGATAAAAATATCTTCTTAAATTTATTAGGAGTTACACTTAACATTGCTTAAGTAGTGCAAGCTTATATTATCTCATTCCTGTATCATAAAATGTAATTGTAAATGACATGTGCTTTGACTTGTCCATGAGCTTTATATGGTGATATTCCAGGACAAAACTTAAACCAGCAGGTGAGAATTTTAATGTAGGAAAGATAATAATATTTTATACAATTGACTTCTCTCAAACCACCAAAACATTTAAGATCTGAGACTAGTAATCTGTATATACAAGCCTGTACAAAAAAAAAAGACACCATGAAATCTACATCATACTCCTTGCAAACCTTCTGTCCCAGCAATTTCCAGAGTCAAGGTTTTATTTTGCCTTTATGTGATCAGGATTACATATTAAATGTCCCTGCATAATAAAGGAAAAATCAATTCAAACTGAGTGTCTTAAAAGTGCTTCTCTTCCTTTAACAGTTTAACATAACAATGTATTTTAAACATTTTGAACTACTTTCCACTAATATGCCAGATGATAATGGTTATATATCAAACCCTGTAATTCCTTGAAACTACTTAGATTTATGCCCACTAAATTAGCTGGTTGTAAAATGTTTAGTGAAAACAATAAGCATTCATTCAGTCAGACATAATTCTATACTGATGTAATTACTATGGCTTGAAGCCAGCACTGACTGGGATTCTGGAAGTTTAGTATAGGCGATGGCAGGGCCAATATACTCAGCTGTGTTATTATGGTTAAGATTTCTTTAAAGATTGTTCAAGCTATGGACCTCATCTTCTAGTACATCTGCAGATTCTTACTTATCCAAAAAGCATAGCAAAAATTTTTAGATGTCTGTCCCTAGGGAAGTATCATATTTTCTGGTTTACTTATTTAATTTGGAGATAGTGTTCCCTTTCTATTTTCTATTGCCTATTGGAAAGAACCAGAGACTCTTTTTCAACTTCATTCACAGTATCTTCCTTCCTGCCTTAAGTACTGCAGTTTCATATACTTTAGTAAGTTCCTGCTTTAGCATCTTCTTTGAGAGAGAACAATTTCCTAAGAATGTGCAGCTGGGGACTTCAAGGTTTTTCTATGCTCCTTTTTTTCACACTCTCTGCTACTTTGGTTTTTCTCCCTTTCATTATAATATAGCCAGGTGATACACATTTTTTTAACTCATGAGGAATTTATTTCCCTTGCTATTTCTGAAAACTGTGTCTACTATGTTCCTTTTTTCCTAAAGAAATTGACATATTCTTTGCCTGTAATAAGTCTGTAAGGTCTGAGATTTTTTTCTGCTTATCTTCTTTTCATGTGTCTCTCTTTTCAGCACTCAGCATTCATTCTTTGAACACTTTAGCTAGTGCTCTAACGATCACTGAAAATATAGAAAAGTGGTATTTATTTTAGTTATGCTGACACTCAGTTTTGTTTAACATTTACTGCTGTCTCTACAAAAAGCTTGCCTGAATTACTGATATCAATGACACTCTTATTATCCACATTATTCAAAATATTCACAAAATGATCCGATCATTGCAGTTTTTGTATCATTCATTTGGCAAACAGTAGGCTTTGCACTGACTTGATCAACTTCTATTTTTAACCCTTTTGGGTTTGGAAACTGTGTGTGTGAAGGGAAAGCACTCCATTGTTAGACTATAAATCTCTGATTCAGTCCTCAGACATATTTTTCAATTCATGCATTACCTGTAAAGAATTTTTTTCATGGTACACAAGCATCAGTATCACTCTTCCTTTGCTTAGTGTGTAGAATGTGTGATTTCTCTAGGCTGAACCTGGCCAGCAGCCAAGCATTCACACAGCTCTTTGCTCACCCTCCTTTCCCATGGGATGAGAAGAAAGTAGAATGAAGGTCAGGTAGATGTGGATCAAGATAAAGGAAGTTTAATAGGTGAATCAAAAGTTCTGTGCACGAGCAAAGCAAAATAAAGAATTCATTCACTGTTTTGCATTTTCAGGTAGATGTTCTGTTGTTTTCTAGGAAGCAAGGCCTCACCACACGTAATGATTCTGTAGGAAGACAAATGCCGTAACCATGAATATCCTTCCTTCCTCTTTTTTTTAGACAGTTTGGGTCAGCTGTCCCAGTTTTGTCCCTTCCCAACTTCTTGTCCCCTTCCAGCACACTTGTTGTGGGGGCAGAGCAGAAAAAAAGATAAACCCTTTACACTGTGCAAGAACCGTCAGTCATAGCCAAAACACTGGTGTGTTATCAGAAATCTTTTATTCATAAATCTGAAGTACAGCACTATACAGGCTGCTAAGGAGAAAGTTAATTCAATTCCGCCCAGATCCCATACAGTGATACAAATTGAATGTGCCCTTTTAATAGAGATCTGTGGATTTTCACCTAAAGCATCATTTTCCCTTGTGTATGATCCTAGGCCTCCTTTATTGCTCAGTATCAATCAAAACCTGAATGGAGAATCAATCTCTTCATGGACTCCTCTGCAAAAGTTATCACTGCATCATTTGAATGACTGACAACTGTTAAAGAACATACCTCCATAATACTAAGCGTGCTGTAATATATGTATATATATTTTATATGTAGTACATATTTATTAGATGCAATTGTTCTTAATAATATTATTATTTATTTAATATAGCATTTAGTGTACTATAAAATACTGCAAAGGGGAGCAGTGAAAAATTAATTTAAAAATTTGAATATTTATCTTGGAAACTAATTCAAGACATCAAGAATCTGAAGTTGCAGATTTAGTGGTAAGTATCCTTTTACATCATGCAATTAACACAATATACTGTCATTTTCAGCTATGAACTCGTATCTGAATTGGATTGAAACAGATCACTTTGCATGCATTTATGTATGACATCAGTTTAATTTTCATATTTATCACTATGTTGAAACACTTAGCAGACAGTCAGTTTCCCAGGATGGTAGTCAGCTTCTAACATGGATTCATACTTTCTCTTTGTGGTGTTCTGTGTTTTCTGAAGTGTGTATACTCCTGCTTCCCAACCAGAGGGAAATACTCTAGCACACAAACTGTATTTGCCAGGAGAACATTGACTATTTTCTAGAAAGTAGGCATGTAATTAGATGTGCCAGGTAATTCTAACAAGTGGCACTATTAAATTTTTTGTAAAATGAGTCTATTTCAAGTGAAAATTACTGTGATTTCTCTTAGAATAGAGCATGCTTGAATTATTTGTAAAACCAAACAAAAAAAGAGTCATTGAAAGTACGCATTGTAAAGAACAATGGAAATTCAATAGTTCAGTAGTTTTTTCTTATCTTTTCACTCAGGTTCCAATTGTCTCTTTCATGTGAAAAACTACTACTATGAAGGGAAAGGATATTTATCCAAAAACAACTAAAATCATTGTCATCACAGTGAACACCCTTTACTGAATAAACTGGTCAGCATGTCTTCAGTAAGTTCTAACAGACTGTGACTTCCTTCAGTGTCCTGTTAAGTGGCTTTTCAATCAAAGAAGGTATTTCCTTTTATGGAAGGCTTGCTTATCACAATTTGGCTTTTCATTCATTCTGTGCTACTTTCAGAGGCTGTGTTAACGTGTTCAATCTTTTTGCAGGCTTACTTCCTCCATCTTCCACCTGGGCTAATAGAATTCAGTCCACAACTGTAGGCAGAGATGTGTTAGTAACTGTAGCTTGTCTTCTAGATAATCACCTCTTTAAAATATTCTTATGTTCTGTAAAATCGCTAGATGCTCCATCCTACCTTCACATTGTGGACAGTCCAGTATCACAGTGCAATCCAATCCAAGTCTTGCACTGTCCTGCTGTTCAGAAGGTTTGGTTTTGTTTACTATTTTCTCAATTGTTCTCCTTTAAACAGGAATTGCATCCTGCCAACTGCTATCAAATTCTAAATGGGGAATTTTTTTATACCACCTGCACTATATGTGAAGTATATTCATCTCCTTCTATTACTTTGTTTTTGCTAAAAATGCTATCTCTATATTTTCTTATCCAGTATAACAGAGTAAAATTAATGGAAGCTGTAGTATTACTGGTATATTACTGACATCACTAGATCAGTAATTTATTATTCTTTTCCTCCAGTGAAGCTGTATAAAAGAATCCTTTTTTTCTCCTGAATTTTTCATTTTTTTGTTATTTTTATCTCATGTCTTGTTCCTAGTACCTTCCTATGGTTACCAGGATTTTGTCTGGAAATCCCATGTTCTGTAAGTTGAACTTCTGTATTTTGATTTCTTTGCTTCTGTATTCTGGTTGCAATTTCCACCTTTTTTTTTTTTTTCCTTAAGGATCACAATATTTTGTTTGATTTGGGCTTTATATGCTGCCCTCATAGATCTTCTTCTTCAATGTGTTTGTGTACTCTGATAACAGCCCTTGCATGTAAATTAACCAATCCTTCATGAAAATACGTCTTTACAGAAGGGTTGCAGCTCTACCTATTGTTCAAGCCATGTGCATGCAAACTCATATTCTGTAGTTTAACTAAGAGGCTTAGAACAATTTTCAGCTCCATTCAGCCCTGCTTTCTCTTTCTTTGTCTACTATGGCTATGATGGTCTGCTGAAGAAAATTTTGATTTTCTCCAGTTTCCTATGTGTCTTGGTTTGAAGGACAGGTGTCTGCTAAGGAAGGCAGGAGCTTCCCTTGGAATGGAAAATGTAGCCCCCTTCCCTCTGAATTATTATAATTTTAAAATTAAGGGGCTTTCAGGCAAAGATATGAGGAATAGGAATAACAGTTCTTTATGTGTATATATGACAAGGCAAACAATCAACAGTAACTGTGGCAGCAACACCAAACAGAACCAGAACCCAGTGCAGCCTTCTCGGCTGTCGGGCCCTTTCCCCTTGGGTGCAGTTCCGCTCACGGCCGGCAGGGGCGCTGGCGGCTCCCGGTGAGCGGGGCGGGTGCGATGGTTCCCCCGCGCCTGCAGGGGGCGCTCCGCAGCGAGCTCGGGGAGCACGCGGTAATGGCGGCTCGGCCGAGCCGGGAAAGGATGGGAGACAGGCTTCACAAACCCCTGGGCAGCCAATCCTTGTGCCCCAGCAAGACCCTCGGGAACAGCAGGCTGGAACAGCAGGGATGAACACAAAATCCTGGGTGATAGGAGAGATATATCAAACTCCGGAGGTGCAGCGGGAGCACCAGGATGTCTCGGCAGGCAGGGTGTGCGGCGCCACAGTGCAGCGAAGGCTCGGAGCAGCAGCAAAGGAATGGCGGGGGCAGGGCAGCCACGGCCCAGCTCCCAGTGGGGCAAGGAAAGGCGGGCTTGGGATCCCAGAGTTTTCCCTGAGACACTGGAGCAGATGGTGAAAAGGTCTCTCTTTTAGTGAGGGTCCCAGTGCAAAAAGCTGCTCCAGCAGGCAAGCTCCACTCACGGTAGAAGGTAGGCAACAGAAGGCAGAACCCTGCAGTGGTGACGAATTCTCCCTACTGTGACCGCAGCCTCTCTCCCCTTGGAATGCCGAGAGAACAAGAGAACTAGGGGCTGTACCCAAACCCTTTTTCCCAGTTCAAATTCTCGAGGCATCTCTGCTGTACACGAGAAAACCTCAGGTAAAAGAGGACAGCTGGACCCCTCCCCCTGTGGCCAGGTCTTTTTGTCTCTCTTAAGTACCCAGTAATTTGTCTCCTAGCAACATGTATGGAGAAAATTCTTTAAGAGAAAAAGAAAAACAAAAGAAGAACTCCTAAAACCCCAACACTATGAGGCTGGGCAAGTGAATGAACTGGCTTAATATCTGCCCTCTTCACTACCACATAACCTGCAAAAAGGGCATAACCCTCTTCAGTGATTCAAACATCAAAAATATGCCTGTTATGTTCTGAGGTAAAGCCAAGTTACCACTCCACTTTCCTCCCTTTTGTAGCTACCCATGTTTTCATTTACGTTAGCAGAATATTAGTTTTAAAGATATTAAAATGTGCTTGATCTGTCCAAAGTGTCCTCAAATAAGAGAGGAACTCTGACAACCAGCTCAAGTCTCGCTCTCCTGTACTTGCTTTTAATTTTTAGGTTCAGTGACCTTCACCTCACCCTGGGTTTCCTGATTTTATACACTCTTCCTACTTGGAAACTGCCATCATGAAAATATACCTGTTCAGCATCAGATGTCACTTGAGGTTCAGTACTTTTTCTTTTAACCTAGAGCAATATATTTTCTTCCCACGTTTTACCCGGCTTTACCAGGAAGTGTTCTGAATGCAGATCTCATCACTTCACCTAGTGATATTACTACCTGTAGCTGTCAGGAGCAGAAATTGGAAGAAATACTGTCCTCTATCCTGAAAAATTCTTACTGAAGATGAATTCTCCAGGGACTCAGCTGAAATTGTAAAAAGAGCTTTTTAAGAAGACAAATATGAAATACTTATATCTTCGAAATTAATAAGAAATTATTGTCTGCAGAAAAAGAAAACATAAGTAAATCTCTGCAAATTAATTTTCTCTTTTGTTGTTGGCCTAAGAATATAGCCTTCCCTTTCTTTGACCTATCTAAAAGTCATTGCAGCTTCCAGATAAAAGACTGTCAAAACAGTAATGCATTTTAATTCTGTTTCATTATTCACAGAGAGAGGAAAGAAATACAACTATGTCAAAATTCAAGCAAACGGGGATTGAGAGTTTTTCAGGAAAGTTATAACAACATCATATCTAACAAACAGAAAAAAAAGCCCCTTAAATATATCTGGAAGTATAGGGCAGAGAAGCTTTATGTCAATACAAAATTCACTTCTGCAATGATATGCTCTGCTACATGAGGTATTATAAGAGTTAGTAAATGGAGACCACATAAGAGCGGTATTCTAAACATTGTTGTTCACTAGTGGATAGCTAAAAGCATCCCTAAAACAATCTCATTTAGGTGAAAGAGTTTTATTATTAGTACTATTATTATTTTTTTTAGCTGAGAGGACAAGTATTTCTAGTAAACTAGAAAGGAATATAAATGTTTCCTCTCCTGAAATAAATACCTATCTTTCAATTCAAATATATGTCCAGGAAAACGCAAGTTCTCTTCGAAACTTTTGCCCCTCGCGCAATTTACTTGCACCAACAGTCTAAAAAAGTCTAGTCCAAAAATTAGAGTAATAAAAAACTTATTTTGGTTCTTTACCTAATAACCGGAAACCCAGCTAATAATACCATAAGCTCACGCCAGTCAAGATTTGGATTATGAGTTGAACTGAACAAGAAAAAATACAAGTAACTCTCATTAAGTTACATGAAGTAAGTTCATTAATTTCATGAGCAGTAAGTGCTCTGGGTTACTTGTTTCCTAAATCATTCACTGAAGAATGTGCCTACATTCTACTTCTTGACCACAAAAATTTTCAGCAGTGTGTGAACAGGATAGGTAGATGAGCAAAATTATTTTAGTTAGCACTGATGAGTGTCAGATGAGTACTCCAACATACAACATCTGTGGGAAAGTAATTGGAAAGGAGCTACCCTGCTTCAAGAGAACTAGTGCCTGCCCTACAGTGACTTAGGAAAGCAGAACAATCATAATTCCTCTATTTATTTCACTATGTCCTGTATAGAAGAGACAATCTTCACCCTTAAGAGCTTTCTTTACCTTAATATTGCCCCAAAAAAACTTTACACTTGTTCCCGTTTTGATTAGGGAGATACACAGATAAAAATATGAAGCAGGGTAGCACCCTGATGTATGACAAAAAAAGCCAGAAATTTATATCTATTTGCAGTGTTACAATGTTTCATATTTCATTATGACTATGGTATTCCTATGCAGCTAACACATAACCTTTGGAAATAAAATTTCTATAGATGATAAACTTCTCTCATGATACTTCTTTGTCATACCATTAGATAGGACCAATAAAACAGGTTTATGGTACTGTAAAATCTGGTGAATACAGACCTGGGTTTGTTTGCTTATTTTTTTATTATGTGGCTTAAATTAGTTAAATTGTCTTGTCTCCTTTTTTTCCCTTATGAAGAAATATTTAGAGAATAAAAATAAACACAGAAACTCAGCAAGGCTTGAAAATTTCAGATGTAGATCACCACTATGGAAAAGCTAAATCATTAGAATCCATTTTTGGAAACCATGAAGATTGAAGAATTTTTTAAATATAATTTTTATTTAATCTAAATTTCTCACAGAAGTATTGCAGTAATTCATAAAAGCTCGTAATTTAGTTAAGCTAATTCCTGTTTAAAAAAATTACCTAAATTTTAAAATCAGTTAGAAGTCTTTGAAAACTGCTGTATACATTAGCTTTTAATGCCAAACAATACATCAAGGAAAACATAAAATAGCAAGCAAGAAAACTGACTCTTTGGTGTTGAAGACAAGACCCTTTTATAAACACATTAATGACAGAGATAGTGTTTTTCACTCAGTATGCACTGAGGCATAATGAATTTAGGGCCCCAAACTGAAATATATTTTCCTCCAGAATGCACAGTCATTTAAACAACCACTGATTTGTTACCTGGTGTGTTGACACTTTATGATGACTTTGTTCAGAGCCAACTTATCTTACTTTTCAGATAATAAATAATGCACAAAGAAAATAAAACAATGCATGCACACATAAACAGACTCACACATTCATATGGGTATTTTTTCAATGGAGTATTGTCCTTATTGAATATTAAGGTCACCTAGGTGGTGCACAAGGACTTATCAAATCAGAAACATTTATTAATCTTAATTTCATTTACTAATGTAATCAATTCATTAAGGATTAATAGTTTCTTAATTTAAAAATGTTTCAATATGTCATTTATATGCGTAATTTTTGTTATATTATATTTGTTTATCCCAGTTGCAAGAAGTAAATGAGTGGATTTTAAAATGTGTATCATTAATATAAATGAACTTGCTCATCTTTGAAATATTGTCTTATTTGTAGTGATATAGTCTTTAACTGGGCTTTCTATAATTATGCATAATTTTAGTATACAATTAGCATTGATAAATATTATGAAAGAGTCAGTCATCTGACTGTAACCTTAAAAGCAAATCATTTGTTCTAAATGAGTCATTAAGGATTGCTAGATTGTCAATGAGGAATAAGAATCCTCTCATGAGGAGGGAAAAAAATCTAGACTAAAGAATGCCACAATTCTAAACCAGATGTTACCAAATCTGTCTCTGGAGAAAACTTTCCTTCTCCATTGGATATATAGAGGAACCTGGACAATAAACTCAGATTGGAGTCCTAACTGAAGCCTTCAACTGGATGAAATTGTTTTTTCCAAAACAGATCCAGACACTGTTTTCCTTTTTACTTGTTTTCCCTGTTATTTCATAGCGCAATTCATGCTTCAAGACATGGAAGGAAGGCTTGGAAACAGGGCAGACTGAAGGAACAACATAGACCTGTCATAAAGCCTCCAGCCTGGGAGCACTGGGAAAATACCCCAAGGTCTCTCAAAATTTCTACAAGTTCTCTTTGTGTTAAATATGGTTGCAGCCTGACCTCAGTATACAGACAATCTTTGCTTTTCTGGAATTTAAATCTAATGAAACCATGAGCAAGTACACAAATATTCATATAATTCATATATATGCATGCGTCTGCGTGTACACATAGAGTCACTTGTTTAATTTGCTTTAGGAGCTGCCTGTTCACTCTCACTTCTAGGATAGATGGGATATAAAAAACTAATTTTCTGAGATCAAAATAGCTTTTGAAACATGATAAGGAGGTACTTTTGAATTTGTGAAAGCTTTTCTAATTCAAGACTTTTTCTCTCTGTTTTCTAATCTGTTGCATTTTTACTTTTCTCAAATAATTTTCCTCACTCCCTAAATACCTTGCTTTGTTCCTTGCTTTCCTCTTCTTTCTAGATACTCCTCTTGAGTGTTCTCTCCTTGGTTGTGTATTTTACCCTGCTGCTTCTTTTGAAGTCAGTGGCAAATCTCTTATTGATTTCAGCATGAGAAAGATCAGCTTTCACTCCTTTGCTTCTCTCCGTTTTACCATCTCTAATAGCTGGTAGCAAAATCCCACTGACTGTGGCTCTGATCTCTGAAGTGCTGGTACACCATGCTTTTGAGTTTTGATCCCAGTCAGATCACTTTTTGACAGCCAGAACTGTATCAAAATAGAAGCACTACTGTGCTGAAAAAAACCCAGGGATTATGAGCTATGTTTTATTCTTTTCAACTAGTGCTGAGTGTTAAGATTTCTTGTGTCATGTGATTTCTACTTCTCAACTACCTAACTTCCCTCAGTCATCATGCTCATACTGTCATTAATTCTACTCACTCAGTAAGGTAAGCTGGAAAGAAAGCAGAGCAAGGCAGAAAGTAGTACTACTTCTGTTTTACTCCTGGAATTCCTTCACCAACTATCTCAATAAAAGATAGATGATGATTTGGGGGATATTTTTATTGATATGACTTATATCAATAGAAGGTATATTGAATCCAACACTGTTACTTGCAATGATTTGTTTTCATGTCTCACAAAAGCAAAGGCAAACAGCATAATACCATGTTATCATGTTGTCCTTGACACCTTTCTTACTTTGCTCTAGAATCTATTACCAGGAGAAACTTTATCAGGATTAAACATTTTACCTTAGCTGAAATATTGGTACAGCTGATCTATTCCTGTGTTTCTTTTCTGCATAGAAAAATTGTGAAGGAAAGTCAAAGATAAGTAATAAAAGCAGTCAAATATACAAAAAGAGAAGAGATGAATATTCCAGGTAAAAATATAGACATAGCTTTACCAAAGTAAAGGTAGGGGGTTTTGTGTTTGTCAACTTAGCATGCAAGACACATCTGTATTGTTAAGAATGCTCAACATCTGTTCATTAAAAATCAAATTTTGGTGTTATTTAAAATACGGTAGCAAAAATGCTATTGAATATAGTTAGTCTCCCCAAAATTATGGTTGTAAAATGATTTTGATTTCCTCTAAAGATACAATTTTTTAATGTCAGAAAAAAAACCAAAAACTTTGATTGGAAATTAATAATTGATTGGGATTCTTTTCCTCTTAAGATATCATATAAGCAAAACTTTTTTAAAAATCTAAGAGAAAAAAGTATAAACTGGATTTAAAAATACTTGACTTAGTTCTGCAACATATTTGAAGCAAAGCTTTTCGTTAGAATATCCACTTGGAATTTCTTGACAATTCATAAGGAAAGCCTTTCTTTGTATTGAAAGCCATTTTGAAACTAACTGAACTGTCAGGGCTAGTTCCATAAATATAATAAATTTTGAACAATCTAATCAATTTTTCAGACTCTGGGAAAAGGATAAAAAATTTTGAGACTTAAGTAAAATTTCAGAAGTCACAAAGACAAATCACCTAGAAATTACTTCTACCCTGACATATTAATTGCATTGTGTTAACCTCTCATTACGGAATATCAATTGTGCTTCATTAGCTTACTAGGTGCTCAGCATCACTTTCTATGCTACAGTTCTCAACTACTTCTTTGGGTTTTAATCATGAGGTAAAATTTTTATTTTTCTTTATGTATTACATAAATATAATTGAAATTATGCTTGTTGACACAGTATTATACTCTAACACATCGTATTAAATGGTAGTTCCCTGATGACAAAACCACTTAGAATATATTTTCTAGGGCATTTTTGTTTCATAATTGTATTTTAATTATAAAATAGGCTTTATGGCCAGAGGTCATGTTGAAAATTTTATATAGACTGTAAAAATGCATGACACAAAATCAACATATATATTAAGTAAATTTAAGAATACTTAATTAACATGCAATTTTTTTCTGAATGAATGTGTCTCTTATAGAGTCATGCATTGCTATTTGATAGCAATACCTAGAAAAACATATCAAACATTAAAAAACCAGATTTAAAATACATTCTTACACTAAAATATTTTTTTGAGCATTCTGTAACTGGGAAAAAATTGTCTCTTTTTTTTCAGTTCAAGAGACACTGCCACCAGAGCTCGTCGCTGTATCTGATGTCCTCAGTTCAAGAACAATTTAGTATAAATATAAGAACCGTAGAAACTATTGGGAACTTGAGGTTCAATGAACTAATTTTTTTTTCTTAATGAACTAGTAAGTGAAGGTTATATTAAGCTGAAGGGAGAGTTACAATAAATCTTAACTTTCTTTTATTTGTGTCAAAACTTCAAAAAAATCCAATGTCTAGGAAATTCAGCAAGTTCAGCTGAAAGATGTGTTTACTGTAAGATCAAACTCAGACCATTTTACCACCTTAAAAACAGTTCATCTTTAGCAAAGGAACCTTTTAGCTATGATTGCATATTTTTAAAAGAGACTTTAATTCAAAAACAAACTGGTATTTGTCTAGTGAAGCATAAAGATGTGGGATATTCAGAACAGCATATTAAATAAGCATCTCTTCTAGCTTTTTAATTAACAGAGTATAAAGCCAAGGCTGATAAATACTAACAATTTATTGACAGCTAGTTGCATCTTTGATCCTAATTGAATTCACTTACTTGTCAAACGATACATGAAAGAGTGGCTATATCTTCAGATGACTTCATTATACATGGATTTTATGAGCTCTGATAATTCTGTCTTTTTCAAGACCCAGGAAGGAGAAAAAGGATTCAGTTCTTCTTCTTTAAGATCAACAAAATACAACTGGTCACTTATTGATTCTTCACCACATTCTGTGTTTAGGGGATATTGTCTTTACTGACGAAGTATTGGCTAAAAAGGGCTCATAATTTCAAGAAAACTTTATTTTGGAATCCTCTGTAAGCTAACTGTCTTGGTTCAAGACAAATTTGGAGGAAACATCCTCTGATAAAAGGCAGGTTTCAGCCGCCCCTCCCCCACCAGGTTCGGAAAGAAATTCCTTGGAGGAAAGTGAAAAATAAACTATTTATTTAACAAGCAAAGTGCATGCAGGCATGGAAAAAGGAATGGATAATGTTAAATAATAAAACCTCTCGCTGTGGAGAAGACCTGGGAAGATTTTTGAAGTCCTTTGTGGGTGTGGCTCTCTCCTCTCTGGAGCTGGGGTTCAGCGTGGGCCCCTCTGGGCCACAGTGTAGGGCTTCCCAGTGATGTTCTGGTGTTGCTGAACAGTCCAGAAGAGAAGAAGAAGAAGCCAAAGTCCCAGGAAACTCCTTGCTTCAGCTATGAACAAGAAGCTAGCTAAAAAGCAGAGTTTTAACTCTCCATCTCTCTCCAGAGAAAAGGAGCCGAGAGCTGGCTAAAAGCAGGAGGGCGCTTCCTCTGCTCCGCTGCAGTAACGCAGAGGAGTGTATATCTGTGTCCTTGAACACAAAACCACTCAGCTCTTTTTTTTTTACCTTTCTCTTGGACCCAGCCTAAAGACACAGAAAGGCACAGGATTTAGGTCTGGTATAGAGCAGGCGATAGGGGATACAGCATCGTAAAGTCACCCCAAGGCACTAACCCCAAGACAGTTCCTTCATATGCTTATCCTGTGTGCCAGTATTAGGAAATAGTCCTCTTAGGAAGAAATGGTTCAGTTCTGGGTTCCTGTAACATCAGTATTTGTTGTCTGCCAAAAATGTGTCAGTTGTACTCCTTGTATAATTTCTGCTGCAGATTCTAGCTTCTCTGAATATTTTATCAAGGTCCTTATCACAATTCATTATCTCGAATTTCACAATTTGAGGTATCTGTAACATCACTGCAACTATATAAATTCTTTGATAAAAAGATTTTATTACTGATTTATCTTTTTTTTTTTTTAATCATTGTTTAATAAATAGATTATTATTGTATTAGCAGCATGTAAGACTCATATTTAAGAATCAAGAATATAGCTGATAGTTGAATCCTCTGGTGCCTTTATAACTAAAACCTGACCTGGTCCATTATGGAATTATTTACAGCATATTGCTTTTGTTGCTTTTGCTCCTTCCACTTCTTGTCATGCAATTCTATTTAATTTGCCTATAGGCAAGTCCTATATCCAATGTATGGTGTGTTTAAATAAGCTTCTGTTTCAAGCAAAATATTTTTAATTTCAGGTAGCAACTTACTCCTTTTCTCTAAAGACACCTTCAACACATGATTTTTTAGCATTTAGTTGGGATAAGTAAAGTAAAAACTTTATGCTCAAACACAAAGGAAAATAATTTAATAGGGAATGTAAATAAAGAATCATTGCTCTGTATTTGTGCCTATGAAATAGAGTTTACATGCCATATTTTTGCTGTTTATCAGACTTTTTATAAATTCAGGGAGAAGCATCTGAATAACTCTCTAATGCACTATATATAAAAAAAAATGCCTGAGGACTGCTGCTTTGCTACAGAAAAAACAGCTTTTAATAGCATTTTATGTCTGCTTTTGCTTTCAGATATGTTCTTCAAGAATGAGAAGAAAACTTAGAATAAGGATGTCTTGGGTTTAAAAGGAAAAGTTTTAGTGGGAGGGGGCTGTGGAACAGCCTCTGCTAGGACTTGTGCTAGAGTAGTTCTTGGAGAACTACAGCCTTGTGGGAAGGACCCATACTGGAGTGGTTTGCGAAGGACTGTATTCCGTTGAAGGGGTTCCACATGGAACAGGGCAGCAGAAGGGATGAACTGTTACAAACTGACCACAGCTCCCCACTCCCCATTTTCCTTGGGAGCTTGTTGGTAAATGGTCACCATGCACCTGCATATATGAGAAAAAATCAATTATGCGGATCACTAACTCCTCCTGCAGTCTTCCAGATGCACCACTGCAGTCAGGCACTATAGGAAAAGCCAGTCAGCTATAGATGTTACCTTTTTGGTAAGGTGAGAAAAAACCAAAAGATAACACAAAGTTCTAGGATAATTAAGACTGTTCTGTACAGTCTATGTTTTTGAGAATAATGGACAGCTGAAGTTTTTGCTCTGTGGCCTGTTACAGTCTAGGACAGTGGTGGACCTTTAGTAAAACCCAGTGTAATTGGTTCTGTGTTCTGAAGGTGCTTAGATTTTTCCTGGATTACTGCCATAATTAGGTAACTGAATGGAGTAAATGAAGTTTGTAGACTTCAGCTGTTTGAATGATTAATCTGTACATCAAGTGACAGATGTTTTGGGTTTTGTAAGAGAATTTCTTTGGCATCTTATTGATTATGTTGTCAGAACTGAAAATTAACATAAGGCAACAAAAGTCAATTGATCAGTTCTTTACAATTAAGAGTAGCTGCTATATACAACATGCATAAATTTTTGTATATGGGTTTTAGGGAATAATGCTGTCTGAATCTAAATTATATTACATATATTAGACTAATATACACAGTTGTAAAGACCCTAACACGAGGTAATTAACCTTTTACTTATATCCCTGAAGCTCTACTAAAACCACTATTATTCACTTACTATCTCTGAAGAGATCATTTCACCAGGTTTCAGCTCAAAAATATTCATAGCATGAAGTAGCTGGAAGCTAATTCTAATATACTGAGAGAGATTCTTCTCAAAAGAGCATGCAGTGAAATCTATCAAGGCCAGGTTGGACAGAGCCCTGAGGAACCTGGTTTAGTGGAAGGTGTCCCTGTTCTTGACAAGGAGTGGAACTTGACCATTAATGTGCTTTCCAACCCAAACCATTCTATGATTCTGTGACATGTGGGCATGCACTTGTAGAAAGAAAATACTGTTATATGTAAGTCTGAATGAAGTAAAATTTATTTACAGCTTAGTTTTAGTATTTTTTCCATATCAGGACAAACTCAGCCACTATTTATAAATAGATCATCTCTACATGACTGTATTGTGCTACTGGTATGACAGCATGTCTCTTGGATCTCTTAAATTGTGATATAAAGCCATTCTACAGACTGATGAACTGAGAGGATACATCCCACACTTAATGTCTAATTAACCTCTGTTTGGTCGAAATTAGTGTAATGATATTCATTACTCATTTCTAGAGGTATAACTTAAACTGGTTTGTAGTGCATTCAAAATTTAAATGGAAACTATATTTGATATATCATTACATGAAGTTTTGCTTCTTATATGGAGGTGACATAAAATAATGGCAGGTACAATTCCACATTTTCTACTCTTCTCTCAGTTGTCTTTGAATCAGGAGAAGGTTTCATCCTTCATATTAGGAGAATATGAAATTGTTGGTATTCAAATGGAAACAAGAAAGTGTTGGTTCTTTTTTTGTTTTGGCCTAGAATCCAAGGTCATCGAAAAGTATTACACTGTAGACCTAAAGACATCTGATCAGAAGAGAAGATACACCTGTTGAAAGCACATTTGACTGTAGCCCCAGAGATTAAAGGCAAGTGACTAATCATCTCAGTTCTTTGCCTGAGTTTATTTTTTTTTTTAAGTATTAGAAGAGAATCTACAGAGCATAAAAGCAATAGCAAGGATGAAGGTCAGTTAGAATATTGTTGTACCACCACTTATAAAGAAAACAGCTCCAATATATTTTAAAAAATCAAAGAGGCTTTTATGCACTCACTAATAAAAGATGCCAAAGTGCTGTTAGTAGCAGATTTAAAGTGATTTTTGCTTGTGGTGATTAAACCCAGCAGGCATGCTTGTTTTACAAACAGAATCTAACTCCTTTTGTGTATAATTCGTGAAGACACATAATGCATTTTCTATCACAGACAAAGAAATGCAAGAGCTTTAGTATCTTTCACGTAACAGATCAGATTTAGGAGATGCTTATAATGGAAGGTTTTCATCTGACTGACCGAACCTATTAAAGTGAGGTCCCAGTCTGCTGTTAGCTGATGTTCTTCTCCTGCTTTGAGACATTCCAATGGTAATACTGAATTAAATTAGTACACACTGGAAAGTCTTAAAAAAACAAACAAAAAAAAGATAAAAAAGAAAAAAAAGTGGATTTTGAGGAGATAGTACTTAACTCACCCTTTCTTTTTACTGTGTCTCTGCTGAACAGAGATATGTTAAGTAATGCTGACTTTCATATGTTCACCTCAGAGATACAAGAATACAGCTACTTCTTTGCTGCTTAGTTTCTGGAAGAATATTAAAATGCTACTACTGAAGAGCAATGCTCATAGCATGAAAGCTTTAAAGAATATTCTGAATAAATTAAGCAAACAGATGCAATGGCTTTCAAAAAATAGTTCTGAAAAGTAGTTCTCATGTACTATTCTGTTTTTGTAATTTGCTGTACTGGCTTTCACCTTATATGATGCTTTCTGTGCTTGACTGCAGACCATATGTTTAATGTCAGATGTACGCATTACAGAGCGCTGTGTTTGCCTGTCAGACTCTGCTTCTTCATGGACTTTACTTCTAACCAGAAGCATGTGTGGTGAAACAAAAGCATATGTCTTATGTGAATAATTGCATTTCAAAACTATTTGAATGCTGTGTATAAAATCATATCATTTAATTATTTAAAACATATGTTAAATAATCTAGCTCAAATTTTAATGGCGGATATTGTATGACCTGCTTCTTGTGATCCACATATGTGCAAGTTTCAGTGTCCAGAGCAGGCATTCATGTCCACTGCAGTTCATTAATATTTTAGCTGCCACAGTTGTGCTAATCCATTTCAGTGGCATATGTGTTCACTCAGTAGTTGTTTGGTGAAAGTAAATTAGATTGTTAATTCTGTTTCAGGATTCTACTTTTTTTTACAGCTGTGCATTAATTCTATTAACACACCCACTGAGAAACTTTGTGCCAAGATGAATAACAAGCACAAATGAAAGATAGTTCTGCAGTTCATTAAATAGGTGATAAAAAGGCAGACTGTGTGGTAAGCAATAACAGTCAGACAGAAAATAAACAAATAATGTTTGTCTTGGCAGAGTACTAGCTGATACGGCAATCTTTATACAGTCTTTCCAATTTATCATGATAAAATCTGTCATCCAGATCTCAGAAAAATCAAGGCTACATTTACAGAACTTGATAGACACAAAAAAGATACCCTTATGATGTGTAAAATCTGGTGCTAGTCTCCCTGCTTACATACTCTCATTGCTCCCAACACTCCCAGGAACTGTAAATGACAAGAAACAAACCAACCACCAGACCAACCCCCAGATTACATCAGCTCAACATTTAGGATGGGGTAGAACACATGGTCTATGAACCAACCTCGTATGTGCTGTATGCACATTCCCTGACAAATGACAGATGGCACACCCTGCATGATTAAGAAATTCACAAGTTCCCATTACTCAGCCTTGAGCACACAATAAAGCCGTGATTCCTGACCTAGTCAGGTGACTCCTGAGATGCGGGAAATGGTAGAGTCTCTATGAGCTCTTCTGGAAGGCTGCATTCATCCTAGACACTGCTGGCTGTGTTGCATTTCATGTTTTGTAATGGGGGAAAAAGGGACATGCATCTTGTACAGGAATTGAAGAACTTTCGTGTAATTTCAATCTTAAAAATTTAAATAAACCATGACATTTATAACAGCTAGTCTGATACAGTGATACTGGCATTCACAATCCAAAATATCCAATCAAAGCAAAATAAATATTAATACTAATGCACTTAATAACTGTTGCAAAATTTTTCTACTGTATTGTTTTTATTTGTTGTTATGCTTACACTCCAGATACACAATACCAGTACTCCTCAAGAAGAAAATATGAGGTACTACATCAAAGTGACAGCATCCCAAATTCTCTACCAGGATGAGTGTGGTGTTGATGTTGGCATTTTCTTTTCCTTAGTCTGGGATTCACCTGGGACTATCGATGTGTATTTTCTAAGACAATTTTACACCTTGCATTTTTTTATAAGTCTACAAGTCCACATTACAGTTTAAGTTACTATTTATTTATTTTTAACACATATATTTTACATGTTAGATACTTGCTCTTTGTTCATTTTGTTACCTTTAAAATCACTTTGTCCAGATCTCTCATCTTTAACTGACTGCTGTTTATATTCCCAGTGCCATCCAATGTCATCCTTTGCCTCTTCTATTACCATGCTCTGCCTGCACTCCCTTGCACTGCCTCCTCCATCTCCCCTTTTAAAGGGCAGCACTGTGCACCCTGATTTATCAATGAAATCACACAAGGAAAAAAAAAAAAAAGGTACTTCGAAAGTGGATGGTGAAGCAGGAAAACAGCAACAAAACCTATAAGAAGACAAAGAGAGAAGCTGAAGTTGAAAGAAAAAAATAGTTTTGCTTTTGGAATACACTTTGAAGTGTAATGACTTGATGCAGACGTAACATCTGGTTCTGTGCAAAAGCAGATTAATCTGCATCCCTTAATATCTTCAAAACATGTGTAACAAAACTGAAGAGAAACTTGAAGGCCATATTCTTTCTGGTTGGTATTCAGTTGTGCCTGAAATTAGGTCTGCTTGATAGGTAATGAATTCCTGATGATGTCTGAAAACATTAAATAAAATATTAGTTTTAGTGTAATTATTTCACATTTCAGTTTCTCAATAGTATTGCAGAGATGCTTACTTGTATACCACCTGCTACTTTCATTTTGACATGCCATCCATTAAACTTTGGTCCACAAGAGCAAGGAGCTAGCATTTGCTTTTGGGGAAGTAAGGAGGACAGGGGAAGTGCTAGAGAAACACACATTAACATATCACCAAGCTAATTTATCTCAAATGTTAGAAAAGAAAAAGATTTTTTTTTTTCCAGAGAAAAAGGTCTCAAAATAGTCATAGTAGCAATAGTTTGGAAAGACCTATCTGAAGCATGTGCACATCAGTCGTGGCCGCATTCCACCAGCTGCAGGTATCATGATGCATCTTGCATATAACTGGCCTATGGGAGAACATGACTATTTAGCAAGTACACAGAAATACACCTTTTCAATACACTTGGTAAAATCAGGAGTTAGGACTTTTTGTTATTTTCAAGAGAAAAAGAAAGAAAAATGTCACTTTCCACAAGCTTACAATCCCCTGTATAAAGGTTGGGAAGGGCATTGCAGTATTCCTTTTATCTTTTTAGGGCTGAACATTCGTACCAATACCATACCAAGAAGTAGTGCAAGAAACTATAAGGAAAAGTCAATATTATAATTGAAAGGGAAGAGGCTTATCAAGGAACCAGTATAAAAGATGTAAGGTTTTAGATTACTAGTGCTGGAAGCATAGAAGTGATGCTGATCTGCAGTTGAACACTACATTCAATGGAATGTAATGGAAACAAGAATGGACTGAAAGAAAATGAATATGCTGAACAAGTGCTTTTCTTGTATGTCACCTAACCCTCAAACCATTAAAAATTATTACTTTATTTTTGGTGCATCCTCTGTCACATAAGTTCAAAATCCAACATAGCCATGTTCCTACAAATGGCTGACAGAAGTTATACTTTTAATCACCACTGATTTCTAAAGCTGATCTCAATCCAAGAGCTGCTCTGAAGTGACACACCAAATCACACATTGTATCATTTTTGTATCTGCAAATTTACTCTGTAAATGTTGCATATTACAATAATTGAAATTGCTATTTGGAAAAATGATGCCTATAAACAATTAACTGGATTATTTTTGTGAATATATGCTGTGTAACTACTGTGTCTTTAGGTCATAAAGTAAAACCACGTGGAAGAAAATAATAGACATCAATTTTCTAAAGATTCTGAATTAGACTCATATTGCTTACAGAAAGAATCGTAACAAACAACATAGAGCCAAATAAATAACTTCAGTTGTTAATTTCTTCCATTTTTCAGTAATTTTACAGCCGAAAATAATTACTATTAAACAAAATAATATAGAAGATATTTAAAATAGTTTAAAAAACCAAAACATATGAGGTTTAAAATTTGCAAGTAAATTTTGAAGTTTTCCCTTGGACCCTGGACTTAAGAATTTTTCCAGTTGGTCAGAATTCATCACTGTGCACAGAAAAGTACAGATAAACTACCTAGTGTATCTTTTCAAAACCTCATTTATCTCTTAAACATGGTACTTTTTTAGAGTTACAAATACTTTAACAAATAACAAATAATTGTGATGCTCATTGCTACTTGTGAAACATTTTCTATTCAGCTTTTAATCTCCTTTAATAAATGATAGAAGTGTAAGGAACAAATGCAGAGTTGGCATAACAAGATGACATGGGCATCAGTTTCCAGCCTGCAATTCATATCAGTAAGCACCGAGGTTTCTTTAACATTATCAAGATTAAAGAATTGCAGTTGGAATGAACATTGTGACATCTGCAGGTGGTTGTCATTGGGTTTTTTATCATGACTGTAAAGAATATTCTGCATATATATACGTATGTATATATACATATGTATACATAACAGCGCATTCCTTTTTCAGAATAGCTAATCATATAAATTTTCAGTACATAATGTTTAATCTATTGTGGTAAAAATCCTGTTTGTGAAATGCCATTGCACACATTTATAGAAGTAACTGGCCTGGTCAGGTGAAAAACAGAGTTGAAGGAGATCAGGCAGTAAGTAACTAAAAGTCTAACAACATATTAGAAGTAGTTAAGTATTAACGAGTTCAAGACTAGTTAAGTATTACCAGGGGACAGGATCTAGGCAAGTAAATATTTCATACCTTTAAAAAAAAGGCATTTCCATGGTACGGAAGACTAAGGACATGATTCAAAGAAGCAGCTTTATTCAGGCCATTAAGTAATAGCTTATGGGTGATATAGACAACGAGTCAGCCAGATCAATCAATCAAATTATTGATCAGTTCTATACAGTTGCAGTAATGGCCAAAACAGTTAACATTTGTCAGAAATTAAAAGGCTATGTTATTTCATTCTGGATATTCACTTTTAATACACAAAGAGGACACACAAATCCTAAAGAGAAAGGACACTGAAATATCCCCTTACAAATATATTGATTTCCAGTGAAGGCAGAAAAATATACTATGAAACATTATATTTTGACTGAGATGTTTCTGAAAGGAGATACTTCAAAAAATATCTCATATAAGTTCTGATATAACGTGTGCTTGCAAAGCCTGCAAGGAAAGAAGTAGGGTGCAGCCTGATACCTTAAGGCAAATCGCTTTTTGTGATGTAGAAAGCCACAATTTCTGCGAAGCATCTGCAAACAAAATCCAGGAGTATAATTCCCTTGCAGTCTGTCGTGTTGCTGCCTGCAACCACACGACAGAAATCTGTTTCTTATATAAAGAGCACATGGTGATGAAAAAGACTTTCTTCCTGAGCTCCACTGACAGACCAGAGAAGAAAAGATGACACTACAAACTCCATCACCCCAAATGTCCTCCCATTCTTCCTTCTTCCCTCCACTGCCTTATATATAGAGCATGATGTCACATGGTCTGGAATATCCCTCTGGTCAGTTTGGGTCACCTGTTCTGGCTGTGTCTCCTCCCAGCTTCCCATGCACCCCCAGCCTTCTCACCATGGTGGCAGTACAAAAAGCAGAAAAAGCCTTGGCTCTGTGTAAGCCCTGCTCAGGAAGGACAAAAACATCTCTATTATCATCACTATGCTCAGCACAAATCCAAAACAGAGTCCTATACCAGGCACTGTGGAGAAAATTAATGCTACCCAAGCCAAAACCAGCACAGTTTTGTTTCTGAAAACTATGCTAAAATTATTTTTGTTATCCTCTTTATCTGTATACTCTCTTATATATGACAGTCACTATGAACAGTACAGAAATTTCCCCTTGGAGCTATGTTCCTGCAAATTACTAAACCATGCAAAATCCTTTTTATTCATGGGAAGGTTATAGAAAAAACCAAACAAACTGAACAAAATAACAACAAACCACCTAGAAAAAATACATTAAATTTCTGGAGATTGTAACTAAGTTTTGAAAGCAGCCTTACTGTTGCAGTCATCATTAAAAAAAAGAGAGATGCCCTCTTGTTATTGTAATTTCCCACTTCAGGCTGTAGATACTTGTTGTTCTGCACTTATGTGCTAACTTAATATACCTGAATACTATTAACTACACTTTACTTTCCTTAAAAGTTTGTAGCTATACTGCAATCCAACTATAAAATACTTTAGTTAAACCACAGCTTCTCTGCAAATGTATCTTTCAAAGTACTTTTTTGAATTTCAGTGGCTAAGACAATATGTTATATCTCTTAATGATACCTGAAATATGTAATAACATATAATAATATTTTACATAATTCTCTCTATATAACGTATTTCCTATATACTACTTGTATAATGTATAGTGTTTATTAAGTGTATATATTTTGGAAAACCAAAAACCTCTAAAACCTAATTGATCAAGAAAAAATTAATATTCGTTGATTTTAAATATGCTATAAAATGTAAGTAGCTGCTGTTTGTGATTACGTGTTCATCTTAAGCAACAATATGGTTTTGGTGAAATGAAACTTGTAAATATAGATAGCTTTGTCTCTCAGCAATGGCTATTCAGGACTGAATATTCACAACTATTCTTTCAGTTATTCTCAGAGCTTTACATCACTCTGTCAAGGTTTCTTTTTGCTAGTCTCACAAGAGGGTTTGGAAAATTGTGGGATGCATACTTGTCCCAGTGCTTAGAGCTATATATAGTATACATAGCTATTGTACCTCTGAAATAAATAATATTCTCTTTCACACATGGACATTATTTTCAATATACTGTGAGTGGGCCATTGCATTGTGTTTGAGTGAAAAGGTTTGGTAACGTGGGGCTACAAGGGGTGGCTTCTGTGAGAAGCTTCCCACATGTCTGACAGAGCCAGTGCCAGCTGGATCCGAGACTGCCCTGCCACTGGCCAAGGCCAAGTCCTTCAGAGATGGTCATACTGCTTTGGGGATAACAGATTTCACAAGGAGGGCAAAAAGCTACTGCACAATTGCAACCACAGAGGAGTGAGAATATGTGAGAGGAACAACTCTGCAGACACCCAGGTCAGTGGAGAAGGAGGGACAAGGAGCTGGTCCAAGCACTGGAGCTCAGATTACCCTGCAGCCCATGGAGGATCCCACACCAGAGCAAGTGGATGCCCAAAGCAGTCTGTCACTCCATGGGAAGCCAATGCTGGAGCAGGCTCCTAACAGGAGCTGTGGCGCCATGGAGAGAAAAGCCCATAGTGGAGCAGGTTTTCTGGCAGAATATGTGACCCCATGGGAGCCCACACCCCAGTTCTGGAAGCACTGCGTCCTGTGGAAGGGACCCATGGTGGAGCAGTTTGTGAAGAACTGTAAGCCATGTGAAGGGCTCACATTAGAGAACTCCCTCAAGAGCTGCCTCCCATGAGAGGAACCCCACACTGGAGCAGGGGAAGAGTGTGAGGAGTCCTCCCCCTAAGGAGGAAGAAGCGGCAGAAACAATGCATGAAGAATAGAATGCAACCCTCATTCCTAATCCCCCTGCACTGTTCTGGGGAAGGAGGACAAGAAATCAGGAGTGGTACTGAATCCATGAAGAAAGAAGTGGTAGAGGGACAGTTTTAAGATTTGTTTTTATTTTCTCATTACATTTCTTTTATTTGATTGCTAAT
This sequence comes from Rhagologus leucostigma, assembly GCA_013397725.1. Classification (NCBI taxonomy): domain Eukaryota; kingdom Metazoa; phylum Chordata; class Aves; order Passeriformes; genus Rhagologus; species Rhagologus leucostigma. The sequence goes on along the minus strand of VZTD01003687.1, from coordinate 1,663,079 downwards.
AAATTCTTTTACTTTCCTAAAGTCAACTCTGTTTTGCCTGTGACACCAAGTGACAAATGATCTCTCCCTGCCCTATCTCTCTTTATATTTTCTCTCACCTGTCCAGTTGAGGTGATGCCTCGAGGTGGCCACCTAAAACCCAGAGGTTAGACAAAAATAGGAGAATAAAAGTAGAATTTATTGAAGGGCCTTCAAAGGTACACCCTGGCCAGTCAAAAGGCTACACCCAAGAAGGACCCTGGGTCACGGGTTCTTCACACTTTTATAAGTTTGGTCCATTTGCATATCAGGGTTAATTCTCCAGTTATAATCTCAGTTAATTATGTAGTTACCCCAAGTTTGCCCCCCCTGCCAAGGCTTTAGTTTACACATTTTGGGGCCTTGGACAACAAGGTGTCCTTGAAAAGCAAACCTAGAGAGGGTTTGTTATGTCTAACCAGCATGAGAGAACAGTAGCTAACAGGCCACACGAAACTTCAGAGTTACACACTAGGCAGTACAGGATTTGAAAAATATAAAAGTTAAAACCTAAGGCATCAGAGGAGGGAAGTGATAGAGCAGCTTTGGTGGGCACCTGGCATCCAGCCAGGGTCAACCCTCTACAGCCATTATAGTGAACCATTTCTTCTTGCATTCTTTTCCCTATCTTGGTTTCAAAAGCCAATAGTGAACTTACAGTCATTATATATTTTAAAAGTCAGTAGTTCAAACATGAGACATCAATCAGGTCCCTTTTGTAAGCAATTCTGTAACTCCTCATTAGAAAAATACAGAAGGAAAAAAATTTGGGGCACTGTCATTCACTTTTGCTAAATCAGGCTGAATTCTACATTGAAATTATCTATTGACAGCTAATGCTGCTCTGCAATGATTTGACTGATTCACCAGTATCATTGTGACCCAGTTCAAACTCTTGTATTCAGAAGAAACACACAAGAGAAAGTACTTTCCTTGCAACAGACAGGGAGTAATTTAATTTAGCAATTGAAAGAAATAATAGATCCATTAAATGGAAAGTGTTTAGCAATTAGCTTTTCATTATACATGATAGAGATGTATTTTTATTTGATGGAATTGTCTGCATTCTGTTAGGGTCTCAAATTGTCTTTGTCTCTGTTGAATGATCTCTCACTGGTGTCAGGAAAAACATCTCGGCTCTCTCCTGATCACAGAATAAAGTTAGCCACATCAATGATCAGATCAGCCACACATTTATCTTCCTGCTCAAAGCTGCTATGATCAGAAGAAGAACTGCTTGAGAGGAAGCACTGAGCAGTTTCAATTACATGGTTTGTTTTACCTTACAAGTTCCCTTCCTCCAATCCTAACTAAACAGCTGATCCTCTCTGTCCACTGACATTTGTTTTACTGATTTTATATCCAGCATTAGTCATAAATTCCTAGTAAGGCAGCATTCCACCATGCCCTATCTTTCATATCCTTCTCCCAAGTATTCGTCTTCACTTATAAAGTCTGAGAGTTTCTTCTGGTTTTGTCTTACTAGTTTAGTCCCAGATCAGTTTTGGCCAATCAATTTTCCCCTTCTACGATCTGTGAGTTTCTCATGTTATCATCTTTGAAGTTTAATTTATGGTTAGGAACAAATTTTCTTACTATATTTAAGTCTTTGCTTGCACATCAAGTGCATGGAAGAAAGCTGGAAGAAAGCTAGAAGAAACCCGAGACATTTCACCTGAGAATTAGGTAAAATCTCCCTCAGCTTCCCTACTTACCTTCTGCGTTACTGGTTCGGTTCCCATCACTGTCGTGTTGCAGCTCCTCTCACACTGCTTCAGTCTGTGTGTCCGTGTATGGAAAGCTACTTCTTTTGCTGTGTCAGATGCAGATCTGCTTCAATTTTTGCAGCATTTGAGAGAATTGAGCTTTCCATTTGAACTAAAAATAGTGAATGTTCTGAAGTGATCAGGAATTGAAAATTGTCTCCATCATTTGCTATAGCTCATTTTACTTCTCACTCCTCAAACAGTGAAAAGAGGTATTTCAATTATATTTCTGTCTTTTTCATTAACATTTCATGCTTTTGTCTACATGAGTTTCCATTTGAAGACCACAGGAATTCACATTTTTCCTTCAAAAGTTCTCAGCTAGTTTCCTGAAATATCCCATCTTTAGTCCCGATAAATCCATGAACTTTTCTGTTTAACCTACACCTTATTGCTCAAATGTGAGGTCAAACATTATTTATTGTCACCCTAACTGAACATCTGAATAATCTAATCAAAATAGAGGAAATGCTTATCCTTAGTCCAACTACCCCTTTTTTCTCAAGTTACCCTACCTGTTCCAGAAGCCCTCAGAGACCTGAGTCAGTGGAGGTGGCTCGGCCCAAGCAAAATGGGCCACCAGGACTCAGCAAGTTGTCAGCAGACTCAGGACTCAGCAGTGGGAAGAAGGTCAGTGTTCACAGAGGGAGCTCCCCCCTTTCTCCTGTCTGGACTTCTCACGTAAGGTACCAGTTTTCTCCCAGCTTAAATCTGGCAGCTGATGAAGAGCCAGCCTCAACAGAAGGAAGGGTGCAATGCTGGCTGTGCCATGACTCCCACAGTTGGTCAGACTCAGCCACAGTCATTCAGAGACCTTCACCTCAAAAAAGTGGGACAGTGGTCATTTGGCCCCCAGCCTGCTGTTCAAACAAGCTAAAACCAGCTCAGGCCAAGGCAAGCCCAGTCCTCCCCAGAAACTCTGTCCTTGGTCAAGGCTATCAAAAGGCTGTGGAATTCTATATTTTGACAGAATATTGGCTGGGGTACTCTGCAGTTTATACTCACTTGTATAAAAGCACAAGTCCAGACTAATGGACACTAATATCCAGACTAAAGGAGGAATGAAACAAATATTGGCTTTCAAATAAATAAAATTATTGTTAAGTCAATATCTTTGGTAATTATTTGTTAAGCAATCAGATGCTGATTACTGTAAAGGCACAACAACTATACCACTGAGGGAGGCAGAAGGAAAACAATGTATCAAGGGTTTCAATAAATTGTTCTGCTTGTACAGTAAATTCTAATTCAATCAGTAATTAGTGAAATTAAAAATTCTTTCTTGCAAGAATATAATCTAAAATTTGTTCAGAGGACATACTAAGACAGAATTCCTGACCCATTAGTCTTGTACTCTAATCCTCATTTTGAGTTCTATTGATGAATCTTAGAACCCTGAGGTGAGCTTGACGTCAACACTGTTGAGGTCCTTCAGGTTTATGGTGCACTTTCTTGCATTATCCTTGTTCTTATTAGCTTCTTGTTTTACTCATATTTCTTATTCAGCTTGAGTGATGGCACCCCTGCTAAAGACTGGTTCTGCAATTGCTTCAATTTTGCTGTCCCTTCAATAGCTACACATTTCTTCTTATCCCTTTTCTGGTGCTCCCAAACATCCATTCAGAGCCAGTGAACTAAATTCAGAAGCATCCACATCTGATTTAAAACATGAGTGACAACACTCATGCTTTAAGGATTCCTCTGTGACTAGTGCTGTCCTACAGATGGACTCCTTCCTTTTATCTGCCGTGTCTCCTCATTCTCCTTCCACACATAATTTCCAGGTCTCTTAGCATTTGAGGAACTGCTTGTTCAAGAAGTTTTCACAAGGCTGCATAGTTACTCATAATAGGTTTCCTTCTTCTCTAGTTAGTAACTTTCAAAATTTTCTGATAATCTGGGATTATCAGATGTGATTCCTTGTGTTTTCTCCCTTACCATCCCTCATTTGTTATGCTTGTTGTTGCATATATATATGCAACAACAAGCATAACAAATATCTTTAAAATAGGAAGTTGAATTATGCAAGATTGAAAGTTCATTTTCTGAATGGAAATTATCAAACGTAGTTAGAGATTTTGTACTTCCCATTTGTGGTGGTATTTCAAAGTATAGATTAAAATCTTAATTTCAGTCTCAGAAATTCAAGTCTGCTAAAATGTTTCAACTTGAAAGATTTTTAAAAAGCCTTAATTTTTTGCAACAGTGACACAGTCCTGGATGGATCTTAAGTTGTTATTATAACAGATTAGTCACAATAGTAACTACAGTTGCAGTTACTAGTAGTTGTGTTTTAAATGTTTGAGCTATGTCAAGACATTTTTTTTTCATATCATGAAAAGCATCTGAGTTCTTGGCAACTGTTTTCCTCTTTTGTCTGTCATTTTGAACTGAGCTGTGTAAATGATGAGGTCAAGATGAAGAGCTAGCAACATAACTGATACATAAAGAAAATTTGAAAGGAAAAGAAACCCCACAAAGCTTCATCAGCTTTTACCTCTTCTTAATTTACTATTTGTTTACTGAAGAGTGTGTTATAACTTACAATAATAATAAAGTTAAGAAAAACAGGCTTGTATTCTAAATATTCCATTATCTCTGTGCATTAAAACACTGGCCAATAAACTTATCTGGCATTTTTTTTCAGGAAATACTGTACAAATAATGTAATCCATAAAGAAAACATACTGTCAAAATACACAATCTTTTTAAGTTCTTATCAATATGCCCAAAGGAAAACATTTGCACCTTCTTCCTTTTTAAAAATTTTATTTCTTAAAAATAGATATATTTTTGAAGAAAGAAAGGGGAAAAAGGCTTTGTATTATTTTTTTAAATATAGGAAAACAATGTATTTTAAAAACTAAGTTTTAGGGGCTTTAAAGAATAAATTCAGAAAATATTTTCAAGTGATGAACATGTCTATGCAATATATTCTGTTCTGCAAAATGATTTTTCCTGCTTAAAAAATACCTTAGCTTTGGGGACTTTTTTCTTTTTAAGATAACTTGATGTGACTACAGAAGTGATTCACCTAGCACGGTACAGCTTCTTGAAGATTAATGAGTTGTTTCATTGGGTTCAAGCTTTCCACTTGTTTCAGCTACACGTTAGTGGTACAATTAATTTCACAACACTAGGGTTTTGTCACCCAGCACTTCCTATGGAATTCTACTATGATAGGTATTCTTTAATTAAACTTTTAAAATGTCACCAATGTTGCATTCTACAGGTGAAATGCAAAAATACCTTCAAGGTTTACAAAATCTTTATTATTCAGTGGGTGAAGTAATAGGACACAGAGAAAGCCTCTAGGCTGATGATTTTAAATCTGTTTAGCTTGAAAAAGCTGCAAATATTTAATGAAGATACTTTTAAAAATTGACTGTGAAAGATTTGTCACTTTAAGGTTATCAAGGTGAAACAAAGCAATAGTTCATTCACCCCATAATATAATCTTTCATATTCTTAGTGTTGGAGACTATCATATACTTCAGATTTCAACTGAAAGTCTCAGCGTGGGACTATTTCCATTCACACTGTGGCATTCTTTGAAGGTGGGAACAGAAATTAAATCTCCATTTACTATGCTGTGAAGTCCAGGCTGCATGCCATTCTTGAACATACAAACATTTTTTATTTTTCCTTTCTAAAAATATATCAAGGTTTATGACCTTAACATGGAAGTTAAAATCATTTGCTCTTTCTTCAAGACAAGGGGAAAAAAAATTTTCATAACTGCCCTTCTGTGGCTAGCAGGTTGGTGGAGGTGATTCTCCCCTCTACTCTGCTCTTATGAGACATCACGTGAAGTACTGCATCCAGCTCTGGGCCCCCCAACATAAAAAGGACATTGACCTATTGGAGTGGGTCCAGAAGAGTGGGTCCACAAAAATTATTTTTCCTATGAGAAAGGCTGAAACAGTTGGAGTTGTTCAGCCTGGAGAAGAGTAGGCTCTCTGGAGACCTTACAGCAGCTTTTCAATACCTGAAGGGGGCTCATAAGAAAGGTAGAGAGAGATTTTTTTACCAAGGCCTCTAGTGTAACGAATAACAGTTTTAAACTGAAAGAAGGTAGGTTTGACTGAACATTAGAAAGAAATTCTTTATGAGTGTGGGTAGGCACTGGAACAGGTTTCCCAAAGGAGTTGTGGATTCCACATTCCTGGAAGCGTTCAAGATCAGGTTGGGTGGAGCTTTGAGAAGCTTAATATAGTGGATGATGTTGATGTCAAAAGCAGGGTGGGTGGGACAGAGTGGGTCTTTGAATGTCTAAATGGTGCTATGATTCTATGACTCTTTTTTCTACATCAGTATTTGATTACAATATTTAAAATACTGACACCACCTTATTAGTTTATTTATTTTAATATTTTCTACTTTAAATAATTTATCTTAATACTGTTCTTCTTTGGATAAAATAGCATCATCCCAGAATGTAACTGAATCCATTCTTATTCTTAGAACCCTCTATTTACATGTTTGGTTATGTCTTAAAGATGGGACTACTAAAGATAAGACTGCTGTACTGCTCACCTCTATCAAATGTGTCTACCACTAATTAACATGGTATAAATTGACATGGATTATATATGAGATATTAAAGTGTCTTTTTTACCATGTGGAAGAGAAACTACATTAATCAGATCTTCAAAACGAAGGTATTGATGTTCACAGCTCATTTTCTTACTCCTTGTGATTCCTTCCAGCCTGACCAATTCTATGATTCTGTGATTCTGTGACTTTCAGCATAGACTCTCTCAGATTCATTGACTGAAGTGTCTGGGTAAGAAACTCATATCTTGAAATTCAATGATTTCAAGGAGTTGAGACATAAATATTAGTAGATTCCTGAAATGTGGGTACAAATATGATAAAAATAGAGAAAAAAGAGACTTAGTGCATGAAACATTATTCTAGACGAGACCTGTCTTAATATGATCTACAAGTTTTTGGAATGAGGCTGCTGTTTCTGTTAGGTCTGTGGTGGGTGGATGCACTTCTCAAAACATTTGCTAAACATCTAGATTTCCAAATCTATTATTTATATTCATACCTGAAAAAGAAAAGATTCTGAAATAAGAAACTGGGTAAGAACTATGAAATCTTTTGATAGAAGACTTCTATCCAGACAGCTATTTTCTGATCTTTGCTCATCCTGACTGTACGCTCCACATATCTATTCTGTTCTCAGTCACAAAATTCTCGAGCTTCAAAAAGATTTCTTTGAAGCAAGCCTTTGAGATAACTAGAATAACTAACTTTGAGGTAGTTATTTGGTCACTGAAGAGAGAAAAGTGGTCACATTCTTTTTCTTATGCCTTCTTTTTCTGTAGTCTGTTACTTCAAAGCTTGAAATGCTGTTCTTTTTGTAACTTACTGAGTAAAAGATTCATGGCTTTCATTTGAATGATATCATTAGTCATATAAGAGAAAAGTGACTAAGACAAAAAGAGAGAGAGTTTCATGGGGAATAAAAAGTCATTATAACCTAGTCACAAAGTTTTCTAATACGAAAGAGTACCTACAGTACCCTACAGAAACTCTTGTGAAGTGCTCAGCCCAAACAAATCTCCTCATGGTTGTCCTTTGAATTCTTTATTTCTAGCTTCTGTTGCATGCATATTTAATCAGACTTCTCACTTCTGTATATGCAAAGGAAATTTTAAATATAACATGCTCTGTAGAAAGGAAAAGGACCCATTAACTCGCTTCCAAAGCTGATGATTAAATTTTCAGAAAATACCTTATCTGGAGTTGATCATAACCCTCTCCTATCAAAAAGATTCATGATCACCATCTTGTGCCACAAAACAACATATTGCAACCACTATGTAGATATTTAATTAATAATGTCAGTTTTATCTAAATATTTACTAAATATTTTACTCCGTTTTAATGAATACTCATTATCCTGTACAGTTTACCCATTATCATTTGTAGATGGCCTAAAAAGGGAAAGGAAAGATAATACAGAAGGTATAAACTAGACTTAATATCAAGGTGATTTTAAAATAACTACCTACCTTCATCACCAGAGTGGTTTGCAGACCAGAGTCCTCATGAAGTATTCATGTATGTATCTTTAGAGTCCTCATGAAGTACTCATGTATGTATCTTTGGGAAGTCTTTCTCTATGGTATTTGAAACAAATGAAAAGGGAAGCTGAATAACACTTCTTCATTCACAGAAATTTGAATATTTCTGAGGTTCTGCAAGCAATCAAATGGACCATGGTCTGTTGGTTTCCTTTCTTTAGACTTGCACTGGATCTGTACCATCTACTGCTTGTTCTTAACTATGAAAATTTAACTGATTATAACTGACACACTTGCAGGTTTGTTATTAAACCTGTGCAATTTTCCATCAAACTGTGGCAATAATTTTAGTTCTATATTCATAAGAGTTGTAAGAACTTTACATTATAAAATTTCCTTATTAATATTTTATTGAGTACTCATATTTTAGTACACTTATTTTGCCTTTTAACACTATTCTTGTCTCTTTCTCTAATTTTTGTTTTACTCAGCTACTACAAATTTACAAAAGTATAAGTTAGTTACAGGTTATAGCACTATGGACACAGTGTAACTCTCATCTACAATTTCTAATTTTTTTCAAATTTAAAACTCATTTTTGCCTTAAAAATTACGCTAAGCTTGCATAACAGCCACCTTCTATTGCTTCCAGAATCTTTCTGTGCCATTTTTTTACCAGATACTAACTGTTTGATCAGGAAGTCACTGCTAGCAGAACTTCTCATGTCATAAACATTAGAATATTTACAGTGTAGGCAAACAATTGTCACCATGGCAAAGGCATAGCTGATGTTGTGGAAGAGGGAACAAACAATTCTTGACACAGTCTGTCTTTATGATATGTGATATAATGGCACCTTTTTCCTAGACTTACAGAGGCATCTGATATTTCCATAATGGAGTACTGAAATAAACTTAAAAGAAACACTGTATTACTGAAAACTGTTGATATTATCAGTCTCTGGTGGTTGTATTGGTTTCACAGACTTGACCAGAGTAATTCAGAGAGCTTCACCTCAAACGAATGGGGCAGTGGTCATTTGCTGCCAGCCTGTTGCTCAAACAAGCTAAATCCAGCTCAGGCCAGGGCAACCCCAGACACTGCACTGTGAGTTGTGTTCAAAGCCAGTGGGTATTTGCTACTGATGGCAACTAATTCGCTGGGATACATTAATCTATGTTAAAATCATTCTTTTTTCACTGTAATTTGTTAAAATAAGAGTCAGCAGTGAGGCATTTCCAAAGGAAAATGTTTATTTTTTAATCTGTCAGCTTTCTGGTTTTTCTCAGCATTTAAGAATCTCATTGTTTGAGTTAAGTGGTCAGTCTTGAGAACATTCCAAAAATTGGTGCTTGAACATGCAATTGTGATGAAAAGCAGGCTTATTTTTTGATACTTTTTAATGCTGTCATGAGTACATGAAATAGTTTTTTTTGATGTGTTGCATATGTGGAAGTATACTGATACAGGATTAACAGACAGCTCAGGATCCTGCAAGCCCTTTTGCGCTTAAATAGCTCGGTTGGCTTAAATGAGACTAATCAGCTGTACAAAGTGATTCACAAGCATAACTCTTTATTTGCAGGAATACACTCTACATTTAAATGTATGAACAAATACTTCTGTTGTATGACCCCTAATGGTTAAATGTCTCAGGAATTCTTGTCTGGATTACCTTTTTAAGCACTTACTGAAGAATACAGTTCAGAAACATATCTGTTCTTAAATTAAAGGACTTTTTTATCAAGAACAAATGGCCTGCAACATCTTGATTTGAAGCCCCCTTATTTTTGTAGTAAAATAGCACCAGGGAAAATAAAATAAAATAGGATATCTCATTCAGAGATGTCATGAACACTGACATTCTCATAAGGTGCTAAAAAGCTTTTTAGAAAATACAGCTTCTTAAATATTGCCTGCTTACAACCTGATCTTGGGTGTTGCTTACAATTCTGAATCAAATGCATGATCTAAATTCAATTATTTGAAATTAGGAAGAAAAAAAATGCAATTGTCTGAAAACATTTTCTGCAAAACAGAACATTTCATGTAAGTCCATTTCAATTTGCTTTAGAAGAATAATTTCAAATATATCAGGGGATGAAAGAATTGTTGCATTTCAACCATTATAGGAAAATTTATAGCGATTAAAATGAAAAACTCTTGTAACTGTTAAGGTGAAGTAAAATAAAAACATTACTTTTAGATAGAGATCTAAATTGATAATGGAAGCTATAAGATGTTCTCTTCTGTGACAGCAAAAGGTTGAACTTCATGAATTAGGAGTTTCATTCAATTTTTTTCACTGTTATGAAAGAGGTCATTTTACCAGTTTCAGTTCTATCATAAAGACTGTGTATACCTTCAGTATGTTACTTCAAAGTTGTTAATATGATACTCCTCTCAATGAATTGTGGTAATGCAATCAATAAAACCCCCAAAATATCAATTTTTCATGGAAATAATTCATATTTTGTTCAGATTACTTTATTATACTTCCATTGAGAGAGCTGAAATGTAAAAAAAGTAGAGAACGTCTCAGCCAAAATTTTAAGCTTGACTTTAAAAAATTTAGTAATAATTCTCACAGGCATTTCAGCAATTTCATGGATTTCAAATATATAATTCAATAATAAAACATTGCAATTCCTTCCCCTAGCTTCTTTTCCTTCCAGACAAATAGCAATGTATTCTTACTGTGTGAGCTGCAGCAATTATGCTTCATACCATTGTTAACTCTGTTAGAGATCTGCATGATAGATTAGAGAATGGTGACATTTAAACTCTGCAGTATCCTTATGCGGTGCCTTAATCAATTATTGTAATTTGTAAAGAGTTACAAGATAAATTCACAATTGCACTGGACTATGTATTGAACTTTAGAGTTGACTGTTTATGTAACAGAAAATCATAAATAGACAAAAAGCTTTGACCGACTAAACCTTTGTTACTAATGATCTGTAAAGCATCTATGCAGCTTTGATAGCAAAACAAGTCTTAATCCATTACACACTCGTCAGCAACTATATCCTCTCCCTTTCAGCAACATTTCTGAAGCTTGAAGAATGTAGGTAGTGTTCCTACCTACATTCCTAGTGCTTCCAAACACAAAAAAGTATATCTTGAAATCATTTGTGTCTGTTGACCTATCTACATAAAATCCATATTTAGGAATTCTTCTTTAAAGCAAATTACCTCTGAAGGTTTTTAATACCCATATTCCATATACATTTCATTTTTCTTTATATTTCTGGGGTGTGGGGGAGAAACCACCGAGAGTTATTGACTGAAACTTTAGAGTAAATTTAAAACACTGATAATTCTTTATGAAAATCAATCATCTTGAATATGTTTCTCTTAAACATTTTCCATTGTGGAGTCAATTCTTTTCTCTAGCAAAGATTTTAAAACACAGCTCTCTGAAGACAGACTTCTAAGTGAGTATGCAGGTTACAGCCAATCTAAAATGTATTTTGATCTTGAATAGAGAATGAAGTATAATGACGGTTGAGACGTGTTCAACACTTCTGAGAGTTGTACTGTTCAGTTGCTATCTATAAGAGCACCTCTGAGAAATGAAGCTCTTAAAATTTAAGCAGTTATCAGTTTTTTAGGATGGTAGTATTCCGTGAATACCATTTTTCTAGGTGTTTGGCCAGATGTTGCTCTTTCTTTCATGTGACTCTGCTGATTTAAATACAAAAGTCATCTATTCCACCACTTGATGCAACTGGGGAAAAAAATAAATTGTTGCTCTGCAAGTTCTCTTAATCCGGAGTTCAGCATCCTCTGCTCTGAAGGGAGTTTGAATTTCAACCTAGCAAAAAAATAATTAGAAAAAAGGATTGTTGCCATTTGAACAATAGAATGTCAAAATCTGCCATATTAACATTATTCTAAAATATTCAACCCTGAAGCAGTTCTAGCAAACTTTAAATATGCTGAATAGGAGATGTAACAGAGACCAGGTGGGCTTCCAGCAGCAGGAGGCAATATAGGAGAAAAACAATCAGAAACTTAAAATGTATAGTTTAGGATATTTTCTACAGAGATTTTTTTACAGCTCTCTGAAGTCAGCACCTGCAATTTTCTCCTCTTCAGCATTTACTGAAACTTCTGCAGAGCTAGTAAAGGTAATTATTTTATTTGAAATTCTTCCACAATCTCTAGTGCTCTTGCTGTTATGTTATCAGTTCTGCCACTCAGCTCTCCTGCTAAGGAGTCTTGTTTATTAGGCAGAAAGAAAGATAGTGCTTCTAGAGTTACACCTAAGAACACCCTTACTATGGTACAGTATTTTGTATATTTATTTCTTTAGGGTTTTTTTAAGTGACTTCTCTTCAGTATTAATTATTATATATTGAGAGCTGTGAATGCTGTTAATGTGTTATAACATAGACATTATGGAAAATGAAGAAGGGCTTGTCAGTGAGGTGTTATAGACTGATACAGGGTATATGTATACAGTGATTTGATAACTTCTTAATTTTCTCCATTTGTGTAAATGAAGGAAAACAAAGCTGCAATAGATGTTTAAAGATCTTTTCTTGGTGGTGAAAATAGAATCAACTTCTTCTAAATAGAATTATAGCACATGAAAGAAAGGAATAATCTTAATTTTGGCTTTAAAAGTCTTATAATGTAATAATCCAGAGATGTAAGGATCGAGTCAGACAAAACAAAATAAACTCCTGAGAAAAAAATCCATATTTTTCAGCAAAATGCTCCTTTTTCAAAGTAAAGAAGCACATTCTGCTTGAATCTTTTCAAGTCTTTCTGGGCAATATATTGGGAAGCATCCGATATTGAAGAACGAAAGAAAGAATTTTTCTAATTCTACTGTGTTCCTTTCTGGATAAGGATTCAGGTTAAGCACCTCCAAATGTTTGCGATTCTGGAAAAGTGACAGAAATTCTACACTCTTTCAAAAAATGTAGAATTCTCATTCTACATTCTTTCAAAAATAATTGGCATCCAGTTTTCAATGCATTTCACTGACTGCTCATCAAGCCCTTATTTCAGTGGCTTTTCAATGAGGATGTTATGGAAGTCAGTGTCAAAGACCTTCCTGAAATCTGGCTAGTCAGAATCCACTGCTCTCTACACGTCTGGGTATTTCATCATAGAATCATTTAGGTGGGAAAAGACCATCAAGATAATCAGGTCCAGCCTACCACTGCCCAGTCCACAAGCAGGCTATGTCCCTAAGTGGAACATCCATGCATTTTTTGAAGACCTCCAAAGATGGTGTTTCAACCACTCCCCTAGGTAGCCTGTTTCAATGACTGACCACCTTTTCAGTGAAGAAATTTTTCCTAGTATGTAATCTAAATCTCTCCTTGGTGCAACTTGAGGCCATTTCATCTTCTCACTTCTTATATAGAAGAAGAGATAACTATCTCACTACCACATCCTTTCTGTTGCAGAGAGTGATAAGGTCTCCCCTGAGCCTCCTTTTCTCCAGGCTAAACAACCCCAGCTCCCTCAGCCAATCATCATAAGATTTGCATTCCAACCCCTTCACCAGTTCCATTGCCGTTCTCTGGACCTGCTCCAGCGCCTCAATGTCTTTCTTGTAGCGAGAGGCCCAAAACTGGAAACAGGATTTGAGCTGCAGCCTCACCAGTGCTCAGTACAGGGGCATGATCACTCCGCTGGTCCTGCTGGCCACACTATTGCTGACACAGGCAAGGATGCCATTGGTCTCCTGGGCACATGCTGGCTCATGTTGAGTCATATGTCCACTAGCAGCTCCAGGTCTTTTTCCTCTGGGCAGCTTTCCAGCCACTCTTCCTCAAGTCTGTAGCACTGCATGGATTTGTTGTGACTCAAGGGGAGGATACAAGACTTTGCTTTTTCGAACCTCGTACAACTGGCCTCAGGCCACTGATCCAGCCTGTGCAGATCCCTCTGCAGAGCCTTCCTACTGTCAAGCAGATCAACACTCCCACCCAGCTTATATGATTGGGGTATCAAGTTGGTCAAGCCTAGCTTCTGCTTTATGAATCCATGTTGACTACTCCTGAAGATTTTCTTGTCCTTCGTGTGCCTGGAAATGTTTTTCAGGATTAGATCCATAACCTTCTGAGAGATCGAGTGAGGCTCACCAGCCTGAATTTCCCTGGATCCTTGTATTGCTGAAACGTGAGCTTTGCTCTTCATGCTGAAAGATGGTGGATTAATATCAAAACCAGAAGAGCAATTCATTTTATCAACTTTTATAGAAATAAACTTATCATAAAAACTTTCTTTGATAGGGCACCTTCACATTTTCTTCTATTACGAAGAATGAATTATGGATACACACTAAGAGTTCTGTCACACCCCAATTACCTCATTTCCAGCCGACTACTCATGACTGCATCTGTGACTGAACTAGAAAATATCTTGCAGGTTAATGAGATCTTGGTTAAGTACACTGAAGCTGGACAAGGGAAACCATCTTTTTTTAAACAATATTTAATAAAAATACATTTAACCCATAGAAAAGAAGTAATGGGGATTGTTTTCTAGATGCTCTATGAATTTTAAAACAACTAATGAATTTCCTGTTTCAAACTCATGGTATCACTAATTCAAATTTTGTCTTCAGGAGGAAAATGCAGTTTTCCCTCCCTTTCGGAGGAGTTATAATGACAGAATGGTACAACAGTTGAAAAGAAGTATATAAACATCCCTGTAAGTACCATGTATAAATTCTCAGCATGTAGTGGCATATAAAAAAGTGCCTTCTTTCCAAATAGAACATGGTAATTTTACCTGGAAGCACTAATATTAAAAGGCATAGGAAGAAGACTAAATTAACATTTTATAATTAATCCAGGAAAAGTTCTCTTGGTTTCTTTTCCAGAAAAAAAAAAAAAAAGAAAAAAATGATAGAACACTGAGATATTTATGTGAAAATTTCAAGAAATTTCATTTCCAAGTACTGAACAGATTAAAAACATAGCATTCACATAATAAAAAAATGTAAGAAGAATGAAAATATGTACATTAAGGAATTGTTTTTTCCTTTTTCAATTCACATGACATCTTTCTATTTTGATATCAGATTGACAAAAAGTACAACCATAGAATCATAACTTGTCTGGGTTGAAAGGAACTTTGAAAGTCATCTAGTCCAACTCTCCTGCAATGATCTCAGACAACTTCAACTAGATAAGGCTGCTCAAAGCCCAGTCCAATCTGGCCTTGAATGTTTTCAGAGACAGGACATCTACAACCTCTGTAAGCAGTCTGTTCCTATGTCTTATCACCCTTAAAATAAAACTTTTTCCTCATACTTAATGTGAATTGACCCTTCTTTAGTTTAAAACCACCACTCCTTGTTCTATCTCTACAAGCCCTATTAAAAAGTTTGTTCCCATGTTTCTTTTAAGCCACCTGTAAGTACTGATAGGGTCTCCCTGTAGCTTCCTCTTCTCTGGGTGGAGCAACCCCAGATTTCTGAGCCTTTCCTTGAAGAAGTGCTTCATCACTCATCATTTTTGTGGCCCTCTGGCCTCTCCAACAGTTTGTGTTCTTTTTTGCTGAGGACACCACATCTGGACGCAGCACTGCACATGGGGTCTCAGACCAGAGGAGCAGAATCACCTCTCTCAACATTTTTTTGCAGCCTACGATGTGGTTGGATTTCCACACTGCAAGTGCACATTGCCAACTCATGTCCAACTGTTCATCCACCAATACCTGCAAATCCTTCTTGGCGGGGCTCTCAATCTGTTCAACCCCCTAATCGGGGGTTGCCCTGCCCCAGGTGCAGCACCTAGCACTTTGCCTTGTTGAACCACGTGAGATTTCTATGTGCCCACTTCTCGAGCTTGTCCAGGTGCCTCTGGATGGCATCCCATCCTTCAGATGTGTCAACTGCACCACTCAGCTTGGTGTCATCAACATAGGTAAGAATGAATAAATTATTATTATTGCTTAACCAAATATCTGATGACTGAGGACCTCAGTGAAAACCCTGCAAGACACAATATGTGGCATTTTACAATGCCTGATGTATGTCCAGATTTTACCACAAGTGAGTTTGGTTATGTCAAAATATTGTTGTCATTACAGATACAAAGGAAAATAATTTTTCATAAATTCTAAAGCACAATTACAGTGAATCAGTTCTATTCCCTCTAAAGCTATGTAAGCACTTGTATTCTTATGTTACTCTGGTATCTGGTTTAAATACGAAACATCTCTTTGTGTTGTCATGGTTCCTAAGCACAATAAAATACACATTATCTCAAGGATTAAAGAGAAGAGTACACATTTTTATTTGAACATGCCAGTGCACAATGACAAATAAAGGCATTTTATCTCGCAGAATTTAAATTGCTTCTTCCATATGGAGAATTTCGTATTAAAAAATGCTTTTTCTAAAGACTAATATTTCTTATAATATTTCCAGGATTATTTGCTTCTTAGAATGAAGCAAGCTAGTGAATGAAAAAAAAAAGAAAAACATAAGAAGAAAAATCAAAAGCTCTGACCCATTTGGAAAATTCAAATACTGTTTTGTTTTGGTTTTTAAAAGTCATTTTTGACATTATGGAGTTGCCCAAAAAAAAGTGGAAATTTCATTAAACTCCACAACTTGCAAAAGCGTTGTTTGGAATGAGCATTTGAGTTTTATTACAATCAAGAAATGTTTCACCATGGTCCTGAAAACTAGCCGAAAGCTAATGTGACTTTCAGCATCAAAGATTTGGTCATGGCTCTTCATATACTGAGCCTTGTGCATAACCATTCACTCAAATTAACCATTTGCTTTCTCCTAGTATTAGTTCATGATCAACACTGAATCCAATTTGCATCAAGGACACATCTGTGTTCTCATTAACCACATTTATCAGTAGTCAATGAACTGATTACAAGTCTTGCAGACATGAGTGCATGCTCCAGAACCTTCATGACACGAGACTAGAGCCCTCATGCAATTTCACAGCGAAACTACTTCACAGCTATCTATACCTGAGACACCTCCACTAGGTCTACATAAAGTAATGATATCCTGCAGTAAATGTTATGTCTTCTAAATAATTCATATATTGAATTCCCTACAAGTGCATAAATGTATACAAAAATTGTTTATGGGCATTAACTATACACATGAGGATCAGTCATATTCGGATATATATTCTGATATAATGTGAAAGGATTTAGCAGACATAGTTTGGTAAAGCAAAAGACTGTGCTTGACCCACAAATAACCTCACAAGGTTCTGTTATTATGAACTTAGAGACAATATTTAATTTTAAATAAAAAAGCATTAGGCCCAATCTCTCTTATGAAGAAATATTGACCATTGATATTCCTGGATGCTGTGAACATTTTCACATGAAATATTTGACTCACACTGAAATTAAAGTTTCTCACGTCAACAATCTTGCTTATTAAGGAGACCTTTCTGTTCATTTTTTTTTAACAGAGATCTGAGCAGTCAAAGTGCTATTGTTAATGAAACAAACATCACAATTACAATGTAGGATTTAAAGCATCTCAGATTTGGCAGAAGTTAACCTTTACACTTCATTAACCCTGTTACTGCTTTTTGTAGTATTTTAAAAAGCCTCAGAGGAGATAGCCATCAAAGTGTACAATGCTAATTTTGAGGTAAAACTTTAGGTCTCTTAATACTGCTTTTGTACCATTTTAGACATGTGTGATAATGAAACCACAGAAAACAATAAAAAAGTGAGCAATTATTTATTTTCCTTTGTAGAGTAAGGTTCAAGGAATAATGTCAATTAATAATGATTAATAATCTCAAGGTTTGTGTTTATCATACATGGATAAGGCAAGCACC
The DNA here is from genome assembly GCA_013397725.1 of Rhagologus leucostigma. NCBI lineage: Eukaryota > Metazoa > Chordata > Aves > Passeriformes > Rhagologus > Rhagologus leucostigma. Next base: position 1,645,453 of record VZTD01003687.1, on the reverse strand, counting down.
TTAATAAGTGTATAAGCAATCTTTCCCAGATTTAAATTTTTATTTTATATTCTCACAAGAAATAATACATAATAAGAAAGAAAAAAACCAACCCATAAATAACTGTAAGTATAGATCTTTCACTATAACTTGACAATATTTGTATTGTTCCCTATTCCATCAGCAGGAGACAATGGAAAGGGAAAAATATTGGCTTTGTTTAAACTACAAGCATAAACTATACCAGCTGGTGCACTCCATTGGGAACTAATATGTGGGTCAGCACATTGCACCATCAGCACTTCTTCAGCAAATCCACCTGCTTGAATAAACAGACAATATGGGGCCCTAGTGTAGCAAAGTACATTATTAAAGAGATAACTTCCTAAATTTGTGGCCTTCATAGCATTTTATTTCAAATAATATAAGCCCTTCTTGAATAAAAGTATTTCATTTTGTAACTAGCTTCAGTGAGCTGATGGGGTCTTTAATGATAGTATAAAGGCAAAAGTAACTTTGCTAACAGCTAGCAGAAAAAAAAATCAACAGAATATGAAGTTTATTTACCTAGATGTTACTTCTACAAAATAATTGACAACTATTTTATTGTCCTAAACTTAGTCTTAAACAGATGTTGGAAGTTTAGTTAGTTCTTTTATACAGTAAGCTTTCTAGTAACCTTTGCTACATCTAAAGTTTAGCTTACTATATAGACACGAACACCTTAGATATGACCCATATTTACATGCTTTAAATAATTATGCATTTAGTTTTCCTGCTTTGCCTTGGAAGATGTTTAATTCCAGGGGAATCAATTCTTCTTTATATGAAAAGACAGGCCTATTAAAAATAGAGAACCACACCAAAATAAAATAAAAACCCTCAAAACACATGCAATCATAATAACTGAAAGCAGATGGGATAAACTAAATACAGCATAAGCATAAATAAAGACTGAAAGACCTCATGAAAATCTGAAAGTCAAAGCTTGTCTCTTTGGAATAATCTGCTGTGGGTTGGCCTTCAATGAAAGCTCTTGATGTTTAGAAGGGTAGTTCAAGATCTATGTCTTGTGAATTAATCAGCATATTCATATTTTGGAAAGGTTATAAAAAGCATAATGTTGGCTGAACATTAATTTATGAAAAAAAGTCACTATTTCTTCCCAGGAAATGAACTGTTTCATATTGAAACAAAATGTATTTTAAATGAACAATTTAGAAGCTATTTAAAATATTCCAGCAGTATTTCTGTTCCATTATTCTCGTAAATTCTTTTTTGCATTTGAATTTGCATGTCTAAAATCCATGTTGGTTGATGCTGTAAATATTCAACAGAAAATATAGCAAAGAATCTTTTTCTTTTATACTATATTATGTTATATAATTTTAGCTAAATGACAAATATTAACTGTCAGTTTTCCAAAGGTAATTCAGAAGTGCAGCCTCACAGATTCTCTTGATTAGTGCGTATATATCTATCTATATCTCAAATAAATAGACTTTATACTTCTTTTTCTGAAGAACTACTTCCTTAGATTATGCTCACATACACTGAAATTCATTATATGCTAAGATTGGTGGACTTTTTGAATCCATAATATCAACAAGGAAATTTTTTTTTAGAACTGACAGAAAGATTCTAAGAAATATTGAATTTAAGTGGGTTTTTCATCACTGAGAATGACCATCCATGTACTAGAAGTGAGAAATAGAAAACTGAGCTGCAAACATGTCTTTTAGAAGCTGTGAGGATAAAGCAAAATAGTATTTAAAGACAGCATGAATTGAGCGGAGCCAATCTTGATACTGTCATGTTTAGTTGGTATGTCTACATCTTCTGAGAAATAGAATAGTAGGAATGGGGAAGATATTTATAAACAGGCTCAGCAGTCAGCTGGATTTTAGATATTGGAAGCCTGTGATCAGATTCCCATGGGGTTTTACTGCATAGGTTTAACAAGCAAAATGCCTTCAACCTTTCTTCATACATCATTCTCTCCAACACTGCAGTTAGCTCAGTGTCCATTTCAAAAATCCTCTCAAGCTTTTCAACTTTTCGCTTAAACTGGGAGAACCAAAGCCTGATACAATATACAAGATAAAAAAACCTGATACATTTGATATGCAATTTAACAACAGTAGAGTAGGAATGGTAACATCCTCTGATCTACTTACTATGCTCTTGCTGATGCAGCCCAGAACAGGGTTATATTTTGTTGCTGCAATGGCACGCTGCCAATTGATGCCTATATATGATCTATGTGTAACAAAACTAAGTGAAATGTCCCCTGTCAATGGATGAGCTTCTGGCAAATAAAGTGATGGTTTTAAAATGTTATCACTTAATTCCATCACTGATTAGAATATTATTCAAACATCTATTATCCTACTTTGGAGACCAGAAATCACATGTTTAATTGTTTAAACAATCTCCCTTCTCACCTCTGGCAAAGCAGGCATTTATAATTACATGTAGAAAACACTTGCTCTAACCAATACACATGTGCAGAGAAAATATCTTATTTTTCTGCCACTAGTGTGCATCTGCAAAGTGTTGCTTAAGGCATCAAGAAATTGAAAAGCTTTGTTAGGAAATGAGATCTGTAGAAAAAACCTGTAAAAAACCCCCATATTTTCTTCTGAAATATTTTGTAACAGCTAGGTAAAGATATCCTTATTAAAAAATTTGTTAGCATTATTACCTATTTTTGTTAGCAAATAATAATTTAACTATTCATATTTTTATTTTTATTTATACACAATTATTAGTCTATAATTATATTTTAGCAAATTATAGCTCAGCCCTATACTTTTTGATGGAAGGTTTGCTTACCTGTCAGTTATTTGTTGCCTGTTCAGTGTAAGAGATAACTTGAGTCACAATGCATTTCATTTGTCCTCCTGATTGGATAGGTTAAGCATCTGAAATAATCTGTATTATTTACTGCTGCATATTTCCATCATCTGATATGTGTGAGATTTCCCCGCATATCTCTTTAAATATATGACAATTTTGGTTTAGTCAATCTTTCATGTACAAAGTATCTATACATAAGCTGAACTTGTTTAAAATCTTCAACTGCACACATGCACAAAGTTAATTTGGGACGATGCTGCTTGCTAGATTCTGCTTGAGCTATATTGCAGTCATGTCTTGCGCCACGTACCTTTCTGATCTGGAGCCTGATATCCTGATCTCAGACCTGCCTCATCACTGTGGACTTGTCTCGTGGTGTGAACTCTTTGATAAACCAGAATTCCTACAACAGACGTGCCCTGATCTTCTTGCTTGGGTTCTATGTGTCTACACAGCTTGCCAGTGAGTCTGGGGCTGCCCCTGCCAGTCTTGTTGCTGCCCTCAGCTCCTAACTCACCCTCTCATGAGAAGCAGCCCCTTCCTGGTGCTATCTGAAGTCTGTGGTGAATATTTACCTTTTCTGTACTTTACCAAGTATATATTTACAAGGGTTCAATTTTGGGGGTTTTGGGGGTGTTTTTTGGTTTTTGTTTTTTTTCTCTATGAGGGTTTTTTTTGCTTTTTTTTTTTTTTGTGGTGGTGATTTTGTTTTGTTGTGGGTTTTAGTTGGATTGATTTTGTGGGTTGTTGGAGTTTTTTAGTGTAGCTTTTCAAAAATCAATGTTTCAAAGGCAAAACATACTTCTGGAAAAGAAGTTCAGGCTCTGGTCTTGCTTGTGAAGATTCTTCCACTTCTTGTGGCTATCTATACCTTTTCAGCTAGAAAATGGTCTCCCCTTTGTCAAAGCATCACGGAAGTTGATGACTTATGCCTTGATGAATCATATGTTGTTAGGGCATTGTTGCTGATTGTGTGATGAATATATATTATAGAGATAGAAGAGCATTCTGATTCAGTCCTTTTCACAGCATAAAACCCACATTATTCAATTATATTTTTGGACAATAATTTTAAATCTGAAATGCTATTATTCCATATTCTTTCACTGTCCTTCACCAGTCTCATCTGCATTATTCTGCACCTGTTCTCTAGATGAAATTCCATGGACTACACTTCGTGTCAGACAGATTATATACATACCCTTTTGTTATCAATTTAATTACTGATAAGAATTAATCAAGATTGCTTTTAAGCCCCGCCTGAACTTTTCTGAGAGAATACTTGCTCCAAAGAGTGGATTACTGTTTTTATTTTTAAAAATAGAGAATAATTTGGAAAATAATATATGTATGCCTGTGATTTGGTGACTTCCTTATCTCCAAATTATAGAGACATGGATTTTAGAATTAATTATTGAATAAGGAATTGGCTGGCTGGATGCAGCCAGAGAGTTGTGGTTAATGGCTCCATGATCAGATGGCGCCCAATGACAAGTGTCCCTCTGAAGACTTGTCTTGGGGTGACTTTATGATGTTGTATCCCATATCGCCTGCCCTATGCCCAGGCATGATTCTTGTGCCTTTCTGTGCCTTTAAAACTGAGTGCGAGAGAAAGGAAAAAAAGCCAGATGAACTTTTCAAAGCAGTGTGTGCTCCAAGGACACAGAGATAGCTGCTGCGGCAAGAGGAGCAGAGAAAGAACCCTTCTTGCTTTTCAGCCAGCTTTCGGCTCTGTTTCTTGGGAGAGAGAAGGAGAGTTAAACCTTTTTTCCCTGGGACTTCAGGTTTTTTTTCCCTTCTTCTCTTCTGGACTGTTTCAACAACATCACAACACACCGGGAGAACTTTCCACTGAGGCCCGGAGGTGGGCCCATGCTGACCCAGCTCCGAAGAGGAAGAGAGAGACCACACCCATAGAAGGACTTTAAAATCTTCCCAGGTTTCTCTCCACAGTGTGAGGTTTTATTATTTAGCATTTTTATTCTTTTCCTGTGTGTTTGTTTAATAAATAGCTTATTCCCTTTCACTTTCCTCTGAGGAATATTTCTTTCCCGAACCTGGTGGGGGAGAGGTGGCTGTGACCTGCCTTCTAAGAGAGGACGTTCAAATTTGGATGTCCCTCTGAATTTTGTCTCAAACAGGGACAACACTGTCCTGGGACCAGTGCTATTTAATATCTTGATCAATGGCATAGACAGTGATATCAAGTGCACCCTCAGCAAGTTTGCAGAGGATACAATCTGAGCATTGCAGTAGACACAACAGAAGGAAGGGATGTCATCCAGGAGGACCTGGACAAACTTGAGAAGTGGGTCCATGAGAATCTCATGAAGTTCAACAAGCGCAAGTGCAAGGTGCTGCACCTCAGTCAGGGCAGTCCCAGACATGAGCAAAGACTGGGAGAAGAACAAATTGAGAGTAGCCCTGTGGAGAAGGACTTGGAGTTTCTTTTAAATGAGGAGTTGGATGTGAGCCAACAGTGTGTGCTTGCAGCCCAGATGGCCAACAGCATCCTGGGCTGCATGAAGAGAGGAGTGGCCAGCAGGTTGAGAGCAGTGTTTCTGTTCCTCTGCCCTGCTGTTATGAGATCCCACCTGGAATACTGAATCTAAATCTGGGGCTCTCAAGACAGAAGGACATAAACCTGTTAGAGCAGTTCTAGAGGAGGACCACAAAAATGATCAGAGGGCTGGAGCACCTCTCCTGTGAATACAGGAAGAGAGAACTTGGGTTGTTTAGCCTGGAGAAGAGAAGACTTCAGAGAGACTTCACTGTGGCCTGTCAGTACTTAAAAGGGGCTTATAAAAAAGAGAGAGAGCAACTTATTTTTTTCTGATGATTTAGGGAACTTCTGGCTTTGAATATAAGCAGTACTAAAGAAACATAAGAGCTGGATTAATTGGAAAACATACAAAAAAAAGAAAAACCTTCTGTGTCAAAGGAGTCTATTGTGACAGGGAGTAAGATTGAGAATTAGTTTTCCTTTCTTCATCTAAAGTCTGTAGCAGGAAATGATGTTTTGATGTATTCTGGCTAATAGATTACCAAAATCCATCCCTTTTCTCTATTCTGTCACCCTCCTGCTCTCCAGGATAGCACAACATAATTTTGATGGGCATGAAGAAGAAAAAAAACATATATATATACACATTCAAAAGAAAACTTTTTTGTGTCTTCCTCCTAGTAAAATAATTTCACCTTCAAGTTCATACATTTTGCTTGTTTATTTCTCTCTTCCCATGTGTGTCTCTTCCTGATTTTTATGAAATCTTTTTGTAGGTTGAAGGAAGGCAGTTCTGTCAGAGCTGAATTTTCTTTTGGAATGCAGAGCTACTAGCATTGTCAGTAGAACTTCTGATGTTTAGCTATCCTGTGTATAATACTGCAGCGGGTCTGTTCTCAAGGAAGCATGGCAAATGGGATATTCTTCTATTTCTCCTGAAGTAGCTTGGTTTAGCAGAGTAGAAATCTGCCACTGCATCCAGATGCCAAGCAAGACTTGGCTGTTCTTTGTTAACTCAATGCTTTTCCCAGAATAATAAGCACAAACACCCCAGCCATCTTATGAAGGTGTTTTGTGGCAAAAGTTTTGTACTTAAAGGCCTGCCAGATTTCAAAGACTACTCTCAAAGTCTTTAAAATTCTACTGGTCCATATGCTTTTACAGTTAGGAAACACAGATAGGACACCAGCTCTGCATTTCCTTTCATCTCTCTCCCTAAGAAAAGGGAACGGAACAAAGAGCATAACAACATCTTTCAGCCCTAGAGTGATTTGCAACCTAAATCAGTAATAAGAACTTTGTGATTATTCACTTCATCATGGTGTCTATCCACGCTATCTATGTGAATACATACTGAATTCAATTGAGAAAGCTCTCTTGATGTTTTGGTTTGAATTTAATTGTAGTTACAGTGAACACCGTAATGTACTCAGATTTGCAGCATTGACTTGACCTTGATTATTTTCTCAAGGTAAAACACTTTTTTTTTTTTTAATGTACTAGGTTCCATAAAGAATTTCTATTGGGAATACTATGCATTGAGCATATCTTTTGAATAATTTATTCTATTTCTACTGTTTTAATATATTTCAGTACCCCATAATAAGCTTTTATTTTTCTTATTAAAATAAACAAAGAAACCAAACCAAAGTAAGCAAATAAACAAACAAACACACAGATGCTTTTACATTTTTTTTTTTTAAACCAAAGTCCTCTCCTTAGAACTGGTATGATTTATAAATCAGAGTTCTAAAAATTCTGTCATAATTTTGATGTCCAGTAATAATATTCTTTATATACTCTCTACAGTGCAGAAAATGAACAAGAGATCAGAATGATCACAAGAAAGTATGTAAAATATGATAATAAAAACTCTGAACTGCAACAAAACACTAAGAAACTATTATACATAATTTTCCCAGTTTTATTTAATTACTGGAATTTATTAGAACCACACAAGAAATTCTTGTTTTTCAGTACTTATGAAAACTTTGATGTTCATTCCTTCCTTCAATCATATATGTCAGAAAGAATATATTCCTGGTGCAAACAGACTACAAGCCTGTATAAATCTGCTAAAATATTGATCTTATTGAGAATCTGCTTCCTATTAAACTTCAATTCCATACATGTAAAAATTTAAACTTTATTTTTCAATAATAAATTGCTCTTAATGTTAAAAAAAGTACAGATCTGAGTGAAATAAAGATGTATTCTTAAAAATAAGTGTAGGAAACAATTTTCTTAAAACTTTTTAATTAGACTTTTTTTTCATTCTTTAATGTGATCTTTAATTCTTTCATATCTAAATCTAGTTTTATTTTTCCTACCAAGGAAAGGCAATCATCCTAATCATGGTCACTATAATGACAAGATTTAATACACTCAGAACATGTCCAGTGGTTTAAGTATTTTTGCATGCCTATATTTCTGACAAATGGAAAGAAATAACACTTAAGGCATTAGTAAAAGTAAACCAGCAAATCTCCCTGAAAATACACTTCTGTACTCCTGTCTCTGAATCTTGAAAGGATAAAAAGCCCCCAAAGCCCCACAGATCCAAATTATGCATAGATCTGCCTGATAATATATAAATATTGAACCAAAACTGCTATTGTGGAAAACTATAACATGTCAAAAAGAATCATGTTCCCTGATTATAAGACACAGCTGAGATCCTCTGGGGTAAAAATGATCAAAGAATAATGCTGTCTAATAGTGTTGCAGTAACATCAAATACTGAAGACACTAAAATCCTTGCCAAAATATGCCCTTGCAAAAAACTTTTAGAAGAGTACATAGGTTCTGTCCTTTTTAAAAATAAAGGATTTAAACACCTTGTAAATGGCAGAATATTAATGCAATATTGCATGTTCCTTTTTACTAGTGTTTTATTTTACAATATTCTATTATAAAGGTAGGAGTTAGATTAGTAATTTTTGAATATCCTTTTCTTTCTGGATTGTCTAATATCTGCTATAATTTGCCTAGCGGTTTTCAAGACGTGTCTAGATCCAACCTTGGATAATATAGTCTATCCTCAAACCTGACCTTTCCTAGAGCAGGAGATTGGACTAGAGACCTGCTGAGGTCCCTTCCAACCCGAATTATCCTATGATCATTTTGGTACAAACAGGTTAAACTTCTAGCTATTTTATCTCGATGACCTATAAGGTCCCAGACTCATTTTGTCTTTTCTGTCAACACTGTAACTTGTAATAGCAATTAGTTGGATCCCTATGAATAGCAGACTTGATGTCTTTCCCTGTGCCCCCCACCCTCTCTTGCCCTGTTTTTTTCTTCCTAGAGGGAGTGATTCAATGCTCAAGGAAGAGAGACTGAAGAATTTTCTTTATAAATAACACAGCAAAACCCAACAACAGACAATAAAATAAAATAAATCCCCACATATGACACTAATGTAAAGGAAACTCTTTGCTGTACAGACCAACACCTCAGTTTTTTAATAATGTTATACTGGTAGTGTGGTCCTTACTCTCTTGGGCAAACTGCCAAATTCTGCTGTGGTGATAGACAATAAAAGTGACAAAAAACTGAAGCTGTTCAACATAATTCTTCTTGCTGCATTCTGTCACTTTGGATGTAAGCACAAGCCTCTACAAATGCAGACTAGAGGGGTAGGTTGGTTAGTTCTTTTTTTCTTTCATCCTACACAAAGTGGTGGAAAAATTGGACACAGGCATTAACACATTGCTCTTAAAAAGGATGTGTACAAAATATGTCCTCAGGCTTTTGATCTTCCAGATGTGGACAGTGTGTACTCAGATTAAATGAATAATAATCTGATTCCAAATGCTGTATAAATGAAAGGTCTTCTCACCTCTTGGAAACCTTCTCTGGATACAACTTTTAAAGATATTAACTACAAACAAGTTAATTTAATTTAATTTAAGGCTCTTGCATTCTGAGTATGAAAAATAAATTATCTGGTATTTCTATGTTTAACAGGTTTTTCAGTAGACTTCATAATATATTCAGAAATAATTCCACTTATGTATTATATATTGGAATATAATTGCATTTTTAATATATTTGTAACTCAGATTTCCTTCAACAATATGTAGTTGCCTAAACTTCTAATCATATGAAAATGTGTTTTCAGGGAATTTTTCTGCTATCAAGCTGGAACCTAGTAAGATCTAGCAAGTGCATAGCATTGCATAAAAAATTTTCACTTCATGTCCTATCAATATTACGATAAAAATATACCCATTTTTAAGATACACTTCTTTTCATGTTATTCTTATCATTAAAATGAACAGAAAAAAATGTGATCACTTTCTCTAATAAATGTTTATACTAATGTTAACAATATATATTTTTAATGTCTGAAATGTTTATTAAAATTGGATTAATCTAGATAAGAAAAAGCATATAAAAATACTGAACACTGTCATAAGTCCAACAAATTTTCCTGAAGATTAACATTTGTTCTGCTTAAGTATTGGAAACTTAAATAATCTCAATTGAAGTACATAATTCTGAGCAGAACAGTCTGTAAATGATACAGCAAGTGGACCTGCAATTTTAGGCAGTGATCCATACCATCTACTTCAAATACCTACTCTATGATAAGTGGATTCATGCCTAGTGATATTTTTCTTTCCCCTACTGTGGCAGTAGTTTAGCTGATTAGATGAAATAAAACAATACAAGAGATATATTTATAAAATTAGTAGTTTAATTTATGCACAGTAAATTTCAAAGAATGGACTTGGGATTAGGCAATGAGGAGCATGCCCACCCAAGTTTATTCTTTTGAGGCTCCAGAATGGTTCTGACAAAATGTTGATAAATGCTAAGTACTATTGTCATAAGAGCTTTCAAATCTTTCTGCTTTGCAACCTAATGGGAAAAAAAAAAGAAAAACCAGACAAATTTTTTTCCTTCCCCCTCGGATTATTAGTTTCCTCTAGAATCAAAACCCAATTTTTTTTTAACTAGCTGTATACTAGAGTATAGTTTTCCAGATTGCTGTACTAACGTAGCCAACTCAAATGATCTTTTGTAACTGTCTTGCACAAATGTGTAATTTTTAAAAGGCATTTAAAGCTCATGAAAAACATATGCCAAAAATGCTTCCAAGACAAATTTGACTTCAACTCACAGAGTTAAACCTGCATGGCATCTGCTCCTTGTTTTCTCTCCCTAGTTGTTAGTCTTGTGAGAATACCAGTACTAGAGAATCCATTTACATCTTTCTGGTTTTGATTACAGTGGGACTTCCTGGCTTTGAAACCTGCTTGATTTTCTCTTGAGCAGAAGCTGTTGGGCTTTGATAATACATTCTACTCCTAGGAAAGGAAATAAGGGGCAGCATCTTTAAAGGAAATTAGTTCTGCTACTTAATTGATAGTTATTACAATTACATAACTTAATGGGAAAAATGTACTGTATCAAGTCTTATATGTTCCAGCTTGGCAGCTTCCTGTGAATGTCACCTGCATATTAATTATGGCACAGTGCTCACCTTGGTTTAATATTCTGCTTCTTTTGCAGAAAATGAAAGGGAGGATCTGAATTTGAGAACAGTTGTAAGTTATTCAGAACAAAAGTACAGAAACTTGCTCTAGACCTGGCAGGGCTATATTAACTAATGACAAGAGTGAGAAAACTGTAAAAGAACAGATTAGCAAATCCCTTGTTGCAGACTACTTCATCAAAATCAAGGTAAGTTCTCAGGCAGTTTTTTCAAGGAGAATTCAAGGAGGGAGAGAAAGAAAGAGAATCAAGATATAGGTAGTAGATGCATTCAAGCAAGACAGTTTCTGGGGTTTAGGGGATTTTTAGCTTTCTCCTTGTGGAAGCATTGTGGCAGCTGATTTGCCTCCGCAGATGTTTAGCAGTCACAAGAAATCACAGTATTTTCAAGAAGAGAGAAGAGAGTTTTTCACAGAAGAAGGAATTGAGAGGTGGAAGAAATGTGTTTGTGAACAAAAAGGATGCAGGAATCCACAGGGAAATGAGTTTGAAATCACAAATAACATTGATGAGATTTCAGTCCCTGAAGAAAGTATTCTGAAAGTATGCCAATTGCATTAGAAAAAGGTACAGCATCTACACTGAGATTTTTTACCTTCCCTAGTAATTACAAGCTGCTGAAAAAACAGGCAGACTGTGGAGTTAGACATTAGAAGTAAGGTGGCATACTGACAGCCTGATATCCTGTTAAGAAAGGAGATGTGATTTTTTAGAAAAGTATTTCTCTGTGACCTTTCCAACTTTCAACTCTGCAGACACCAGCCTGTGAAAAAGCGCAGTGCTATTTTTGCATGTATAAGAACTGGGACTATAACACTTCTGGTCTCTGACAACCTCATTGCTTCTTTCTTTAACTGAAAATTATCAGTCTTTCTCTCAGTACTTTTTCAATTCAAAATATATTTACTTTGGAGAAATAGTCTTTGGATGCTGATCTTGAAAATATTTCTCCATATTTTGTTCCTTACGATCTGTGAAAGACTCTCTCAGATACTCACAGGCAGGTTAAAAAATAAAGTATTTCTAGATATGCAGGAAGTGAAAGTAAATTCCCTTTCTGGCAGGTCTTTATTTACTTGTGTGTAATCTTTGTTTCTACAGGAAATGTACTTCCTACAACAATCACGTAGAAAAAAAAATGGCACACTGTCTGACATACCAGTCTTCCAAAGGCTGTAAGAGAGGGAGAGAGGGGAAGGGAAGGGAAGGGAAGGGAAGGGAAGGGAAGGGAAGGGAAGGGAAGGGAAGGGAAGGACACACCTATTTCCACTAGATTTGATAATGTTTGTATAACAATAATAGTCACTAAAATGTGATTCTCAAATGTCCTCATCTTAAATTTATGTGTACTGTTAACATCAGTTTTCATTTCAGCTAGATCCTTTATTTAGCTTCATAAGCCTTGCTAAATGGCATATGGAAAGCTACATAATTTGAAGTTGAAACTTTTTCTTCTTTCTTTTCTACTATTTCTTTAGAAAAAAAAGAAATGTCTTATATAGTCATGTTGTCAAAAAACTTTGAAACATAATTGTACAGCAGTCATGTAGAAAAAATGATGCACTTCACTGAAGAGTCTTCCAAAGTCTGTAATGGAGCAGATGTGTCCAAGAAAACTTTCAAAGTCTCTTTAAGAAAGAGAAGAATATTATAATTATTATGGCATTTAACATCTGAAACAAAGCACAAACAAATAAAAATAGTATGAAGGAAGACATTTACCCTGTAAGTTGTAGGTATAAAGGAAACTGATTAAGTTCTTTAGTTATACAGTTTTGCCATTCCTATTAATTACTCTGTGTAACTTCTAAGAGACAGACTGCATCTGGTGTAAATTATGTTTTTCATGTTTAAAATTATATTTTCATATTTTTTTCCTCTTTGTTCTACAACATATTATTAATGTCATAGGTTTTTTTGTTTCATAAAATAAATAATATTTTGTATAAGATATAGGAATGTCTGCAGTCTAAACGAATTTTGAAGTGCTCTAATTTCCAAATAATTATCTTAAGGTGGAAATTCTTATAAAGATGTAAATTATGTCAAATAGATCCTTGTTGCTCCCTTCTACACAGAGATATAGCAAACAAAACCTTTTTTCTTGTGTTTTTGTTAGCAAAGCAAATAATTACAGTTCTGAAAATTCTTAAAACATACATAGCTAAAGTTATGTATGGTTATCAAGCATTGAGAGGAAGGGGAAAGATCAGTGTCAAAGAAGAAATGTTTGACCTCATCTTCTGAGATTGCTATGCTGTTACATGTCAGAAAAGAAAATAACAAATGCATTCTCTTTAGCCCTTTCAAAATGCATAGCTCCCCTTTCAGCTCAACAAAGAAGGCTTTATCAGTGCTTTGTCATATATATTGTTTTCCTTGAATCCATATATTGAGTTAAATTTCTGAGCTCACTTTTAAACATAATTTTTTAAAGATTAAAATAAAATTCTTTTTCATAAGGGAAATTGGAACACAGGGTAGGTAGCCTCTGTCCATATTTAAATACCTTTATAAACAGCATTTGATTTCTTTTTTATTTCTATGTGTTTTATTCTTTAAACATACCTTTCTTTCTCAGGTTGTCATGTCAAAAGGAACACAGAAATATCTACTTCAGATATACAGGCAGAGGAGCAGGTTGAGTCACCTCTCTTTGACTCTGCTCCTGCAGTAACTTTCCAAACACGTGAAAAATCTTCACATTGTCAACGCTATGCTCCTACGTATGTTCTTACTTTCCAGTGTAGCATCTACCACACATCATATCATTGTTTTCTTCCTGGTGGAGGTCTGAAGGATACAGATAGCAAAATGATTTCTGGGCACTCACAGGTTTGCATATTTTTGGAGTTTATGGAGTGATTAAAATAACCATGGACTGACAGTACATATGCCATTATTAAAAGTGACAGAGAAACCTTAAAAAATCCAGACTACATTTTTTTCTAATTAAATTCCCCTGCAGTGAGAAAATCTCTATAAACAGGGGGTCTAGATTTTAATCACCACTCTTCTTTCAACGAGGACACTAATAATTCAGTTTTACCTTTCCTCACTGACCTCAGTAATGTACGTAGTGGTTGCCTTGTACACCAGAATTAACGTTCTCTGAACTGCATGGTGCAACATAAGTGAATCTTAAAGAATTTCCCCTAGATTTTTTTTTAATTTTATCAGCAGCGGAACATTCAGTTTTGCAGTTCTAAATCCTTTTTACAGTTCAGAGTGAAATAACCCCTATTCACTTGCACTTTTTCTCCTGCTGAGCATAACCAGTCTGGAATTGTGCTGAGAAGAGTGACATCAGATCTGAGGCTGTTATTCACCTTCCTGAGTTTCATCTCCTTCATTTAATAGCACAAAAAGAAAAATCCTTTTCAAAGACATAACCAGTTACATGACTGCACATAATTTTAATTTTGAGGGATTTACAAAGAATCAGATTCACAGATTGAAAAATACGTCCACCAGTCCACAAAAGTACAGCATGTTGTTCAGACTACTACAGAGAAAAAAGAGACGTTATTTCCTAAGCAAAAAGAATACAGGAGTACCAAACTCTTAGAGTCTTCATCTGCTGTAAAACTGCATAGCTGTACTGAAATCAAGCACACTAGAAATCATCAGCTTATGCATCTACAGAATTTGGATGATGCGAACTTTGCAAAAAGAAAAAAAAGCTTCAAAAGCTTGTTTTCTAAATTGTTTCCTACCTCATAACTGAATAGACAGCATCAGAAGTATGCTTCAGAAAAAAATCCCAACCCACTGGCAGTTTTAGATATGCAGACAGCCTGAGTTTGTATAGAAAACCTGTGGAAAATTCTTTCTCTGTTACTAAGATAAATTAACTTCATATGTATGAGGACAGAATAGGATAAGAGTTGTTTACTTCCTAAATATTTGACACTCAAGTCTACTCTTACCCACTTAGCAATTTGGTAACATTGCTGAAGAATATTTTTCAGCTGTTAGTCTTTTTTCCTTACCATTTTATGTAATTTATCTCTTCTTTGGGAATAAAATCTGAAATATCACAGATGTAAAATTCATTTAGGAATAAGAAGGAACAGAAACAAACAAGAACATAATTATAATATTTAAGAAATGCAAAATAAACACAAAATACTCTGCTAACTTTTAGAGTCAAAAATAGGTTTAAGCTCCATTTCACATAGCCAGCTGGAGGTTACATTTCCTGGAAGAAATTAAACAACAGGTATAGATTCCATCCCAAATAGGCTGTCTCTTGCTGATAGTTTTATCATGACAGTAATTAATTTAAAAGCAATGAGAACTACTCATGTGTGGGAAATTTTGCAGGACTAGATATTCATTGACATCACAGCTGGTAGAAAATGAAACAAGGAAAAATTCACTAAAGTGTTTGCAATAATGATGTCCTTTCCTTCTTCCTTCAGCTGCCTCTAATGGAAATTAGTATTTTCTTTTCTTATTTGATGAACTATCTTTAGTCTTTTTGAAAAACATTCTAATGATTAGATGGCAGATGCAACACCGTCTGACAACAAAGTTGTAAAACCAGCGCTTCCTCTCAAAAATGCCTGCTTAGATATACAAAATAGGAAGTTGAGATAAAAGATCTAACAGTTTTGAAAACCTGCCAGATTTTTTTCACTGAATAAGGTTAGAAGACATATCTTTTCACTAAAGCAACAGAAAACAAATTAAGACCCAGTTTAAAACCTTTAACATGCCGTGAATCTTCTGGAGCATTCACAGTATGATTCACAGCTTTGGATTATGTCTTCCACTAGCATTATTAACAATTATTATTTTATGTTCTCACTTCTAAGTTTATGTGGGGTTGGCTTCTGCTATCCATATGCAAATCAGTCTGAATATTTTGCAATACAGAAAATATCTTTAGAATAAATATTACTAATAAAAATATCTTCTTATGTATAGATTAGACATACGATTTCTAGAAATAGATTTAAATTGTGTGCATATGTAAATCAGAGTATCATAGAAAAGCTTATCTAGTTCCACCCCTCTTGCCATAAGGAAGGTGCCACCTGTTAGATCAGGTTGCTCATGGCTGCATCCAATCTCAATCTGGTCTTGAACACTTCCAGGGATGAGGAGTCCACAACCTTTCTGGACAACCTCTTCCAGTGTCTAACTACCGTAAAAAGTCGCTCTCCCTCTTTTTTATAAACCCCCTTTAAGTGCTGGAAGATCACAACAAGGTCTCCTCAGAGCCTTCTGTTCTCCATGCAGAACAGCCCCAACTCTCTCAGCTTGTTTTCTTAGGAGAGGTGCTCCAGCCCTCTCATCATCTACATGGATGTCCCTCCTCTGGACTCACTCCAGCAGGTCTGTGTCTTTCTTGTTGTCCAATTATCTCAGGTCCAAGGAGAAGTAAACAAGGCCAAGGGACAGGGATGTATCCATAAGGAAAGCCAAACCTAGCAGCTGTCCTGAAAATCATCTCTGGTTGGCTTCAGCTGGGGGAGGTCATAGCCCACAGACTCATTTGCTGAGGCCAGGTTTGCACATGCTCCCCCACAACTGAGGGGAAGGAGTTTTTCAGTGGTGATGGCAAAACCAGAGGGGGTAACACCCAGAACTGGAGGCTACACATCAGATAAAGAACAGCCTCTGCAGAGAGTCCTCCCCTACACAAACCGGCTCAGTTGTAAAACTAGGCCCCTCTCCCGAGAAGGTCATTCACACCAGACATTCATATGAGAGGCATCTGTCATGTCTTAGGAGTCATAAACCATCAAAGACCCCTGAAGCACCCCCCATACTCCTTTCTGAGGCCTTCCACCAGAGGACTGCATGTGATCCACAAGTGTCGCAACAGATCCAGAGTCTGTTGAACTTCCTCCATCCCTGCAGGAGAGGTGCTGGGGCGTTCCCACATGTATCTGATCACATACTAACCCACTGAACCCATTGAATTCTGTGTTTAATGGGACCCTCACCACTGAGAAGACCAGAATAAGAGGACCAACAGGATGCAGCTGGATCCACAGGACCGGTGAGTATGTTTCAACTTCATCTGTCTCTCTATCACTCTCTTTCTCTCTGCTCCAAGTCTCCTTTTCCTATTTCTTTCTCTCTCTCTAACTGACATTTATGGTTAAATAAAATCTGTACTACTGACTTCAGCATATGGTCTCATTTGCACCTTAATTCGGGTAGAGGCGTCTCTCTAATAATCGGATCTTAACATAAGGCTGCCTTGTACTTTGGCTCGACAAATTAGAAATACCATGTGGATTTGAGAACAGATTTTGCCTGCTGCTTTTACTTCACTGAATTGAACGAAGAAGATGGAAAAATATTGTTCTGTGATTACTGGCATGGCTTTCCTATCTTGATTGTTGTTCAAGAGGTCTCCTTTGCTATATCTCATCCCTCTTTTCCATTTACCTAGGCCACATTAAAGACAAGAGGTTTTTTTCTTTCTCTTTTCTTTCTCTATAGAGTCTTTATAAAGAAAAGGAGTAAGTCTCTATTTTTGTGAACATTACTAGATTCCTCAAAATCTAGTCAATTAACAGTAAGACAGAGGGTATTATAAGCCCTCACATGCTATCAAACTGATAAACTGCAAACCAAAGTGCTATGGATATTTGCTTTAAAATCTGTTCAGCTGTGTTGATTTCTCTTTAAAATTATCAATTTAGTCAAGGTAACCATTAGCTTGAGTAATTTAAATAATTTAAAAAGAAATAAAATAGGTCTTCCTATTTCAGTTCTACATATATACACACACACATTAACTGCTATATTGGCCCTGATACTAAATTTTCTTTACATGAATGATAGACACAAAATGTAGGAAGCGCTGCTGCATCAGCAACTCAAGGGCAAAATATTTTTTTTATAAATAGGTGACCTGCATTTTAGCTTTCACAGTGACTTTCCATATTTAATGAACTGATTAATTGCATGTGCACTGTAAAATTCTGTGTTCAGACCACTGACCCACATGACTAAAAAATGACAAACTTCAGAAATTGCAGTTGAAAGGTTCAGATGCTCTGTATTGCCTGTATTAACTGTTTCAGATAGGACAATTGCATGTTAATTATATGATCTAAACTCAGGTGAGTTTTTTAATATCAAACTTCTAAAAGACAATTTTTTACCTTGAAACTCAAGAGTGATTTGCAGTTCCTAAGATTTAAACAGAGAAAGAGGTATTTGTAAACAAACAAACAAAAAATCTCTGCATTTTTTTTCTGTCATTAAAAAATAACATATATAAGTAAGAGACTATAGAACAGAACCTGCAGTAGACAATTGTTTTGCAAAGCTACAAACCAGAACACTACCTGCAAAAATAATTTTCTCTTCTTTGGTTTTAAAGCAAGTAGAAATAAAATTTTCATAAATCGCAAACAGATCACTACTGAAATAAAAGCTATTGTGTTCACCTGGACTACCATTCCTCGGAATATGGAAAAAATGAAACCTCTAAGACCTTCCAAGTACCTTCTTCCTGCTGCTCAAATTATGTTAATTATGATTGCATATAAATGGAAAGATAATTTGCCAGGTTTGTTGGTTTTGCAGTTCCAGTTTGCAAAAGTGCAAAGTGGGGCTAAAATATGCTGAAGTTGTTTGATACTTAAACATATAACCTTTAAAACTTTCAGGTATCTAATCCTTGGGAAATGCAGCAGCCTGCTAACACAGGCTGCACAGGCTAATAACCAAGAATCTTTATATCCCCTCCTTAGACCACCAGACTGTTTCCGACAACATTTTACAGCTCATGACTAGATATACAGGGGAATTTTTTACTGATTTCTGAATGAGTCAAAAGCAAATAATGATTGGTGATTTTTCCCTGCCTCTCATTGTTTTGAGTATTTGTTGGTTTTTATACTCTCTTTTCTCACTTTTTTATCCTTTTGCTAAACTCTTTTATAACCAGTACATATTTCTGGCTCACATTCCCTTACAATGTTTCCATAAAATGTGTCTTTAAACCATATCTTTGTTCTGTTGTTGAAGCATGAAATCACAGCACTGAAACCAACTAAGTTATTCTAGATGTATGCTGATATATCTGTTTTCAGTCTTGTTTTCCTTATACCACCGCCACAGTAAGAAACATCTATTTTAGGAAATCCTTTAGAATGGCAAAATTTATCATTAATAGAAATGGAGTGAGCTCTTTTCCCAAAAGCGGTACTTGTGAGATCAAACACACACTAGTAAGGCAGTGTTAAGAAACTGCATTGCGGCTGTCTCAGTCTGTTATCTACGTAAAAAATGACTTTACTTGCTTCAGCCAACAATTCAGAACTTGTTATGAAGAGGGGTTTGGTGCTTTTTTTAGATCATGTTTTGAAAAAGGAAGGAATAAAGAATCCTCTCATTTCTTAGTGATTTGGATTTTAAATGAATACATCCAAATGTGTCAACTTAATTCTGTAATCTTTAAACTACTGTAGACAACAGATGGTAGATGGAACATGAATGGGAAAACATATTTGATTACATTATAAATCCTTTCAAATTTTTCAATTTTTTAAATTATTTATTAGGACAAATATTTCTGGGCACAACTTCATGTGTTTATCATTACCAAGCCCTGATACTATCATCCCCAGGTTTCAAAGATCTACAACAAAACCTGGTCAATAACCAGCTTTGTTTTAAACAATCTGCAAGAGACCTATTGCCATTAAGTGACTAGCAAAGTATTTTTTATTTATATTGGGTCATTTATCTTTCTTCCTGTTTCTTCATATAAGTCCTGTTTTCACTGCACATTATGCATAAGAGTACATTAACGACACTGAAAAGTAATACAAAATACTTCAGTATGTCTGAAGTTAAAAGGGAGGAGGTGTTTTTGAAAATCCATGAAAAAAAGAACATGATATCTTCTGACAAGAGGGTTTTCATTGCTTGATTTTTTTTTTCTTTTTATTTAGCATATCCCCATGAGAAGCAGGGAAACTACTTAAAAAAATTAAACCAGGAAAGATAAGAGATTTTAATGTGGTTTTAGATGCTAATGATCTCAGTCCTATCTAGCTCCTAATGGTAATAGATCTCTGTTTCTAACAAATTGAGGGGAAATAGTAAATTTATGTTGTGTGGAGAAAACACGGCAAAATTAAACCAAAGAAATTTCTGTATTTGCATTGTATAACTTGTGTATTGTTAATGTCACAGATTTTAAAAACAGTGTATTAAACAACATAGCCTTTCTGCCCTACTTGCTTTTTACATAATTTTCAGATATACATACAGCTATCTTAAGATGTTCCCTCTGTTGATGAAAATTTATTCTAGCACTATGACTGAAAAGAACTACCACAACTGTGGGATGTTATTTAATGTTGGCAAAGGAAGAACTGACAGCTTGGGCAAAATGCAAATGACTGAGAAGTTTCGACAGAAATGAGTGTAAACAGATGGTTTGGAGTGAGCTGAAGTATTGTTGACTTTCTATTTTGGGATAATGGAAGAGCTCCTATTTAAGAATTTTTTTTAATGGAAAGAAGCAAAAATACTAAGTTTAAAAAGTCTTCACTACACAGCATCAAGGAAGCTGAATGAACCTTTTCATAATTCTTGCATGAAATGTGTGGCTAAGATCCTGCAGCTGGCCATGAAAGGCTGAGTGCATCTGTATAAAGCACTGCTGGGTGCCACGGAGACTCAGAGAATAGGTACTATGCTCCTGGAAGAGGACAATAATCTTCTCTACTACTGCTCTTAAAAACACTACCTTTAAGTGTTTTCATGAAACACTCACTTAAACTTGCTTGGACTTTTTTTGCATTCCTCGCAAATTCTACAAAATTTATTTTCCATAAACATTTGCACTCTTTCTAAAAATTCATTTCAGTAAAACTGGATTTTACAGAGCATGATACATATCAAAAAAGTTTCTATTTAAGATTATAATATTTAGTTAAAATTGCATACAATAGAATATTGCTATGGTGATGTTCCAATTTTGTGTAATTTTGTAGAAAATTGCTTAACATGCATGTACAGTCCATTCCACACAAATTATAATCAATTCAGCAACTCTTTCAGGAGCTTGAGTGTACAGACCAATCTGAAACATAACAGCCTTTCATTACTATATTGTAATGTATGGATGTTTCATAGAATTAGGAGAATTTCTTTGTGTTTTTCCCCTCTGAGTCATAGACTTGTAAATAAAATCTAGGGAAATAGAATGTTAACTGGTGATGGGTGTCTAAAATGTAAGATGATTAAAAAAATGCAACTGATCCTTAATTCTAAAGAGATAGAGAAGAAAAAAAAATCAACATGATATACTCAGACCAACAATAAGTTTAATCAAAATGTAGCTACACAGTTGAATACATCTAAATTGCATTAAATTACTTTTAGCTTACTTAAGGGATAATTAGAACTCTTCTGTTCTAAAGAAAATCAGTTTACAAAAACCCTAAGTGCTTTCTAGATCTATATTAAATGTCAAAGCTTAACATGAGAGTTAGGTTCACCTCATGGGCATTTTGATATGAAATTAATGTATGATATGAAATTATTATAATATTTTTTTCTCTTTTTACAGGACTTTTCAAGACTTGTTGAAAACTTTGAATAGTTATTGCTTATTTCTGACCTGACTAAGTGGAGAGAATATCAGGAAAAATCCAAGTAATAATGTCTTAGTGATTTTTGGAAATTGTACTCCACTACTTTTTAGGAGGATTTAACGTCTTAACTCACTAATGTCATAATGGAAAATATACTTTCATGGAAGGATACTGATATATTTTGTGTTTTAAATATTCATCTAAATGTCCTCTGAATGTCTAAATTAGAGTAATATAGGAAGGAAAAGAGTAGTAAGGAGTAGTATAAAAGTGTAAACTATAGTACCAACAGAGGTCCCACAAACTATCAATTCCCTTTCAAAGCTAACACAAGGGCTGGAATAGGAAAAATAGCACATACAATGTAGGAGTTCAAGAACCTATTGTTTTCACAGCTTCTTAATATCTAGGTTTTTGGTTTTGGTAACCTGATTATCCTGTTTTATGAAATACATCAGAAACCAGTCCCACAAACACTGAATTTAAGAAAAGCAAAATGGTCTTGTTTAGAGTTACTGATACTTTCAGGAAAACAGCAGATTTCTAATCAACTTAAACATTATGAATACTAATACTAAAGAACAATTCAAACGTGGTCTTCATTTTCATTTTTCCCACTTATAATTCAGTAGGAAATACTAAAAGCAATGTTACTAAAATATGACATTATAAACTTTGCTTAAAAATTTTTTCTAGTCCATAGAAGAGTCTGGGGAGTTCATCATAAGCATGTAGGCTAGAACGATTTAGCAGATTTTGAGAGAGACATTTTTAAACTCTACCCCAGGTAAAGTGATACAATCACGTTTATGTTTTAAACAGAATTTCATATAGAAATTAATTTGAATAATTATTTCTATTATAATATTATTTCTCTGAAGTTTCTCATATTTAAACCTTTTGGTCCTCCATATATACACTGAAATGTCCTAAGGAATCACTAAAAATATTATCTGTTCAGTCTTTTCAATAAAGAGATGAAGTTTGAGAGATGACAATAGAAAATAAAATTTCAGGGTACCAGACATCAGCAGGTCACAATATAAAAAAGGTTGTACGCTTATGCTTTGTTTAGATTCTTCAGCAAATTATATGACATTTCCAGACTGCTATATGTTTCTTAATTAAAGATGTGAAGCAGCAGACTCCATGGAATTAGCCATTTTGGTTTGTAACAAATGTTGGAGCTTAGATTTTCCGTATGTAAACAACCATTTCATAACTCTTACAACTGACAGTTACCTCTTTGTAATTCGAAGGTGCACTGTAAATTCTAAAACCCAGGAACTTGTGAGTCAAAATAAAAAGAATGCCTAGGAAAGCATAAAATTCAGAACAATGCTCCCCATATTTTAAATTTTTCTTTCCTATTTTTGTTAGTATCTATGCAATATTTTTGTGAAAGTATTATTTATCTTTCTCAAGTTAATCTTCATGAATGGCTTATTTCCCCTTCACTTATAAATCTTTATTTGTGATACCATAAATGGTTGCTATGGGAATGTTGTACAGCCACAAAAGATTGAGTAAAGTATTATGAGGCAAGACAATCTCTTAGATTATATATTGCTCCATTAATTTAGTAGCTATTTATCTATTTTGCATATACTAATATATTTTTTCTCATGTCTTACTATTTTCTTGTGTGTTTTGTTTTGTTCATTATCCACTTGCTCTTAAGGAATTTGGATGGGTTTTGGTGGGATTTTAGTCCATCTACCTTAGAAAATGAACTTGCAAAATAATTTTTGCCAACAGTTAACAAAACATCCTAAAATAAATGGCCAGCATATGTATATGGTCAAACCATAAACGTATTTGTCCTTCTTTTAATATGCTAAGTTAGAAATTGGCTCTAAAAACCAGTAAATCCAGAAAAATATTAGTATTTGTTGATAAAAATATGCAAAAAAATTGCGTTTTTCTGATCAAGGTCTTTGATCAGAAAGAAAGTCTTTTCAAGGTCTTTGAAAAGGACCTTTATTGCACAAGGCACAAACTCTACCAGCAAGTAAACATATGAAGGCTTTGGAAAGATCTAATGGGGGAAGTAAGAACAAAGTGGCAAAAGCTGATAAAAACTTATTGTTTTGAGAGTTCAAAGCTATACTTGAACGTTATATTTTAGCATTTAAAACTGTAGATGTGAAATGTAAATCATGCTTTCCTCTTCCTTTAAAACTATTCATTTTCTTGGGTACAGAATATTCAGGGACAGGAATCTGAGTCTCCATTTCACTTAATCCTCCCTATACTGGAACCAAATCCCCATCTGGAGGATGAAAGCAACCATTCTGAGTACTTAATAGTAATTAGCCATTTTGCTATCTCATTTATTTTATCTTTAAAATCTTTAGGAACTTTATTTCTTGAGAAACATTAATTGATTCTCTCTTGTAGCAATGAGTATGGTATAAATCTGTGAGGATGACCATGGAGACTTTGTGCCTGCAGTGATCCATGTGTTCTTCAGTATCCTGAATCGATTCTGAAGGATTACACAGATAACTTCAAGAAATTTCCAGAAAACAAAAGTAAAATTTATCATCAAAATTATCAAGGTATAATAATTGCATGTCCTATTACAGACATGCTCTATCAGCACCTGAGTTGACAATGGACTCTGAGTAACCAGAAAATATGATTCTAGAGCAATTCAGTAGTGATAAGAGCTGAATGTAGACACTCAGGGAAGAAAAAAAGGAAGTGTCAGATCAGGTTGAAAAAATTTCTAATGGTATTTTTCTTTTTTTTTTTAAATCTCTGAAGATCTTTTTCTAATTTAATTTGAAATTTGTATGCCTTTTAAACATGTGGAGACACATATATTTCAAATTTTTTCTGACCTAGGAATGCCTGACATTTTTAAATGATGGTTTTAACTGTTAAATATATGTTGATAAATAAGTGCATTATGTTATGTAAAACATTTGTGTTGCATGATTCATATTATGTAGAAGAACTACGTGCAAAACAGAACAAACTTGCAACTGAAGTTTAGCCAGTCCTACTAGGTAGGAAGAAACGAGGACAATAGAAAAGTAAGGCAAAGAAATCAGGGTTTCAAACACTAAAAATAAAATCTTTTGATACTAATAGCTTTATTAGTGGCTACAACTTTTAGTGAATTGAAAAGTTAGCCTAAACTATTAACATATTTTGAGGGCATTAAATCAGACTTTCCCAAAAGATCTATAGAAATAAATTCATGGAAGCACTATCACCTGTATTATTCGAGTTATGGATATGACTATTTACGGTTTTATAGTCTCTGAATCTACAATAAATAAAAAGACATTTAGAATAACTTGCAGCGATGCTTGTTGTTCCGATATTACCTTACACAACCCTAATAAGAAAGGAGATCTATGCGCACACACGAACAGAAATATGTATAACCACTGTTGTCTGAAAGCTTGGGTGCATAAAATCAAAGTGATTTTATATATAAAAAATACGTATTTGCTCCTTTCCTATATTAGATAACCCTTGCATTTCATACCTTGACAGACACAACCCAAAATATTTACTTTCTCTCTCAACTACTTTTTCAAGTGAAAAGTAGTCTTAAGGAAAATATGCAAACAGCCACCAGCTCAGTGTGGAAGGGGAGGTCACTTTCAATCCATTATAGTTTGCAGATGTAGAGAAAATATTTACAGGAAGTAATTTTGTCTTTACCGAGATAACTTTTGTAAATCATCTCTCACCCTTGGATAGCTGAAAGCAATGAGGTGTCTTTTTGCAGATGACTGAGCATTAGCAGGAGATTGTCGTAAAAGCAAACTCTTATAGTATTGCTTCTTATGAGGCATACTTGGGAAATGTCAGGTCTAAGTTCACCAATGCCTTGATGGCCATGACCAACCTTACTCTGGACTGCCCCTCACCACTGGTGCTGTGCCTTTCACTCTGTCTGTCTCTGGCCATGTCACAGTCTTGATGTGGGCTTCTTGATACACGCAGGAATCTAAGCCCATCAAATGAAAAACAATTACTGAAGAATCTGATTTATACAATTATGTTGGTTTCAGTGTCAAAATAATCTTCTTTTATGAAATTATGTCTCAACAGCCCAACTCAATACAATCTTTGCAAGAACATGACTGTTTACTTGCCACATCTAACTCACAGGTTTTGAGAGATAAATGGTTGTTTCCATATAATTAAGTTTAATATTTTTATTTTATTTACTATATTTTAAATTTAAAAAAAATTCCCACCAAGAAAAATTATTACTATTAAAATGAGATTTAAACTGCAAAACATACAGTAAGTTCAAAGACATTTATCAGAGGAAAGATGTGTCGTGTTATTTTGTTCTCAGGTTTATAATCAGAAGACAAATGGTACAGACAAGGAGAGGAAGTATAAGATGCAATTGTAATTTCTGTGAAGTGGCAATGAAAGGCTGGTCGTAGAACAGAATATATGACATTATGTAGCAGTGATGAGCTTCTTTCCACTCAGAGAATGAAAGAGTAAGAGAAAAGAAGAAGTTCGGGTAAAGGACAAGAAAAGCAGTTGACTCACTTTTCCTGTTATCCAGTTGTTAAGATCCAGTTATTGAGAGATGCCTCTTCCCGAATTAAGGTGCAAACAAGATCATATGCGAAGTCAACAGTGTATATTTTATTTAACAATAAAAGTGAGGTAGAAAAAGATAGAAAGAAATAGGAAAAAGAGAGGAGTAGGGAGAGGAAGAAACTGAGAGACAGGTTAAGTAGAAAGATATCAACACCTGTGGATCCAGATGATGTCCCTTTGGTCCTCTTCACCCTGGGCTTCTCAGTGGTGAGAGTCATTCAAAACTTTTCACTATTTATACATTTTAGCAAATGAAGGAATTATTGCTCATTGGCGGCACAGTTCTCTCATTCTATTGGTTACATGACTCATTTCCAATGCTAACAAGTCCTATTCTAGTCTTTCTCTTCTTTTGAGTTGGTGAGTTATGGTTTCTCCCTGGCAGACGCAGTCAGAGCTGATTTTCAGCACAGGTGCTGAGATGGCTTTCCTTGTGGATTCTTTGCAGTGATACATTCCTCTCCCCCGGTCTTGCTTACCTCTCCTTAGGCCTTATATAATTGGACAATAGTACTACCTTTATCGCATCTCAAGTTCCCATCAGGTGGCTTAATTTACAGTCCAAATTCCAGGAATCCACAGAGGCATATTCAGGGGGTTTGGTAGTCACACATGAACAGTTTCTTCTTTACACAGTTTGCCTCAGTGGGCAAAGTCCTTTAGTGGTCTTAACAGTGTTTGACACAACTGAGATCTTTAAGTCTCTTACACAAGTACCCTAATAAAACAAATTGAAAACTGAGATCAGTTTTTATTATCATATGCAATACAGTTTCACACAGTACAATCTAACCTATTATTGTGCCATACAGAGTGAACTAGCTTTTGTAGCCATGTTAATACAGGAAGGTCTTTCAGGCTATTACTGAACCTTGCTAACAAATAATGGCCGACATAAACTAATATAATGGATCTATAGCAAAAGGAGGAGAAGTTAACTATACCTATAAAATATATCAGTGGTTTGCAGTATTGTTTGTTATAAATGTCAAGTAAAAATTAATAAATGCTACAAAGTCTGGATCATAATGGTATTTATTTGGTACTTGTCAAATTTGGTACTTTGGAAATTGATTTTCGTAAGTATGAAATGACAGCGTGCACTGTGGTAGCTCATATTTGAACTTGAACTTGGCCCATCATAAATGCCACTTACTTATATTTTCATAGTTTTAACCTATTTATAAATGTAGTGTTGAGGTAATGAAACATAATAGGAACTGTGTGATGTGCCCACCCACAGATGCCAAATTTTCTATTTTGACAGATCATATTTTTTTGTATTTCATTGTAATAAAACTATTAATTTTTTTAAGTTCTGCTATTTCAAAGAAAGTTGGGAATGTTCAACACATGATATTTTCATGAATGTCTGTGGGATGTACAGTAAAAATAATGATCTTATGCAACATCACAGTGTTACCCTGTAGTCTTACAAGTCTCGACTTTTCACATCGCTTCTTAATAACATAAGCAATAAGTCCTAGAAGGTAAGACAATAGATATTAAAAAAAAAAATATGATTAAATAGTTCTATGAAGTCTGCCAAAATTAGTCTAAATCCATTGTTCATCAACATACACAAAAGAGGATAATATCCAAACTCTACTCTGACTGACGCCGTTAGAACATTATTTCTTAGCAAAACTCTACAGATGCAGAAAAAAAGTGGGCTTACTGCAACCTACAAGTAATAAATAATTATTACTTACTTGATTTTATTAAGTTTTTTCTTTTTCTGAGTAATGTGTAAATAGTTAAACAAATCAAAGCCTACTAGTAGTATTTCTGAGATAACAAACATTTTTTCATGGAATAAACTATTTTTTCAAGAAAACTTGAAGGGAAATCTTCATAAATAAGAGGATGATCATGCTTTTCTTGTACTTGTATTTCTCCTGCCTTTGCTGAATGATGGGCAAGATCCTTGGGTGCAGATCTTTAAGCTGTACTCTTAGAAAAGATTTAATCAAGACCTGTCCAGTTACAGTTTATATCTTGCTTCCTTTAGAAAACATTACATCTCAGAAAAAGCAGTTTGAATACAGAGACCCAAACACATTCATAGTATGTAAGGCAGTATAATTGAGGTGTCCTAAACACAAGAAGTGAAAATTTATCCCAAAATATGATTTTTATGATGCTCAAGCAAACAGAGCTCACAAACACCTCATTCAAATTGAGGCAAAGTATTACCTAGTTTTCAAACATTTTTAGACTTGACCGTATCCTTTCTGAAGGCATTAGTAGCATTACTTACATATAACAGTAAAAAAACCCAGAATGAATAGACTTATGCTGCTCAAATAAAGCAGAAATCAGTGTGCATCATGATGGCAGAATCAGGCCTTATGTGAACATCCAGATGGACTGAAACTTTGAAAAAAATTATTAGCCATTCTTCCTTCTTTTGTATTCTGAATTGTAACAATAGGGATGCTATTAGACACTTACAATGCATCTCTCATCAAATATGCTGTTTTTATGTTAGTGCATTGTGCTTTTTTTTACATTATGTGATTTTTTCGATGTTTATTTGGTACCTCCATTGCAATGGAAATATGCTTAGAGCTGTACTGAATGATTTTGCTATCTTTGCTGTTTATCTTATTGGATCTTTTAAATTTTTTTGGATTTTTATGTACAATATGAGTAAAACAATATGAGAAAATTCTTACTATGTTGAGAATGGAGATGAGGATTTAACAATTTTATCAAACTATTTTGTGCAGCCAGTTTCACCTGTCTTCCCAGTCAATAAGTGTCTTGATGATGGTTTGGGATAAGGAATTAGGCCAAATGTAAAGATTCTCTTTTACTTAGACACCATTTTTGAGGGAAAATATTTAACACTGCTTTTCATATTTTAAGTTTTTTTTATCAAAACCAAAAATCAAGATATTGAAAAAAAGTAAAGGGCAAAATTTTCAGATAGCGTTACATTAGCAGCCCAAAGTCCTGTCAAAACTTAGTTGTGTAAATTTTGTCCGATTGCTGAGTGTATCCACCTCTGCCAGTTAATCCTGGAACCTCATCTCTCTTTTTCTGATATTGTTCCTTATACCAGCATAAAACATACCTTAGTATAGCATAGCATATAACATACCATAACATAACATAACCTCTTCTCCAACATAACTTCTTATCCAGGGCTTTGCTAGAAGGTGCTATGCCTTCATTGGAGCAGTGACACTTTGATAAAGCACTAGGGCAATACATCATCAAGGAGCTGCATAGGGTGATGTATTAGTGTAATACATCAAAATGCCACTGCTCTTGAGAGGTTTGATCCTACTTCTGTTGAAGTCTGCAGATTATTAGCATTGAGTAAAATGAAAAGAAGGATCAGGATCATAAGCATACAAAATGATTTTTATATTCTCATCTTCCCATCTTTTCAAAATATTTTGAACTGCCACATTTAGTATCTTAGTTTAGGATTTTAATCAAGGTTTGTATTATATGATCTAAGAAAGACATAGTAGACTATGAAATCTGTATTTATTGTTTTTCCCCTCCATAATCACTGCAGATTTATGGGATAATAAAGGGAGAGGATTTTGAGTTTGTACGGCTTGCACTGTGAGATTCAGTTTGTTGCAGTCGGAATAAAACCTTAAGCACTGGCAGTGTAAAAAGTATTTGTTGGAAATGCCCTAACAATCTGAGACTATAAAAACAGCAATAATGGCCTAGGCCAAAGATCACATATATCAGCAGTATCCTGCCCCTGACAATGCCTAAATGCCCTTCTCTTAAACGAGAGTGGACAAAAAACCCCAGAAAAAACCCAGAACAAGCATGTTGTTCTACCCAGTGCTTGGCACATTCAAGATTTTTCTACCCTCTTTGCCATTTTCGTGCTCAGCCTCGCAGAATGCTTTCTACCTACCTTTTTATAACCTCTGAGACCTACCAAACCACCCTGAGGCAGCTCATAGCATTGTATGCAAAGCTTTGAGATGAACAGGAAATCAAAATTATTGCTGTTGATGAATGACGGAAAATAAACTTCATAAACTTCTCTGCCATTCTTAAAGCATCTTTCCCTGGACACGTCACTCTAAAAACTAGTTGCCAAATATGTTTGCATCATGATATTTCCTAATGGTGATTTCTGAAACTGCCTTCTTTCTGTAAAGAAAAGAAAAAGGACTATCTTTCTGTGGACAGAATATGTGGCTCAGAGTCTCTCAAGTGGTGTAATTACACAGTCCTTAACGTCATAAAAAGCCCCATATATTCACATATATATTTTTCTTGATGTAAAATCTACTTCTGGATTGTTGTGTAATAATTTCTACCAAATCAAATTCATCTACCCTAGTCAGTAGAATTTGAAGGCTGTTTGTGATTTAAGTACTTGCCAAGATGCTAAGCTATAGTCCTAATATGATTTTAAAATAAGAGATGTATTATTAAAAAAAATATTTAAAAATTAGACAGTATTTTTAAATATTTTAAAATTTAATATTTAAAATGTAATATTTAAAATATTATGCATGAGGTGTAATAATAAATACATATATGATGTTATTATACAATATAATTATATATTATATAAGAAGCCGTGGCACATGACTCACCTCTGGTATGCTTTGTGCACCTGCACAATAAGTAGGAGACATAAAACAGACAGCAAAAGTACAGACAATAATAGACATAAATAAGACAGCAGTTATCTGCTAAGCAATACTGTATAACTTCTTTCAGGATGGGCTTCACAACTTCTTCTAGTTTATGTAGAAATGAAAGCCTAAGAAAACAAACATTTTGCAAAAGGTTCCTCTGTTAGGATTTTGAAACCTGGAAGCTACTGTGACAATATAAAAATCCTTACATTTTGATGTATTAACACCTGAAGTTTGGTGTTCCGTTTTTGTTTCTGTAGCAGTAAATTTCTCTAAACAGTATAATTGCCATAGATATTATGCCAAAGGAAAAACAAACATGGAAATATGAAAGCTGTTGAAGTGAAATTCAGAGAAATTTTGAAGCTTTTTATCTGTAAGAGCTGCATTCGATCTTTAGTCTTCAAAAAAAGTCCTTGAAAATGTAGCCAGATATAAATGGGTGGAACATTTATTGAGCAGTTTTTGAGAAATTGGTGTCTTAATTTTTGGTTTCCTGGGTACTTTCAAATATCAAAGTTTAGCTTTTGCTTTTTTTAATGACAAACTGCAAGAAATATGTTTTAATATGCTTACTCTTTTTTTACTTTTTTTTTGAGACAAACGAAAGAAAATTAATTCACATTTATTAATTTAAAATAAACACATCAATTAAACACATTCATTTAAAGCTGTCTTTTTTCCTCTTTGGATATTGAAACTGTAGAACTGAAAAACATGTTTTACCTAAGTTTGTTTGGATAAAAGATACCATAATATAAAAGGTTACTTGATCATTTCAATACCTGAGTCACAACATTCTCTAAACACTGTGAAGAGGAACTCTGGTTTATGGGAAGATTCAGTACATATTACAGTGTATTTTTCTTTCTAAACCAAATAGGAGCAATAACAATGACTGAAAAACGAAATATTACATTACAACCTCATGGTGCTTGTTACTTTCATAATGAATCTTTTGAAGACTATTTACCAATGGAAAATAATAGTAAAAAATTAAGACATAGAGAAAGTCCACTTACTGCCAACAAGTAATTGAAATTTAATAGAAATTGTGCAGTTTTGAGAGTGGATAAGAATTAGAAGAAAGATTAAGCAATTCATCTTTCTCTAAGAATTCACATCCAATAAATTTATTTCTTAGGAGACTGGAAGAAAAATAACCTCTTAAATATCACTTAAAAACCCACAGCTGTCATATGGCTTCCTTCTGGATTTTGAAAGACAGCAATGGAAATTGAATACAAAACTCAAAGACAGCACAGAGGTTTTGAGGTTGTAAAACCTGAAACCCGTCTAACAAAAAGTGAACTTCTAAGCAGATGTAGTTAAATCTGTAGATAACCTGAAGGTTATCCTGTGCAAATTAATTGGTGTAGTCACTCAAGTATCTTTATCAGTGTAGCTTCATTATTAAAATCTGAATATAGGATAAAATAATAGGTTTCTTAGCCTTAAATATCAGTTTTACAGCCAAAATTCATGGCCAACAAACAAGACTAATAGAAATTACAAGATGCAGACAAATTTATGCACAGAGTTAGAGGGGAGCAAAACCTCCTGAAAATGAAAAACAAAATGAGTGCTGCAGGAGAAACAGCCAACATACAGCAGTGATGTTACCTAAGTAAAAGAGTAGCACAAGCTCTTTCTCCACTGTCTCTCAATAGTAGAATGTTAAAAGAGTAACCACTACAAAGGAAATCCATAAGGAAAAAGAAATGTCTACAGAGTGGTACATTTAATCACTGTGGAGAAGAGCAGAGGAACTAGGGAAGTTTCACAATTTTTAACAATGACCTAGAGAAAAGAGATTCTCAAAAACTTTGAAACCATACTAGTAGTTTTAATGTATGACCTGTAGCAACTAGCTGAAATTTCTACTATACTGAAATAAGAGTTTTTTAATTAGATATTAACATCAAGTGAGGGATTTTCTAAGAGCAAGTGACTTTTGATCTAGCACTGAAGTCAGGGGGAGTTTTACCACTGTTTGCAGTGAAAATACAGTAAGGCCACAATAAACACCTTTGAATAACCTAAAGTCTTACGGTCTACTCTGAATTCAAAAATAATCAAATAGAACTTTAATGGGAATAATTTAAAAAAAAGTTTATACCAGACTACATAGATACCATATATATACTACTATATAACCAACGGGCAATGTTTATTTTTGAAAGCTTTAGATATTATTTTAATATGAATTTATGTAGAATAGGGATGAATCTGCGTGTTACATCGAATATAATTTATAACAACTTTACAGTTCGGTATCAGAACTTAGTAGTTATGTAGTAGTAGATCCTCAGCTATAGTCTGGGCTGGGAAAAGCATAATTTGTTATTTGTTTCTGGTTTTTCACTTTGATTCAATAAGCTTCCTGTCTGATATCAGTATCTATTCCCCAGCTTAACTGAAATCATACAGTCATGAAACAACTTAGAATACTTCTTTATTTAGGGAGGCCTGCTCAGTGATCAGATCCGAAACATAGCCACACACTAGCCGCAGTGTAGAAAATTAACTCTATCACAGCCAAACCCAGCATATTCAGTAAGCAGATCTTTCAGAAATGGTAAATTAATTTACTGTTTCAGTGTGATGATACTGCACTGGGACCATGCAGAAGGCATTGTATTTAAGGAGTCAACGAACTTGATCAGTCTATGTATGCTCTATTAGGGCTGTACCTAGGGCATGAGAAGTCTGTATCTATATACTAATACAATTAGTATATAGATAACTTACGATATCTTTGGGAAGAGTAAGCTGCATGTGGATCAGGGGGTGTAATACATTGATCCTGACTGGGAGACCATTGTACATGAGTTGCTGATGCTACAGCATTTAACCACAGTGATTAGTCCCGGGCCTGTGCTGTGCTGCACATTAAGTATGGCCTTTTGCTGCACAGATCACCTGGCCACAGGACAACCTCAGACAGCTTGTTGGAAAAAAGGAGCCTGTAGACAGCTCCCACTTGTTACTGGCAATTATGCCACCTGTGTGGCCTTGCCTTTACCTAAAACTGAGACCAGCCTTTAGGAATGGAATTCTTTTCTTTTAAGAAAATTATATAATAGCTGGAGTGACCAAAAAGAAGGACCTTTTCTCCCTGCACCTGTTCTGTACAGTGTGCCATTGGAAAACCTATTTAGGGTGCATCCAGAGTGGCACAAAAGTCAGGTTTCCACCATCTGAAGAAAGAATTACATGCTATCTATATTCCTCCTTTTATTCTATCTTATTAAAACAGCCATTTTATGAAACCATTTGTTATTGAAACTCTCTTATCAGGATCCAGAAAGAACCCCGCACCATGTCTCTCCCTTGCTTCCCACACCCGCTACAGAACTTCTCTTCCCAAAAAAAGCAAAAATAAAATCATAAATATCTTTCAAGATTCTTTTTAACGGTAAGTCACATACTACATTATTATAATACAGCTTGTAGACCAACAGTTCATTAAAACAGTCAAAATCTTGATAATACTGCATGGTAGTATTCTGCAAGACATCTTTCTCTTTCTAGTCATAGCTGATAAATGTTAGGAACCATTTTTTCTCTCCTGAAAAAAGTCTTTTCATGTACCTGTGACCGAAAACCAGGAAGAAAACTCTCCAACCAGTTCATTAGGGTAGAAAGCTATCATTGGTTTATTGCAGCACTGGGTGCATGGGGAATTGCTCCATCCAATATGCACACTCAGCAGCCTAATAAACCAGGTTTTGTTCATGCAACTAATACATATTCATTACTTTTCCCAAATACATACATATATGCTAATGATTTCTGTAGACTTTTTTGGATATGAGTAGGGGTCTTTCGAGGGTCTCCGGTTGTCATCTGGGGAACATTCCCATTCCTCAAATGATACTTTTACGGTACTGAATCTTCTAATGAATCTTTTCTCCTTGAGAATATCCCAAATATGCAGTCAGGTCATTATGTACTTCTCTTAACATCTTTGGTCTGGCACAAAATTTTTATTCTTAAAACTAAGATATCTGCTTGTACATATTAAGCCCTGGTATAGGTAAACAGGAAAGTACTTGCTGGCACAGATATAGGGAGTTAACACAAAATTACATTAATCTCTGGCATTTGTACTAAGCACTTTATGGTAC
This sequence comes from Rhagologus leucostigma, assembly GCA_013397725.1. Taxonomy (NCBI): domain Eukaryota; kingdom Metazoa; phylum Chordata; class Aves; order Passeriformes; genus Rhagologus; species Rhagologus leucostigma. Next base: position 1,610,679 of record VZTD01003687.1, on the reverse strand, counting down.
AAAACTAAGCATTAATCACAGACATAGGCATCAAACACTATTGTGCTAAAGTTAAAAGAACTTTCCAGTATGTTCCCCCAGTGCTGCATAGACTCCTTTCTTTTAAAAGAAATGTTACTCATTTGGTAACGTACCTTCTTGTTATGCTCCAGGCACATTAATGAAAAATCTGTCACTATGAAAATCTGGACTTTATAAAAAAATTCTTCAGATGATGTCACATTTAACTGTCTTTTATCTGAGATTCATCCATACACCTTTTGAAAGCAGAATACATTGAGTATATTTATTCTTAGCTTCTGTTAGGGGACATACTCTACAGAAAACTTTTTGAGAGGTTGGCATTGTTGGCAGGTAACCTTATGAGGTTGATTTGAGATCTGCATAATCTCAGGAGTGCATATCTGTTGCACTATAAAATGTTGTAACTGCAGTTACAGAAAGGTTTTATCCTGCCTGAAGCAGTGTTCTATGAGCAAAGGATAGGATATTCAAACATGTCCTTAATATATGCTGTTGTAAGTGCTTGTCATAGTTTTTTGTCTGAACAGAACTTAAAAAGAATGTTTCCAAAGTCATGATGGAGATTTTTTTCACAAACCATTCACTATTGGAAAATGGTTTTTTCATGTAGCAGAGAAAATAGCAAATGGAAATGTCATATTTAAATACACTGATAAATTGTGAACACTGTGAACACTTCCATTTATGTATGTTCTCATGGCCAGCGCACTTTGATTAAACTGTGTACCACAAAGAATAAAGTTAAATAATATATGCTTGGAATTTAAAAGCAAGAACATTTAAACACTACAGAATAGCAATGACTACTGTTGACTTTTTCCCCAGAATCTGTTTCTCACACTGGCCACATAAAACCCTTAAGACTTCTGAGGTTCCTTATTGACACTTCAGTATCATCTGTTTAACAATCCATCCAGTCTCTCCTAAATAGACCTCAAAGAATTCAACTCACTTTTTTTTTTGAAATAGATCAATAAAAAAGGATTATGCTGTCTTTTAAGCAGGTATCTATAACACAGTCTGAAATTATTTCCATAAAAAGAAGAAAAAAATAGCTGAAGGTCCTAAATATCTTAATTCCTACATATAGAAATAAGTTGTGAATCCAAAGAATTTAGCTCTACCTCAGCTGATCCAGTAAGCACATCATGATGGCAATCCAAGATGTCAGTACAATCCTATTGTTTAGGGTTCTTGAAGATTCTAAAACACCTCAAAACCAGTTTAAAAATACATGATTCATAAAGCTTCCTGTAATGTCAGACTCGGGACTGTCTACACTTAGACAGTGTGTTTGATATTGTGAATATATTTGAATCATTCAATAAGCATTAAATTTGAAAACTACGTTACCTTATCAGAAGACTGTACATGAATAACATTGCTCTAGGTTCTGCAGCTAGTCAGAATTGTTTCCTGACTTTCTAGGGGGTTTTGTTTGCTTGTTTGTTCTGACACATAATAACTTCTAAGCTTGTTTTTAGATTAAAAGAATAACAAGAACTAAAATGCAATATAATACTGTTTACACAAGAACATACAAGTTACTAACCTAAACAAAATCATCAGCAACAAAAAAATCAATGAAAATTTACCTTGCATTTGTAGTTGATTGGTAATGAACAATTTAGCTTCATAACTACAATGTACAAATAATCTGTTTGATTTACTATTCAATTTAAATGATGCAGCTAGGCATAAAATCTTGTTTGGAATATTGATGTTAGAATGAATTAAGTGTAAGGTGAGGTAAAAAGACTGGCAAAATATCTTCCTGTTTCTAAAAGCATTGTTAGTCTCTGATAGCACATTTGGATTTGCAAAACCAAATCAAATATATGAATATGCATTATTTCAGGGTGTTTGCACAATATAATAAATTGCTATGGTATACCCCGGAGATAACAAAAATGGCAAACTGACAAAACAGAGAATACAAGATTAACGTTATACATAAAAATTCTTATCCTGGAAAGCTGTAAAAGAGTCTGAGCAACCCTTTAAACCCAGTTACACCTTCTCAATAGTATCCACCACTAGGAGATACTGACCAATGATTCAATAACACAGAAGGGAAAATGATCAAAAATTCACTAATCTAAACCTAACTGATTTTTGTTTTAGGTTCTCATTTGATAAGCATAAGTATAAGAAATGGAGATCCTTTGAGAGACAAAAAACATTCACTTTTGGGTATATGAGGTTTTGGGATTTAAGCATACTGACTTTTTAAAATCAGGTAATGTACCTTTATATCTAGGTGATGTTGCAACTGAAATCATGAGACCACAGCTCACTGATTTTAGAACATAACCCTGAATTACAAAACCTGATGATTCTAAAAGCAGAATGAGCTAATAAATTAGTCTGTTTGATTCTGCATAATCCCATACTTTGTATTACTCACCCTTTGAGAAGTGGTGTTTCCACCACAGAAGTCAGCAGTAGAAATAATATTTAGAGGGGCATACAAAATATTGGCATTTCTTCCAGAAACAAACTCTATATAAAATCTCTCAAGCTATAAAGACATTTTGCTTGTGAGAATAAGTGCATGCATACATCTCCATGTCCACAGTCCTTTTGATAGGACGACTTTCCCCTGATATGAAAAATTACAGTACTCAGAAAATTTGTAAGTATTTTGAGACTTCCTCTGGAGTGAGTGGTTCTGAATCAGGCATCAGACAATGTGTTTGGAAACACATTCTCCCTGACGATTTTTCAGGCTAACAAGATAAATATACTCTGTATAATTACTGCAGGTACTTTTCTTCTTTTTCTTGCATGATGAGAAACCAAAAATCTGGACTAAATCAGGAGACATTCATTAACTTGCACAATAAATTCAATGCATCAGCTAAAATGACTACTTACAGCTCTCACCTCCACTGTCATTTCAAATGGTATCAGAATGAACTTAATTTCAAAAGCAAAGATGCATATAATGAAAGATTTCCTTCTGTTAGAAGTGATCATTAGTAGTAATGTAGGGACCTTCATCTTATTTAACATTCTCCTATTTATAATTATGCCTGTGTATATCTTTTGAGCTATGAAACAATTAGTTTCCATTGTGTCAGTTGTAATGATTCAAAACTGTTAATTTCTTTACTCAGTCAGCGATACATCACACATTCAAATTTTTGCAAATACAGTTGTGCTCAAATACATAAGGTAATCCAAGCCCAAGATACCTGTACGATAATGACCAGAATCCTAAAACTATAGTTATGCAAGTTTTCATGTTCATACATTTTTACCAGTTAAGTAACTGATAGAGGAATGCTTATTATAAAAGTGTAATCTCAGGACTACAGACGTGGTATTGCCCCAAACTACCATTCCTGTCTGAGATGGTGATACTTAGTAGTCTGAATAATACTCTAAGGCTTTTAAAACGAGGAAGATAAATATCATAAATTATTTCCACACAGAAATAAATAAAAAACAGTACTTCAGTAATTTATCCAATTTCAACAAGAAAAATGTAGTCTCTATCGTGCAGTGTCACATGTTGCCTCTGAAGAGGCTGTTGACTGTAATTCTTTGAATGACATAATCTAATTGGTCTGATCAGGAAAACAGATGCCTGGAATCACAGTTCAAATTCCATCAGAGTCAGTATATTTACTTCGAAAATTCTATTTCTCTAACAGTGAAGTTGTTTAATACTGGAGCGCTATTGTGTCCCTCTTTCAAAATCTGTTGACTTTTGTTCATGAGAGTCTATGAATCTGAAGTAAGAGAGACTCTGATAAGAAGGGGAAAAGGTAGATTTTAATATCCTTGTGGATTTCAGCATGAAACTTCTTAAAACATTTTAATGGAGGAAAAAAGATCTTATACATTAGGTGCATATGTCTAGGTGCACACTGATGATGTCCATGGGTGTTGACATGCCTGTTATTTTCAATAGACTGAAGTTTACATATATTGCAAATATATAGTGAGTCCAAATAGAATTATTTTTTTTCTAAGAATATTTTTTGCATGCAGAGTGTCCTTGTCACTAAGCAGACTTTTTTTTTACAAAACATAGATAAAACACATTAAAGAAACTAATTTTTCTGTGTCTTCAAGGGAAACATCTGATTCTTCAATTTAATAATTTTTTAACACTATGAGTTTAAAATTATGAGTGAATACAGGTTGGAGGAAGAGTGGCTGGAAAGTGGTCGAGCAGAAAAGGACCTAGAGGTACTGGTTGACAGCCAACTGAACATGAGCCAGCTGTGCCCAGGTGGCCAAGAAGGCCAGTAGCATCCTGGACTTTGTCAGAAATAGTGTGGCCAGCAGGGCTGGGTAAGTGATTTCTTCCCCTGTACTTGACACTGGTGAGGCCACACCTCAAATCCTGTGCCCAGTTCTGGGCCCCTAATCAGGAAGGACATTGACGTGCTGGAATGTGTCCAGAAAAGGGCAACGGAGCTGGGGAAAGGTCTGGAGCACAAGTCCTACGAGGAGTGGCTGAGGGAGCTTGGGTTGCTTAGCCTGGAGAAAAGAGAGACCTTCTCACTCTCTGCAAATGCTTGAAAGGAGGTTGCAGCCAAGTGGGGGTTGGTCTTTTCTCAAAGGTAACAAGTGACAGGAAGACAGATTATAGTCTTAAGCTGCACCAAGGGAGGTTTAGGTTGGACATTAGGAAGAAATCCTTCACAGAAAGGGTGGTTAGATTGGAATGGACTTTCCAGGGAGGTGGTGGAGTCACTGTCCCTGGCGGTGTTTTAAGGAAAGACTCGACACAGCACTTACTGCCATGGTCTAGTTGACATAGTGGTGTTTGGTCATAGGCTGAACTTAGAGGTCTTTTCCAACCTAATTGATTCTGTGATTCTGTAAATAGAGAATGGCTGCAAGAAATTTACTTATGTAGGTATTGCTGTAGAAAAGATCAGTAAAACAAAGTCAGAAAAGTAGAAGCTACAAGGTGAGAAATATTTTAGAACAAAATATAAATATTTTCTCAACTGCAATAGTATAAATCCCAGAAGACTGCTATAAAGACAGAATAGGAGATACAATTTAATTCCTCTTAAAAATAATAGTCTGGTAATACAAAGATCCCAGAAGATAGTGCTCTGTAAGGATAAAATGTACTAATAGCAAGAAATCCATGGCACATCTGGTGAAACTTGGAGAACTTTATTATTCTATGTCTTTGTGAAATATCTATTAATAAAAAAACAACAAAAACCCACAACATTAAATACTGTGCATCTGTTAAGCTATATCAGCAAAACGATTCCTAAGAGTGATACAATGTGGTCTCAAACCACACATCAGGAATCAACTGGCAGAATAACAAGTGGGGGTTTGTGCCAAGGAGATTCAAGCAGATGTTTATTCTATGACAACTAACTGAGAAATTACTTGAGCATAAAGATAAGGGAACTACATAAAGTTTTTACTGATTTTTAAAAGGCATTTGATAGAGTGTGGCAGAGGGATTATTCTGCATCTTGGAGTATTAGACCTACAAATCTAAGAGCAATTACCCCTGACTTTAATAAGGATACATAAAGCACAAAGAAAATCAACAACTTGTTCTCTGATTGTTTTCTCTTCAGATATTTCTTTTCACCTCATTTAGTCAATCATATTTTGGGTGCATCTGGGTAGATAGCTTAAATAAAATTGCCAGGTCTGATCTCTGCTTTCTAGCTGTATTACCACAATAGCTCAAGCTTTTAGAGCCATGTCATCAAATCCTTGAAGAGAGTTTAAGGTTTAGATTTCAGATTAGGAAAAGGTCAGGAAATACTGTCTGAACAAAATGAAGCTAGATAGAGAAAACAGTAAATTTGAAGCAGAAACAGATTACTGCTTCAAATTAAAATGACTACATATAAAAATGGTATAAGTAAACAAAGAGCATTGACTTAATTGACCCAGCAGTAGGGAAAAAAAGTAGGGATTCTGTAAGATATGTCAAACCCATGATCTATAATGTAATAAAAACGTCGTGCTTGTCATGTGTTAGACATTTTTACATCAATCCTGGAGAGAAGGAATTTCAGTAGACTAAAAGCTAGATACAAAATGCATGTTTTGGGACATTAAACCCTATAGCACCTAAAGAAGTCAATGTGCCTGAACCTATTAGGATGATTAAAATTCAATTCTTCGTACACTTAATAGAGATTCAGAAAACAAGTATTATATTTGTTTTCACAGTTCTTTGTATTCAAGAAATTAGTGTGAGCCAGTATTGCAGAAAAAAATATGAGCATTTTATTCTACTGTGAGGATACATGCTGCTTGGAATACCACTGCATGCATATTTTGCATATTATGAGAGTGCAGTTAGGGTTGTAGGTACAGGCTGTTAATGATGCAGCTTTTCAGATCCTCTAGTGTCCACAAGCATCACCCATCACTGTTCATGACTCCCTCCCAGGCTCAAACAGTGGAATTTACGCTTAATTAAATACAGGTTCACTAAAATAGAGCCAGAGAGACATGAGAAAATCTCTTATTTTTGAATTTTAACAGATATTTGGCTAACAAAAGACAGTTTACTACAATAAATGTAAGCTAAATGCAAGGGAACAGGTGCAGCAAAGTGAGGTAAGTCTATAACCCAAACTGTTATAGTCTACTGAAAATAGGACTTCATTTTCCAAATGGCAAACATGCAAAATGAAAGGCACTGCTTAAGGAATTAAATAATACTTTAGCTGAAAAAAAAAAAAAGTAAGAGAAAAGCAAAAAGACTTTCTGAAATTTGCACCAAGATAAAATGAGGAGGAATTAATCTAGGAGAAAACAATCCACAGACAAAAATAGAGAAATGGTCAAAATCAGGAAGGATACTGGGAATCAGAAGAGAACTAACAAAGGAAGGGGGAATGGACTAACCAGCAACAAAAGCTGCACAGCACTTTTTAGCTCTGAAAATATGGGGTGGGGACAGGACAGGGAGGAAAATAAGAACAATAAGAAATATACAAGGAATAGTTTCAAGACAAGATGTAGACCCTAAACTAAACAAAATTATTGTTTCACTTTTCAGCAAGAAGAATCTTGTTAGCTGATTGGAATGTATGATCCTTGTGGGTCCCTTCCAAGGCAGAATATTCAGTGGATCTGTAAATCTGTGACTAAAGATAATTCCACACAACACCAATATTACACATGAATGAAGAAAAACATCATCTGAACCAGCTTTGACATAAAGAATAGTTACAAGAGCTAGAAGTCTGAAGATAAAATGAAAGCACACATACTGTAACAAGGATGTGCTTACTGTAGGATTCATTCCTCTTGAGAGGGGCATAAGTACTTTAACTGAGGGGTGGGAAGAAAAGTGAGCATAAAATGAAAGTCCATATATTTAAGATATAATTGGGAAAATTTCCTAAGACTACACTAAACTAAATTTTTGAGTTTTGAATATTTACAGGTTACCAGCCTCTGAAGGCATGTCTAGAAATATTACTGGTTTTCAGGAAGAAGCTAGAATGTTTTTAAAAAGGGACCATTTGGTTGTAGCCTAAAGCAGTAGCAAATGACCCGTTGTTACCCTTTTTCCTAATGCTATGTCCCTAAGGTAAGAACCATTGTTAGAGAAACCACCTCATTTTTATAATGAGAAATATTTCCTTTCGTGCAGAGGCAGAGTTGCTATTAGTATTTAAGCTTTTTTGTATATTTCTTGTATTTCTATATCATGCACATGACATCGTCAAGCAATATTTACCAATAGAAAACTGTCTGAAGCAGTACTCAGAATTTCTTAATTGCATTCATGACTTGTAGCCTTTTACTGCAACTTTGTAATCTGTAAAGTGAAGGTAATGATTCCTCCAGTGGAACGTCTATGTACATTCCTTTTCCATTTGAGATTAGAGTGGTTTTATTAGTCTTATTTTTGCATTTGTTTAACTTATTTTGTTTTTTAAGTTCAGGTACAGCAAGAAAATAATTGCACAACAGAAAGGAAGGGAACTGGAGCTACAGTAAATTTCAGTTAAACTGATTCATCTTGAAAAATTCTAGAGAAAGAAATTTATGGCTGTTTGATTAATGGTAAAGTAAAACAAGTTATAACAATGTATTTATAGTTTTACAGTTACTGGAAAGCTGAATTCTTTCTTGAGTTTGAAAAGGAAAGAGTTATTGAGATTATGTGAGCCTATTTTTTGCATTTATTATATATATATATTTCTTTGTTTACATCAAATGCAGAGAATTTTAAAATATATAAACCGATCCAGAAAGCATAGAGTATGAAAAACAAGTTTAACAAGTTATATATTTGGTTCCTTTTTCCTACTTTAAATAGAGATGCTATGTATTAAAATAATTATGAATATTACTGTTTTCTTTTTAATTTGCTGTTTCTTATAAACTAACTTCATTTACCAGTAATTAAATGAAGAAAATTAAGGAAAATGCAAACAGTAATGATTTTCCACAACAGAAATTGGTGTGATGTAGTATAAATTAAGCTCCTAGTACCACAAATGCCTTGCATGACAAAGCACCAAAAAAGAAATAGTGTTGTCACCAGGTAATTATGTTTGCTACTGGGAAAAAAAGGAGAAAAAGTAAATACACACACACACACACACACACACACACAAACCCCACAAAAAGAGAATATTTCTAGTGTAAATTTTCTCATAGGGAAGTCCTGTATCAAATCAATGTGAAAAATTTTCATGGACTTCGAAGATTCTTTGTCCTGTTTTTTAATTCTCAAGAATTAAACCTGTTCTTGAGACATCTGACCAAATACCACAATCCTCAGAGAAAGCAATTGTTTGTACACATTTCTGACTAGGAAGACAAAGAAAGTACGAATCTTCTGAATAACTCAATTGGAATACAAGTCTATTTTTTTATCTCTTTTTCCAGGAAGGTGTTACCTTTCTATCTATCATTACTGAGTAGTGAACAGTATAGCTAAACTGATGGTTTAGAAAATAACTAGAAATAAAATACAAAGGATGGTGTTTGCATCACTTTATGATTCTTTTGCGGAGGCCATAAAAACTGTACCACTTATGTAAGGAAAAGTTTATGTTCAGATCTGTGCCAAGAAACACTGTGGATGGTAACTACAGTGTATGTAATAGGAAATTTTAAGGATAAAAGCCAGAGAATAATTGGCAACTGTGAAATCTTTCAATACAGACAGTATATGACAGGATTAAATATAATTTCCTCAAATAACAATAATATTCTCTTTTCTGACATTTTGGGTGTAAGCAGAGGACTCTGATATTTCTATGTTTCAACACACTGCTGAAGAAAGGTAGCAGATGTCATGACAGGGAATGTCAAAAATCTATCAGTAGGAAAGACACTGCCTTCACTGAAAGCTGTTTATGATCTTACACCTCATAATAAATTTGTCATCAGTAGATAAACATGATTTTAATACAAACACAACCAGAAATATATAAATAAAAATGAAAGAAAAGGATAATTCAGTTGTAATCCTTCATTATTTCTTCACAGAATTTTTTTTTTGGTAGCACTTCCCTATAGTCTAGAGTTTTAACACTCTCAACAATAATGTCTTATCAAGAGATATGCTTATATGGGATCAGCAGATTTTTTTCTTCTTTTTTTTTTAATTATGTGAGAAAGTTCTAATGATAATAGAAACTATGATTACTGCAATCTAAAACTCCAAACACCAGTAAAATAATGTATCATAAGATTTATATGAATAGAAAATAATACGGGTTCTTTAAGAAAATACAACTTGATTTATTATTGCCTTTCGGCCAATATATTCTTGGAGGAAAAGGTTGAATAGGAATGATTTTGGTACCTAAGAACTTCATCAATGTTGCAAATGGCAACTTTTGATCAATTGAAAAATTGCAATGGTACCCAGTAGTATAAAAGAGTTTCTGAATGAGAAATGATTTGTCATTGTAATTATCTATTAATGCTGTACCCATGTGTAGAACAAATCTCTTTGGTGATATTTTCTGAACTTGGTAAGGTGATGCAATATCTTGTTAGCGTACGTCAGTTTAACTAAGTTTTGGTGCGGTATTTGTACAGTATAGTAAGACAAATTAACACTTGGTTACTTGTTTTAAGAAGTATCTTTTGATTGAAACACTGGAATATGGCTGAAATTTTCCACAAAGAAATTATATCGAAGAATTGTTGAAAACATACATTTCCATTCATTTTCATTATTGCTATTAAGACCAGTGGTCCTGTAATTATGTGGATAGTACAAACTCTCAAATACTTCAGTATTTTACCTGTATTTATATTATCTTGGGAGTCAGTCTTAAAACTTTAATAAGGGTGTCATCCATACTCCTATGATAAAAAATGTTTCTAATCAAGTTGTAATATTGAAAAGCTATTGTGTAAGAATGCAATGATCATGAAGTTTTCTGGAAGCTTGTTACACAATTCCTTCAATTACAATTTTTTGATAAGTGCAGTCTAGTTCTTATCTATGACTTTAGTTTAAGTTTTTTATAAGGTGCATTTTTCTATATGTACAGAAGAATTCTAATCCATGTTTTCATTATCTGTCAGGCACCTTATTTCATTCTGATCTATGCATTCCTTTGGTCTCCTGGTGCTTAATTCAAAGGTGATTTCAATCATTATATCCTACCTTATGTTCAGGTGGTTCTAACTGTGTAATTATTTCCCCCTGCACAAAATACAAAGACATAAGGCCTTTTGTCTTCATGTGAATCTAGTTCTATCACTAAACTTCTGGATCCTGTAAAATAAACATAATCTGAAATCAATCTTTTCTGCATCTCATGTTAAGTTTTATCTTTAAACAGGCAACTTATGAAAAATATTGTGGAAAATTTTTTTTACAACATATTCTTATTTCAGTTGAAATCATTAATTTTTAGTTCTTGACTTTGGCATAATTCTGCATGAATTATCTTATTAACTCCAGCAACCTCATTTTTACTGAATATCATAATACCATCAAAGTTTTAACGTTTCCACAATCCTGAAACCATTAAAAAGTGAAAAAAAACCCCAAAACGAAACAGGAAAACAACCACCACACTGAAAGGTAGACTTCTGGTAGATATGTTGGGTGAATTAATCTGGTTACCTGGAAATTGCAATACTCAAGAGGTTAATTGACACCCATTAGAATTTCTCAATATACTTTGAGCTGAATAGACAGAATAGTAGATTAACACCGATAAAGCCTCATGAGCTGAGTTAGGAATTACCTTACAACCACTAATGAACAAAGGTATGAGTGACTGAGCTTTGGTTGCTTAGAGACTTCTGGTTTCATCTAATTAACAGCACAAACCAATAAACAAGACACTTGTGCTCTGAAGGCTTGTTTTAAATCAGTATTGGGACAAAGTCAAAAAGTCTGACCTCTCTCATTGTTGATAATTTCATATGAAAAGTCAGTATATATAGGGCTCATTTTATGAACTAGACATAAATATTCTTATAAATGCAGAAAAAACTTATACAGATTTATCATGGAAAATATTTAGAAGAAATGCTATTCTGTAAGTGCTTGAATATTTTATCCCATATTTAACAACTATCTCATCAGGACTATACAGTCCTGAATTAAAAGAAATACCAGTGGGAAGGAAGTAAAATTTTAAATATCTAGAATTAAATTTCTGTTGTTCTTCACTTTTCTGTCTCTCCAACTTGTGTTGACTTGAGTGGGATTTTTAGACAGCCCAAGTGCTTCAAAATTAGGGAATGTACATTGAAATGCTTAAAAATATACTTTAAAGCCTACTGCTATATTTCCATTTATGCCTAAACTGGAACTACAGAGTACCTAATGCCTGAAAAAGTTTCAGAACAAAACTTTCAAAATAATTTAAGAGATATATTTGCTTGACTTTGACCTTCCAACCCATTAACTATGTTTATTTTTCATACTTCTAAATCTGTTTTATATACATTCAACAAGGTTATCTACAGTTCAGTTTGTATTAATTGCAGGATAATAATAAAGTGATGAAACTTAATTTACATCTGCAGTGACAGAAACATAATTCCTAATCTTACAATAATCCAACTAATGATTGTCTTGAGAACAAGAAAATTTTACGTTATATCAGATTAAAATTGATCTAAAGATGTAAAGACACATGACGGACCAAAATTTAAGTCAAGAAAAAAGAAAAGAAGTTAGAACGCAAACTGACTGGACTTTAAAGTAGTGAATACAAGAGCTTCAATTTTTCAATTTATCTACCTGGAAGACATACAAAAGATGAGAATGGCTGGCTTTGCAGCACACTTCCGTACATTTAGAGTACAGAAAATATCCCTGAGCATGACAAGAAAGGGAAAAAAGAGTTTGCTACAGAACTTTAAATTTGTGTTTTTTTCTGTGAAAAGCCCACTAAAAATTTTGTGAATTATTCTGGATAGTGAAGGAATATATGCTTACCTCTACATTTTGAAAGTTTTCCATTTAAATTACCTTTGATTCTGGCATTATTACACCAGCTGGTAAGAAAAAAAGATCATAGAAATCAGATTACTAAACCCCTCCTCAAGGTTTAACCTCAAATCAATGACACCGTATCACATCTCGATGCAGCAGTGTGAGATTTTTAACTTTTGAGTAGTTGAAAAAAACATGTACTTGTCAGTATCTCTGGAGGAATACATCAGTGTCATACAGCTTTTGTAAACTTAGCAGGCACAAATATGACAAGAAAGAAAAGGTGCTTGATAATGGCATGAATCCATAGTGAAAAACACCATGACCTGTGCCAAATCACAACATTAAAAATATTTCTCCCCTTTTTTGTATGCACTTTCCTTTTTACAGGCTATGAATTATTAAGTGTTGGTGTGCTATACAAATATATATAATTATCATTTAACAAGCAACTTATTCACTAAATAAAAATTAACAGATTCTTGCATGACATAAAATATTATCTTATTTCAATTTGTCTTATTCAAGTGAACTGAAACCAAGAGAAGCAGTATCATGAACAACAGAGATCCACCTTTCAAGAGGAGGAAAACATCATAAGAATATCAAACATGATGCAATGGAGAAGAAAGAAGACAAGTCTGTTTCAGCTCCAATCATTCTAGCAAAAGAGCTGTCAAATCTGATCACCTTGACCTCCATACTGAACATTATCAAGGACTACAGACATCAATACTAACCATATGTCAACAGTAGCTCACAGCTAAATTATTATTTTTTAAGTTTTTTGAAGACTGACAGCTTTGTATTTGTAGTGATAGTGATTCATAACACATAAAAATCAAACATAATCATGAAGTGTGTCATTAATGAATGGAATTAGTAAAGCATCACTTTAAAGCAAAGACTGGCCTGTGTTACCAGTCTTCTAAACACTCTCATCACACTGCTATCAAAACCACTGATATAGATAAATATCGATATAGATCTAGATGATATAGAGATAAAGAGATACAGACTTAACTGCAATACAATTACTTGTGCCACTCAAGTGCTGAAATAGATGATTAAAAATTTGATCCATTAACCTAAATATTGACTCATCAAGGCAAACAGACATCTTTTTGTCAGAGATAATATTGTTACATAGTTTTCTGAATAATGTTTAGAAGACTCTTCTGTCAAATATACAAACATATTGAATTTTATAACAAAATAATTGTATACAGCCAGTTTCACCGCAACATTCTCCAAGAAAAATAATCAGAAGAGCATTCCCCAGGCTGACCAAAATATAAATTCCCCATAAACATGCACACAAAAGGAGAATAATCAGGTACAATCTTCACTTTATTCTTACTAAGAGTAAGCTTTTTCCTCTGAATGACTGTTAAACAAAGAGCATTAGCTGAGAATCTAACAACATTCACTTTCATTGAGTTTGCAGATGGCATCAAGTGACACAGAACAGTTGATACTTTCTGCTACAGCTACAAACCAGAGGGACCTGGACAAGATGGAGGAGGAATGGGCTGCCAGGAACCTCATGAAATTCATCAAAAACAAATTCCAGTTCTTGCTCTGGGCATGACATGGTCTGGGACCACACCAGCTGGGGGGCAGCTTGGCAGAGAGGGCTCTAAGGGGATTCTGCTTGACAGCAGGTTGGGCATGAGCCAGCAGTGTGCCCTGAAAGCAAACCAACCAAGAGCAACCTGGGCTGTGCTAACATGGTCAGGAGGTGCAGAGGAATGTTTATTCCCCCCTCTCCTCACTGGTCATTTGGCTGTCAGTTTTGTGACCCTCTAGTCAATAAAGATACTGATTAACTAGAGTATGTTCAGCAGGGAGCTAGTAAGCTGGTGGTGGGGTGGAGCTGGTTTAACCTGGAGAAGAGCTGAAATTGAGGGAACCTAACAGTAACACACCTTGCTGAAGGAAAAATGGAGCCATCTCATCACAGTGATGCAGGGCAGGAGGATAACACATAGTGACCGCAAGTTTAAACAATAGACATCTTCCCTGCATATAAGAGAAGCATTTTTCCTCATGAACAGAGTCAGGATCTTGAACAGGTTGCTTCAGAAAGGTGGTTCAGTCTTCATCCTTGGGAGTTTTTGAGACCTGATTGAACAAAACCCTAAGCAACCTGGTCTGATCTCACAACTGACCTGTTTTGAGCAAGAGGTAGAAGTAGAGTCCTCCTGAGGTTCCTTCTAAGTTGAATGATCCTGGAATGTCACGTTTCTGTGTGTGACACCAGACAACTACAGAGAGGCTGAAGACTGATTCTGTGATAAAAGAAAAAGAAAAATCCAGAGAAACGGAAACCCAAATGACTTACAGGACTTTGGCGAAATTTATTTTAATTCCATTCTATTAGAAGTGAGATTAGATCAATGCCAGTTACTATAGGAATAATGAGACCTTATTATTCTAAAATTATTCTATCTAAAAAATGTCACCATGAATTTATAATAGGAAGAGTTCTTTCTATCAGTTATGAAATTCTCTTCAGCAAAAAAATGCAGACAAGTGCTCTCTTAATTTTAAGTCCTTTATTTTGTATACTTCTGGAGTGGCTCTTGCTGACTTATGACAACAGCAAATGAAATGTTATGAGTTTTCCAACAATTCTGTTTGAAAGGGCATGTTGTGAGATGTTATCATTTATTGTTCTACAGTCTTTCCTCGGTGTAAGGAGAAGTAAAAGTGAGACATGCCTTTCTCATTTTTTTAATTCTCAGCATAAAAGCTTATTAAAACTCTAAAAAGAAACTGCAGTTATATGTTTATGTAAATACATATTTATGTACAATGTATATATCCAAAAATGCATCCTCATGAAAAGTCACAGCAGTCAGGTGTTCTTAATATTTTGCGTGGTTCTGTCTGTCTCAGAAGCTCTTTGCTTTGTTCAAAATGTGTGTGTGTAAATACAAACATATGCATGCAGACATGAACAGTCTCATACCTCCACTTATTCAATATAATTACAGAAAACAATAGCACCAAGTTAATGCAAATTAACTAACATTTCACTCTATATTCCATACCCTGTATTTAATCGTAGTAATGTGAACATTTTTTTGTTTCCTATCTCACAAAGTAAATTCCTTTCATGGATTCATGCCCCCATTATGCAATGATTATGAAAAAAATATTAATCTTTTATAAAAATCTAATAGGATTAGTTTTCCTTATTTCATCAGTTGTTAGTTTAAATGAATTGTAGAGAATTTATAGAAGAATCTATGGGTAAATATACTTATCTATTTTGATAAAAATCAATCATTTTGGAATCCAGTTTAAAGTTTAGTAAAAAAAGTGTTGTTTGGTTTGTTTTTATTAATCCCTATTAATATTAATTATATAGTATTAATATGCAATTACTGGTAATCATTACAGCAGAATTGCAATGTCTCTTTAATTTGTTAATTATATGCCATTTAGGATAGTTCATCTAAAGTGCTGCAAATATTTACTAAGCCCCATTATCAAAAACTTATTTAAAACTCACAAAAACATCCTAAGTGTTTGTTTCTCAAAGGAAAATGGAGAGCTGTAATAATATTTTCTCTATAAATGTCATGTAAGGGAGAGAAATATAAAAGGGAGTTGAAATGTTTTACAACATAAAACATTTTTTTTAAAGGGCTACCTATTCCATATGCTAATAAATTAAGCATAAAATAAACATATAAGTATTTTTCATAAGCATGCAACAAAAATTAAAAGTGAAATCATTGTATATCCAAGCATTGCTTTGAAAACTCAGTATTTATTAATTTGCTAAATACTTAATAAAATTATTAAAATTAAATAATTATTTCCCCTTTATCAATTGAAATCATAATTTCACTTGAACAGCTGAAATCATCACAGGTGACTTTCCATTTATTGAATCC
This sequence comes from Rhagologus leucostigma, assembly GCA_013397725.1. Taxonomy (NCBI): domain Eukaryota; kingdom Metazoa; phylum Chordata; class Aves; order Passeriformes; genus Rhagologus; species Rhagologus leucostigma. The sequence goes on along the minus strand of VZTD01003687.1, from coordinate 1,594,353 downwards.
TTGCAGTACATGAACTCTTCACTCCTAATTTCCTTTCATTCTGATAACAGTCGCTGGTTTCTCTGAAGTTCCAGTTTGAGATACAATTCATAGCAAAGGAAAAATCCCAGACACTTATAGCTACTTGACTTTAATTATATCCACGCTTGTAACCAATTGAATTAACATTCAATCTTGCTGTGCTTCACTTATATTCTGATGTTATTGATATTTAAGAAATAGAAGGATCAATAAGATAATTTATAGTGGATTGAATTATGGATAAAATGTCCAAGTAATTCTGACACTGAGTTTGAAAAGAACAAAATAAATAGTCTTTTGTGTTTTTTAAATAGATCTAGTTGTTTTGAACTAAATCTTTAGAGATTTTTTTAATAATATTTTCAGTATTTGCATTGGCATCAAGAAATGCAATTGGTATCTGCACTGAATCTTTAAAAAATGTTTATAAATAGATTTCAGAGAACTCTACCTGGGCATAATTTTTGGATTCAGAATTGTGTAGCTTTGCAGTAGCTGTGAATGTCAAATATGACAGCTGTCATAGAACTTCCAGACCATACGGGTGCAAAATACGCCATAATCAAGTTTGAAAGCCCAGTATAAGTGTTGAGAGAGTAGAATATTGCTTATGCCTTTGTGGCATAGTTTAGAAAGCTTGTCAGATTTACTGTTAACTAAATTCGGCTGAAATTCAGGTCAGTTCAACAAATAAAGCCTTTCCTAACCCCTGTTTTCAAATTTTATGAATATAAATCATTTCAACCTATGAATGTATTAGGATTATTTGGAACAAATCATAACTAGCCAGGCATTTTACCCCATGGTAAGCTATAACTAGTTTAGAGTTCTGGGCATCAAAACTCTTGCAATATGGCAAAGGTAATTGAGCTTGCTGTCTCTCTAAAAAAAAAAATTCTAGAAAATGTTTTTTGAAAGGTCAACAGTTCTATAGTTTTCACACAATCTGAAAACTTTTTTAGGTAAAAGAAGACATTTTCATCTATAAAAATCGGTTCCATATAATTCAAAGCATTATTTCATTCCTCACCAGAAGTGAAAAACAGGCGTTTTCATGTGGTAGTATTCTCTAAAGGAGTCGATATGATGAGGTGAAGATCCTATAATCAGTGAAAGATGTGTGTCACCTTTGAAGTAGATACTACATGTGTATCTATACTATGATCATATTGTCTTGAACAAGGTCATGTAACAAAGTCTAAGAAAGAGCTAGGAACGGTGTCAACACCTGTCCATTCTTATCCCATTGTTTTAATCAAAGAATAAACCTTCCTATTGTAGTCAGTTGTTATAAAAACAGTGTATTGCTGAATTGAGAGCATACGTACATAATCAATATTGAAAATAAGAAAGACATAAGGAACAATGTACTGCTATTTCAGATATTCCTTACTTTCAGACCTTAGCATTGCTGAATTGTGCTTTCTAAAATTTTTTATTGACTATTTTCAGGCTGAATGTCATTAAATATTTCAAAGGAGATGCAGAGTGCTGTTCTCTTTAACAGCTGTTCAAATGGTTTTTCAAGCAAGACATTTCTAGAATTCACCAAATACACTGAATATCATTTGAGATTAAGCCAAACCATCCTATTTTTAGTCAATCTTTGGAATTTAAAAGATGTTAAAAAAACTAAATTTGGATAATTACAACTGACTCTAGTTGCATCTATACCTTTTTTACCTTTGAAAATAAAAGTGGGTAGAAAAAAATAAAAAGCTCAGTTAACTGAAAAATGGGTAGAATAAAATCAAAACAATTATCCAAATTTGAAAGAAAAATATATTTGTTTGCGAATACTTGCCTTCTGATACATTTCAGGGAGAATGTGAGAGTTACTGAAAAATAAAATGCTTGCTAACACACCTGTGTACTTAAAATTAAGTTTTAAAAATTATTTTTCTCATTTTGAATACATACAGAACTCCCTCAGTATGACACACATATTTGTTCACAAAAAATCCAAACCAAAACAAAACCCCCATTTGTTTACTATGTGCTTTCAGAGAATGACCTTCAATTTTAGAAATTTAATAGAAATTTCACATTGTGAGAAATAATTGACAGCCTTCTGGAAACCTCAATAATTATAAAAACTGTAATACCAGAACATCATATCAGCAAGGCAGACTCTACCATCAAATGCATTTTGCATATGTAAATTAACAGTTTCCATATGTCATAATTTTTAATAGCATACAATACAACTTGTGCGGACCATTTTGGAAGCCAAATACATTGTCAATATTATGTACTACTTTTAAGACTTATACCTAGGATCTTTCTGTTCTTCCTCTCTCTCTTATTTTCTTTCTTAGCCAACATCACCACAGTTACTAAATTTGCTTTGGAATAATAGCCCACAGAAAATTAATTCATACAAAGAGTCTGATGCTTTCTATCTTAATAAAATGGTTTTAAAAATACCTACACATAAAAAAGAATCTCTATTCAGCATTTACTGTCTTAGCACCAACTATTAATCACAGCTTTTAACATAAGGGTTACTATTATAATTTCTATCTTTCTTCTTTCAGCAAGATTTAAAAAAAAAGACTACCAGTAATCCTCACCTCAGTCTGTCCACAGAATGTCATGATTGCAAAGGGGGCTAATTGATCTATCCTGTATGTGAGGCATCCTTTGTGCAATGTGTGAATCCAGAAATAAGAAAAATCCAGAGGTGCCTAAAAGGGAGGCTTCATATTTTCTGATATTTCAAAATATTACAATCACATAGAAAACACTGCAATAAACTAGAATAGTGTATAGGATTTCTTCATAGTTTCAGAGCAACCTCAAGCTCTTCATGAACACACTGTTGTACCTGGAGTTGCTTCCACTTCAAACGGAATATCAGAAACCTGTAATTAGCTGGGGAATTATTTTCAGGAAAAAGAATTTAAAATGGCCCTACTCATTTTTTAAAAAATTAAAGGAAAGTGTGTGATTGAATTGTTATTTTTCAAATGCAATTGTATCAGTTCTTTTGGGATTGGATCCTATCCATTTATGACACTAAATTATCAGAGTTAGAAACAGGATATCTGCAAAAGACACAGAAGGGTAATGAAAATATCCTTATAACTATTCATACAAAAGTTTATTTTTATCCATTCATGTTACAGCATTTTACAGTGCTCCCTCTTGGAAGCTGCATTTTAGGTTATCCATTTTACATTTAACATATATAATGTTGCAAATAATGAGTATGTTGACTTTGTTATGTTTTGCTATTTTATTCAGAAAACACATGTCAATTATAGAAGAGGTCAATATTTTAAAAACAACACCATTTCTATCCTTTGAATTTTCTCTTTAGGTCCTCTTATGCCATAGTACATGTCCACAGTACATGGTTTTTTTTGCAAAAAACCTATTTAACATATTATTTGAAAAGCACTACTCAAGTCTGTGTCTGTCCTCAGAATAACTCAAATTACCTGAAGGTAAGACACACAGAAAATATTTCTCTATGGAAATGAGTATTTTGAATAACACCATCACTCTTTGTTTTTCTCACTGGTATTAAGAATTACTGGTCACTTAGACCTACTTGAAAATATACATAAGCCTAATTCTTGAACTATCACTGAAGAATATTGATAAACATTTGAGAAGTTTGCTATCACCTTTTCAGTCTCCAAGAAATTTTAATTCCACAAGAACAAGACAATTAGCCCTAAAAGCCAGAAAACACACTTCAGTGTATTATTCCTTTTTCTAGCTTAGTTCATGTAGTGGTACTTTGGTTCACAGTACCTTGGATGACTTGTAGTCAGCTGTGCTATTGTGGGCAGAGTTTTATTCTTAATTTGCCTTTTGAGCAAACTACCTTAGCAGCAGCTTAGAAATGAACCCAACAGATATCTACTTCTTATTTATGCAAAGTGGAGCCAAAGAAGATGCTGGGAGAACTGTTTTCCATCAAAGTTGATAGCTCCCTAATGAGACCAGACAAGAAATAAAGCTCATTAACTGAATCAGGAATAATCAGGGTTTGCATTTCTGGGTAGTGTACTAGCATTACAAGAAGAAATGCTCTGTCTCTTGCATTAGCCAGGTACTCCATTTCACAAACCGAGAACAGCAATTTTCTTGAGTCTGTTACAAGCAGACTTGTTTTTCAGAAACTTATATTTTTCAACTAACTTAAATCTTCAGCTTTAACCTGCCATGTGACATTATTTTTAGCTCAAAACTAGCACTGAAAATTTGCTGAGTGCATCCTAAAGTCCTACAATGCACTGCAGATGGGCTAAAACCTGCATTTTTTAATAATGCCAAGCAATCATTCAGGCATAACAGCAACTATTCTCAATGTTGAGCCCTTTCTCTCAGCTTAGCTTAATAGATACTGTGAAAAAGTAGAAAGGTAGTCCATGGGATGGTCTATCCTTAAGATTAGTTTTGCTCAATATCAAATAGGATAAGCTCATGCCAGGTTCATTAATTCCTTACAGGAATTAATTAATACTACATAATTGTTACCATAACCTTATTTTCTCCTGTTGACTGTCTTCTTGTGTTCAATAATCTGTCTAGAAATGTAATGTTGCTATACTTTATCACAGGGTAAAAAACTTAGTCACCCTATAAGGTGTGTAGAAACCTGGCATAGTTAGAGTAATGTATGATTAACAAACTGTTATACCAATGCAGGTTACTGCGATTATTTTTTCCCCAAAAGGAGTTCAAAGCAAGATAATAATTCTTAGTATCTTTTTAGCTAGAACTTTGACCTTTCTGATTTTGTTACTCAGTGCTCAAGCAGTTTTCATACTATATTTTCTTGCCTAATCACCCCATTTCTTGAAAAAGTCCTTCATTTTTTGCATTTTAAATCATCAGGAAGCTACTTGCTTAGGCTTCCTTCATCTTCATCAATGGCAGGGTATTCTGCCTAGCAATTCCCTGAATAAGCTAAAATTTGTTCTCCACAAGTCCAGAGTCCTTGTTCTCCAAATTATCTTCTCAGTCTTTATGTGGATCTTGAACTCTGTCATATTGCAATTGTTGTAGCTCAGCCATTTGTGGCCACATTTACAGTCAGTTCATCCCTATTTGTGAGCAGAGTCAAATAGAACATTTTTCCTGGTCAACCTCCGTAGCATTTACATTAAAGAGTCATCACCAATGGTATCTAGAGCACTGTAGCTTCATTGCAGCTAACCTCACAGTAAAAGTACGTGCCAGCAAAATATCCCATGAAAATTAATTCCTTTGAGTGGAAGCCTTTTGCTACTTATTTCTAGAAAACCTCATGTACTACCTCCTCCTGCTCAGATGATCAGCTATGACCTCCAAGTGTTTTTTCCCCTTCTGATTATGATTTGGAGAGGTTCAAGAGACCATATCTCTGACTTCGTATTTAATTCTGCATAGTGAAGGAGTGCTGAGATCCATTCTCTTTGTCTTTCCTACTGTGCTGTTTTTGCTGTGATAGAGTTAATTTTCTTCACAGCAGCTAATATGGGCTGTGTTCCGGGTTTGTGTAGAAAACAGTGCTGATAACACAGGGATGTTTTTGTTACCGCTGATCAGTACTAACACAGAGTCAAGGCTTTTGTGCTCCACACCCCACTCAATACACCGGGGAGGAGGCTGGGGGTGCACAAGGAGTTGGAAGGGGACACAGCCAGGACAGATGACTGCAGCTGACCCAAGGGATATCCCACAGAGTATGGGTTTGTGCTCAGCCTATAAAGCTGGGGAGAGAAGGAGGAAATGAAGGATGTTTGCAGGGATGGTGTTTGTCTTCCAAAGTATCCTTTCACACATGAGGAACATTGTTTTCCTGAAAGTGGCTGAGCATCTTCATGACAATGGGAAGTAGTGAATGAATTCCTTGTTTTGCTTTGCTTGCACACATGGCTTTTACCTATTTACCTACTAAACTGACTTTATCACAAACCACAAGTTTACTCCTTTTTCCTCTTTTTATCCTCTCCCCAGTCCTACCAGAGAAGTGTCAGCGAGTGGCCATATGAGATTAAATTCTTGGGTGGGTTGAACTACAACATCTATTTAAATATCCCTGCTCCAAATACTTGTGTTGTCCCTCCAAGTCTTCATGACATCAATCATATCATATCCTGCAATCATGATTAGGCTCTTCACTCTAAACAAGGTACCATCATGGAAAAAATAAAACAAAGTTAGTTGTGACATTAGATGCATAGTCAAGCACTTGGATACATCTGCCTTTTGTTTTGTCTTGATCAGGAGGGCTGATGAAAACATTACCGGGGCCTCTGTATCCCTACTCATACCCACAAAGTCCCTGACACAACTATGGTCATGTCAGGACTTTCTCTGGCTGTATCGTTTGTGCCGTGGTTGAGAAGCAAGGTAGAGTAGTCGGAAGCACATGAAATTCAGTGTCTTATGCAATGCTACATGTGCTGAGGGAGATACCTTGCAGCTTCAAGTGGTGCTAGACATATCTGGCAAATGAATGCTTTTGTCCCAGGCAAGAGGTAGTCAGCGATCACTAGCACCTTTCACTTCCTTTTCTATGGCCTGATCCTAACTTGAAGTCTGGCCCAGAATCCTCACATCTGAATTTACTTTTTGTGCCTTCTTGGCACAAAAGTGCCAAGGGTTTAAAAAACCCTTGGGTTTTCATGACCATGGGTTTAAAAACTTGTAGGGGGAGATGAAACCTTGCTTCTACTGCCACAAATCCCAAGCTTCTAGCTTCCATGCATTATGTCCTCTCCTTTCCAGTTCAACAGTGCCCATACCAAACTTCACATCTGTGGTCCTAGACTCTTGCCACTGCAGAGCCTTTGTGAATATTATTTTTTTTTTTTCAATCATTCCTGATGCAAAGAAGGCTGTTTCCTTTCTCATATATCTCCTTCACCTTCCACTATGCCATATCTACCAGATCATACCTTCCTGAGGATGAAACCCCCTCATCATATCAATCTGCAACAAGAAGTAGGAAGCTCTTCTTGCATTCTGATACCTAGATGGTGGAATCCATCCTCAGGAGTTAGATCTAGACAGAGAATGCTACAATACTAAAACAGATGATTGCAACAGCTGAGGCAGAAAAGTTAATCCTGTGGTGTGTTATCATGATTCACGATTAGTATTTTCTTGCAAACAGAACTTCTGGGCCTCCAAGCTGTTTGAAAACTACCATGTGCTTTGCTCCTATTTTTACAGCCCATTCAGAATGCTTCTCATTCTCTCCAGGCACCAGACAATTTTGGAAGTCAAATACAAGCCTACTCACCTTCAAATAAGTCAGGACCTCATGCTATCTATGAGATTCTGGTCATGGCTCACTTATCCTATGAATTTGGGTCTTCTGTACACGATTTCCTCCCACGCCATGCCTTTTCTCCCCCAATTCTCACAAATGCATATACACACAGTCCTGTAGCATTCTTTTCAGTATCTTACATTAAAAAAATGGTTAATATTCAACCTTCCCTTCAGATCTGAACAAATGCAGTATTTAAAAAACTGTGTAAATACTATATATGAAATGTAAAATTACATGTATAATTAGTAATTTTCAAGATGTAATATTGCATGCTTTTATTAGCTGTGAGAATAGGCTGCAGACATGAGCAGAGTGAAAACTGTTGAAAATTAAAAGGACAATCACTGTTAAAAAAATACCAAAGAGAATACATTCTGCATATAGCTACTGAAACTCTTGCAGAACAACAGAATATTTTAAACATATTTTGAAGATCTGAACCATTATATCAAAAGGTGAGATTCCCCGCTCCACTGAAGTTGCAAAAATGTGTTACCTTACACCAAAGGATTAGTTTTGGTCCCAGCACATTATATAATAAAAAAACCCCAAAGAGCTGTTTCCTGGAGCAATGTTTCTCTGGTACATCTAGGAACATAGCTTCATACTTTTGTTATGAAAAGAATATATATATTAAAAAAAATGGATAAAAATACGAAACTTTACATTTTCATCAGGTAAATTCAGATAAAGTTAGCATCCCTCATCATGTATCCAAATATCAGCTGAGAGTCCCTCAATAGCTGAATTATTTTCTAGATCTAGATGTACTCTTTAGAATTTATCTTTTTTGGCTCTGTGTGATTCCTAGAACCATCGGTTATATTTGTTATTGATACCAAAAGCTCATTAGTGAAGGACAATTTTTTTTCAAATTTAAGAATGAACAGCTATAAAGAAAGTAAGTATTGATTAATATGTTCACTCATCAATTTTCACATTTTATTTGTGCTAGGAGTGCATACTAACGTGTATTGTCAGTGTTACTGATTAGATTTAGGATTGCAGACCTTTTTTCTCAAATTGCCCAGAAAAGAGAACTAGATAAAAACCATAGTTTGGTTTTTGCTGGGGTTTTTTTGTTTGGTTGGTTTTTTTGTGTTTGTTTGCTTGCTTATTTGGGGTGGTTTTTTGATGGTTAGGTTTGGGTTTTGTCTATTTGTTTATTTTTTAATATGGTGGAAATGAATGCTTTGTTTTTTAGCCAGTGAACCCTTTTTCCCCAATTACTTTTTGGATGTGTACATACTTTGTTTGTTTGTTTTAAATCTCCTCCATTTTTTTTAAAGCTCCTCTATTTTTTTCTCTTTTCTGTATCTTCCTTTTCAGGTAATTCTTTAAATATTTTTTCTCATCCCAGTTTTGATGAACTAATTTTGATGAACTGTTTTCTAATTTAGTCTCCCTTAGCATCCTTTTTTTTTACTTTAGTCTGTCAAGGGACCTTTCAGGACCTCTTAGAGTGCATTTCAATTGGGCTGTTTGGAATAACCTTTCCACACTTATTTGATTTTTTTTTTTTTCCTAATTCCAAGTTTGGAGTGAAAATTTACTGTCTTTAAGCTACAAACACTCTGCCTTGTTCTCTCAGGCTGTGGCACTATATTTCTCCATTCCTGTCTGCCCTTCCCACACATGGTCCCCCCCTTCCCCGCCCCTAGTCCTAACCACTCTCCTAGGTTTCTCCCATTGGTTCTGTAACCCCAACTCCACCCATGTACCGCCCCTATGCCCTGAAATCCTTAGTCCGTGTGCTCTCTCCACCCCCCTCTTCCCCAGGTAAACCTGAGGCCCCATGCCATGTGGTCTCTCTCTGTGCCTTGCGGCACCAGCATCTCTGTGCCTCGGGGGACCCAGCCGTGTGCTGGCTCTCTGCCTCTGGGGATCAGCCTGGCTCCATGGAATAAAGATCCTCTGCAGTCCCCATGCAGGGAGCCTTCTCACCTCCTTTATCGTCACCGTGTTGTGGGGCCTACAGCTAGCTGGAGCAAGCGAGGGGAGCCTGGAAGAGGCTACGGGATGCGGCACAGCTGCTGTCCCCAAGAGACCCCCGCAGCGCTCTCCGGGAAGGCTGTGGCATGCCATGCCACCGCAGGAAACCCAGCAACCACAACATCAGGCCATTTTTATTGGTTCAACCAATGTAGCAATAGCATAGGTCAACTGTTTTTTGCCAGGAAACTCTCCTTTATGGATGGATCATTTAGCTCATCTACTCTGAAGAAGTATTAGAATGATATGTCAATTATCTGGAGCTAAATACATGCTAGAAATGGATTCAAACAAAACGTGGAAAAAACCCAGCTTTTTATCTACTAATTCAATTACAAATTTAAATACTATAAATTATTTCAATATTATTTCTATCTTCTGAATATATACCTTATTAAAATTCTAGTATTAGCTAAGTCCTAATTATAAAGTATACACTGAAGAAATGCACATAAGAAAAATAATAAAATGAGTGTTGGGGTATGAGTATGTGTATGTGCATATTTTAGGATAGGATATGCATAAGGAAGGTGATTTGTCTGCTGAGGATTAGAAGATACATTATTAATTTCCCTGTGGCTTTTGCAGGGTTTTGTTTTTATAATGCTAAAAATGTTTTCTTTCTGATTCAATAATTGTAATTATTATTTAATTTTTTACCTTATTAATTCAAGTTTTATCTCTGCTACATAAACCTGGTAAGGACTGGGGACTCATTACATCTGCATGTAAAACACAAAGAAACAAAACAGATGAAACCTTATGTTGAAAATGGCTTGAAGAATTGTAAGATCTCAAGTTTCATTTGCAACTGTTTCCTAATATTATTTTAACCCAAAAACTAATAAAATCATTTAAGAAAATAAACAAAAAACCAGGCAAATAAAAGACTTGAAGTCTCTTGAAGGCTGTTTTATTGTAAGAGAATCAGCTCTCACACTTCTTGATCTATTAAACACACCAAACATACACAAAAATTGAAAATCAAAATAAACAACTCTTTTTATAAGTTAACTCTACATTTAAGTCAAACTTTAAACTCAATCATGTAGTAGGTAAAGTTGTCATTCTGGCTTTTGGAGAGAACTTCTACACTGAATTTAAAGAGTGCAGAGGTTTTTTTTTAGCACAAAACACAAGAGTCTGTCACAGAGATTCTTTATAAATAATATAGATGACCACAGCATCTGCTAGTGAGAGAAGGCATTTCTTGGATATGTTCAAATAAGAGCCAAGTTGTTGAACATGGAATTTAGAAAATTTTTCTATGCACACATGTTCAATTAGCATGAAATATTAAAGCATGCCTGTACTGGTTTTATCATTCAAGGACAATAGACAATATTTCATTGCCTAAGTAAAACACATTTAATTGCTAAACAAGATTTCAAGGAACCAAACTTCATTTTAATCACAAACAAGCTGCAAGGCAATTTTCAATTACAGCAAGCTTTTTATTTTTATCCAGCTGTGTATCCCTGCTGATTCTTGAAATTACATGTAAATTGTCCCAGATTTTGAAGTGCTATACCTACTGAGGTTTTTATTTTGTCAGCTGATGAAGTATCTGTGATTAGAAACTCACTAAATTGGCATTTTTAAGACTCATTACCCCACCCTGTATATTTTTGGACCGGATGATTGAATATGAAGAAGGTTTTCTTGTCCCAAGGGATATCATTCTTCCTAATTAGGCTGTTGGTAGTGCAAATTGCTCACCTATCCTTCAACAACTTCAAAAGGTAATATAGAAACTAAGCTTTAGAGAAGAGTCTATGGGGTATTGAAGAATCAGGTCAATAACTCTTGTCTTAAAAAAGTTTTAGATTAAATTCGCCCTGGACCAACTTGCATAATGATGCTGCCTTTAAACTTTTACCATTATTCTATTAACTGTTCAGACCTTAGATTTAGAGATACACACCTGTCTGTATTGTATTTATCTCAATGATTCATATTATTGAGCTATGTATTTTAGTGTGAAGAGTCTCTGAACTCACAAGGTTGCCTCCTTTCCTACACTATCATCATGCATGACATTAACAGAAAAAACAGAAAATCCATTTTTATTCACAGCTAACGTATATATTCAAATACAAGTGAAATGTTTTCAAATGGCAGATTTTCTAAATATATTGTGATAGAATAAGAGTTTTGTGTAGCAAAATATTGAGGAGTATTTAAATGGGCTTGTAGGTTCACCTGTTCAGCAGGAGTTCTGCACCTTTGACAGGTACAGCATAGCAGTCTCTGACACTGACATTGTATCTCCCTGACAAGTCCAGAGAAAGGCAGTGAAGCTGGTGAAGGCTCTAGAGAGCAAGTTCTATGAGGAATGGCTGAGGGGGCTAGGGTTGTTTGGTCTGGAAAAGAAAAGGGTCAGGGGAGACCTTATCTCTCTGTACAACCACCTGAAAGGAGGTTGTAGCAAGTGGGGTAAGCCTCTTGTCCCAGGTAACAAGTAACAGGACAGGGACATAACCTCAGGCTGTGCCAGAGGAGGTTCAGGTTGGACATCAGGAAGAATTTCTTCACTAAAAGGGTTGTTAAGCATTGGAATGGGCTGTCCAATAGCAGTGGTATAGTCAACATCCCTGGAGGTGTTCAAGAAATGAGTGGATGTGGCACTTGATGCTATAGTCGACTTGGCAAGATGGTGATCAGTCAAAGGTTGAACTCGATCTTGGAGATCTTTTCCAACCTTAATGATTCTGTGATTCTATGATTAATAAATGAAATAAGTGTTTGCAGTATTTTGTAAATTAGGTAGAGATTGACAAAGTAATGAGTTAAAGATACTTGTATTTGCCTTTTCAGATATGACAGCATGGGTAAATTAGAATTGCAAACTTGAAAAAATTTAACTGAAGGTTTAAGTTCTTCATTCATTTCCATAGCACTTAGCTGCACCCAACGAAAGGGTTTATTGTTAAGAGATGGTCTTTTCCAGGTTGACAAAGGATGAGTAAACTCAAACAGTGGTGTCTCATCAGGTATCAAATAACTCAAGAACGCCAAGATTGTGAATTATTGGCTGATCATTTTTTGAAATATAGATCATAGATTAAAAATTATTATGAGATTTTTGTATTTTACTAATAGCTTCAGACTTAATTTTTCTTAACACAGCTCATTTACTTGACCAACATATTACCGAGCGATAAAATTTTGCTAACACTGAACAAAGAAATAAATGAGAAAAGTAACATAACCTATGAATACATTGTTTGTTGCTAATTTCATTAAACTGATAGTCAGTGTAATTACACCCATTTCCCTAGATGTGTAGGAATGTTTTTTTTTTCCTCATCTCTATGCAAAAAACCACTTCTGAAATTCTAAATTTCATGAAATGCAGACCTCTCTTGTATGGTAAAATATAACTGTTAAGAAAGAAAATGGTGTATGGAACTGCATAAAATCCACAAGAAGTCCTGTTTATCACAGCTATTTCCATCACAGCTATTCCCAAAGATACCACAACTGCTGGAATACACCAGACACAAGCTAGCTCCTTGTGAGAGAGGTGGGGGTGTGGGCATATGCCTGCTAGGCAAACACGAAGGAAAGAAATGTAGACATGAAGTCTGAAAATACAACAAGTGAGTCAACAAAGATGTTAGACAGCAAGAGACTGAATGCTCAAGTGTTTTTAAAAACATAAAGATTTTTTCTTGGTGTGAATGACACTGGAAAGAACACAGGTTTAAGCAAGGATTTTTTGCTGTTGCTCTTTTTTCTGTGGTGTAGTTAGACAAAATGTAAGACTGCATAAGAACCTGTAAGAAGTTTAGATCTCAATCAAGTTGCCTTTCAGTAAGACTGCAAGGTTATTTCCATATCTGTAAGACTGTAAGGGTATATATCCTATTTCCATTTGAAAATGTGAACTCTACATTTTCCTGTAGCATTGTCTATATGGATTAAGTATTATGCAGAAGTGTGGAGATTGGAATTAAGAAAGAGATCATGACATAACTTTGTACTAATTTAATAAAGTAGCATGTTGCTAATGCAGTGTTGAATGTGTGCCCATAAAAGAAGAAGAGAAATTCTCTACTAATTTTTAAGCAATGTAAGAGATCCTCATTGGGGCAGAAGCATTAATTTAGGTAGCAATCAAGAAACTAAATTAGTCTAAACTAAGTTTAGAAAAGTGTTATACTGAAACAAATCTTTGACGGATTTCTAATCATAAATACAAGTGTGTGACTATATTAGCACCTGAAAAGTGGTAACATCTCCCCCTTGGCTTGCACTGAACTTTATTGTCAGCGAAACAAAAAAAAAGAGCTCTTATGAATCTAAAGGGCAAAGTTCTGAAGTGGGAAATGTTATCCTTTGCTTCTTATCCTGAAATGCCAAACCTGTGGCCTGGCCTTTTGTTGCTTAAGAAGTTCTTTTCCTTCTTTGTCACAATAGATTAAGTGGCTTTATGCCCCAAAGCTTGTCCCTTACACTCAGCTCTGCACTTCTTAAAAGAATTTACTTTTTTTGCAGCAAATAAATTCTGCTTTGCATAGTAAATTCTGCTCTATTTTAGCCCTATTGTGAACTTCCGTGCTTTTAGGATTAAAAAAATCTTTGTTTAAGCTACATATTCATATATATATTTGTTGTAGTATGTTTTATATTCAGTTTTTAGTGGTATAATTTATTCATCAGGTAAGTGCCAGAGCTGTCAGAAGTACCATCATCCAACCACTGACAATGCTGGAAGTTCTGGCAATAGTTTTCCAGCTTCGACACACTGTATCTGCTTCATGAATGCTAAGAGAATAAAAAATCTTATTAATACTGTATCTGAACCAAAAGAATCTGATTAATACTGTATCTGAACTAAAATAATGAGATGGTAGACTCTAGACTTTGTGAGCCACAGATACAATATACACATAATATAACGGACATATAATCCATTTGTAGGAAAAGTAACATAATGAACTACTCAGCATCTTATTTACATCAACAAATAGAACCAACAAATTAGAACTGTCTCAGAGAAATGGATTTGGAAACTTGCTAGAAAGAATATTTTCTGTTTAAAGGCTGGGAGTTAAATACAGCTCATGAACTAAAATGTAGAATAAATCTTAGTAAAGCCCTTGTTTACTTCAGTAAAAAAACCCAAAAACAGTAAATGGAAAGTCATTATACAAATTTGGGGGGAAAAAAAATTAGATATTTTGATTAGTTGTTTAAAAGCAGCCTTTGTTCAATGTGGTCTGCCAGAAATGTCAAAAACATTGTTACTCAACAGTTTTCATTAGCAATGCCCAATGCAACTCAAATAGCATCTGTAATAGCTACTTACAATAGTTGGCCTTTTACAAATGGCAAAAAAAAAGGATAAGGGGAATGTACACTCAGTATATTACCCTAGTGTCAAGAAATAAACAAAAACCAAGCACAAATAGAAGCAATACATTAACTGTTTTCCAAAATGGAAAACAATGGAGCGTGAGAGGTCTTTTCCACTGCCAAGGCACTTTGCTAAATGCCCTCTGGAAAGAAATTTTCCTCTGAGCTGTATTAGGTCAAAAATGGATTTGGAAGAAAATGAAAGAGGTTTCAAAGTGCTTCTGATATTTATTTATTTATTTATCTGTTTATTTATTTAATTCCTGGTTTTTAAGCTGGTGAAAGTGTATAGCTGTATGTGCTTGCCTCAGGCTTGATGGTCGGACAGAGTCAAGATATTGAGACACATAAGCTGCTAAAGGCCTTGATAAAAAATGTGTCTGGTTTAAATTCCAAAAGTCCCAACTTAGTTAACAGCTTTTATATGTATGCATGCAAATATTAGAACAATTAAAATCCAGATAAAACATCATACTCTGCTTCCTAATGTATTATCAGTTTACACAGTCTTTTTTTATGCTTGAGATTTTTATTAAGCAATTAAGTAATTTTATTAAGCTACTCACAGGCTTCAGATCAGATTATACTTTCTGGCTTTGGGGTTTATTTTTTCCTTTTTCATACTTCAGTGCTGCTCTCCCTCTTACTCTTGAAAAGGTGCCCCTTTGTGTCCACTTTTTATCTGCTGAATTTTTTCCTTGATAACAATAAGAAGCATCCTTGGTACAGAGGGTCAAAACAAGGATATGAGCAAATTTCACATGATATTAACCCTCAACTTGGACTGTTTTTGCACACATGTCCAAAATTAATTTCATCCATCTTTAAAAGTGATACCACAAGTATATTGTAATAAACTTGTAATTATATTTTCTCAGTTCAGAATATATCACAGTGGAAGATTATTCAGCTTAATGATGATATGAAATAACAACAAAACATAAAGGCCACATAGAAGGCTAAGAGCAGTATTTCTAACTTGTTCACACTTGAAAGCCAGATATTTAATTTGTGTCCAGTTTGACCACTAGCAACCAATCTTCCAGTCATTCACACCCACCTAATTTTAACTATAGATCAAATAGATCTCTTACCTTTTCCCCTTCTTCTCCATCTTTACAACCTAAAAGAAGAAAAAAAAGGAAAAAAATTGGAAATAGAAAGCAATCCAGTAGACTTTTGAGACCAGTAAACCTAAGTAAACATGTATCTTGAAATGTGGAAACATTTAAACATTAACCAATTTGTTTATTCCTTTCACGTGATAACAGTCATCCCTCCTGTTTCCTTTTGGGTGTTTTCTATGGCACTCAACCATGAAACAAATTTTAACGGGTCTTCAAATTATAGTACATAAGTTATTCAGCTCATATCCTGGATGGTACTGCTGCTGACATTATGGCTCAAGATGCCTTTAACTTTGAATGCTACTAGAGAGCATATAACACACTTTGTTATTTTATACAGTCTAGGAATATAGATTCTATTAACTATGTTTTCTTAATCCCAAATGAACTTATTGCCCAGCTGATATGTCAGTGACTGTCATGTCCAGAAAAAAAAAGCTGAAGAAATTTCTCAAATGGAGGTACCAGAAATAAGCAGATATAAAGCAATACTGGTTTTTTGTATTACAGTTTTGAATTTATACAATAAAAGTTTGCATATATAGACCTTATTTGCCTCTTAGGATTTGTGGGGGTTTTTTTATATAGGAGGAGTGTGTTTTAATTTTATTGTTATTTCACATGTGTGTGTTTTGTAGGTATAGAGAAGGTTATTAACTTAGAAAAAAAAGACTAGTGATAGGATAGCTGAAAAAAGTAAACAAACTATATAATATACTTAAAAATTGTAAGATTTTTAGGACTTTTTCAGCTAAATTGGGTCATTTTCCTGCTACCTTCTGCAACAAACATTTAGACGCAATGGGATAATAGGCTGAGCAACTAAATACCACATCTGGTGGGTTTCTTGCACATTCTTGCAACCACGTGGGAGACTGTATGTGTACGCTCCCAGCTCTATGCAGACTTCATAAATTAGAACAAAGTACAGGATTTCTATACCTATAAAAGGTCATCTACAACAACTAATTGATGCACTTATAGATCATTTTGATCTTCAGTAAAGATCTAGCTGAGTCACAAATGGGATGAAAATAGATATTCCTTACTTTAGTAATAGAAGAAGGGCTTTTCACTCTAGTGTTGGAAAAACTGTAAAGCAGTGTTTGGTCTGTTATGGATATCATATAAGAAGTGTAACTGAATCTAAATTAAAAATACGAAGTTTTTGTACTAAATTAATCAAAATTATAATTTCCATACCCTGTATATCTTGACAACTTTTCTAAAAAAACTTCTACAATTTTTTCCCTAAGAAAATCCAAGTAATGGAAGAGTAGTAGTCACAGGTAATCTAATATGGTAGATATCCCATAATACTTGATGAAGTTTTTCTGACTAGGTTACAATTGTTTTTTCAGAGTAACACACTAGAGTAAATAGTGTTTATTTTAACAGTCAGCTTCTGTCTTTGCTGACATTCTTAGACATCTTGTAAGTCCTAAAGAGTTAATGTATATCCCATTATCCACATTGTCCTGGTTACCTATTTGTCTAAAAGCTACCTTATGCCTCATATCTGTGAATTTTAGATACACACTGCAGATAGCTATTACTGTAGTGAAGTACTGTCATATGACCTACAGTAGAATTTGAGGATTATAATAAATTATACAACTAAGAAATAAAGAAGATGCCTTTTCCTAAAAACCTCATAAAAAGACCAGCATCAGAGGTTTAGAAATGCAACTGTTGCAATTGTTTACCATTTTTGAGTAACATCAATACAAAATTGGATGGATTGACAAAACATGGGAATTATAGCAATACTGAAATGAAACCAGGTTTTATTTTTTTTTAAATTTCCCCATGGATTGGGCATGAAATACAGTGTGACATAGGATACATATGCAATGATATGTAGGAGGGACAACAACTGAGCTGTTGGTGACCGTGGTAGTCCAAAACTGGAAAAGACTGAGAACAGCTTTACATATGGTGAGAAACTACTGAAAAAATTATATTCAGCTCTGACACATTTATCACTTGCATGGTTTTCTTTGCATTTCTTCTGAAAAGGAAAGAAATATATGAGATCCATTATGTTAAGTTTCAACAGTGTGTGCAGACTGCAAAGACATTTGTGACACAGAACAGCAACCTGCAGCATATATAATTATGTGAGTCTGCACAACAACTACAGCTCTCAGCTGTTATCTGCTCATGATAAATGATGTAATCCATTACATGTAGGAAAATAATTCTGATTTGTAAAAGAATCCAAAATGTACTTTTTTGCCTTAGGTATGCATAACTTAGTTGGGCATGCTTGGGAAGCTACCACTTCTCTGACTCCCCAAAGAAAAAAACCCAAAACCTCACAAAGTTACATATAGGTTTCCTCTATAATGCAAGTTTTAAAAAGATCCTGAAAATATTCTTCTATTCACCACCCCCTCAAAAATAAAAATCCCCAAACAAATAAGCTTCTTATTCATTTAAAGTGAATTTTTCATACTACAAGTTGAAGGATCTTGGCATTAACCTGAATAGTGCAGAAGGGGGTTGTATATGGAAATTAGTAAATTGGATAACTACCACTTTGAGTTCAGTTTTCCAGATTAGACAGATAACATTTTTGTCTTTGTGTTGTGGTTTGATGCTGGCTGGATGCCAGATGCCCAGCAAAGCTACTTTACAACTCCTCTCCTCAGCTGGACAGGAGAGAGAAAATATAATGAAAGTCTCATGGGTTGAGATACGGAGAAGAAGAGACACTCAAAAATTATCATCATGGGGAAAAAATTTGGGGAAAATACTTGAATTTGGTGACAACCATAGTGATAACTAGAAGTAAACCCAAATCTTAATGATACCTTTCTCCCACTCCTCTCTGCTTTGCAGCTTAAATTTATTTCTGATTCTCTACCTCCTTCCCCTCACTGGTGCCAGGAGATGGGAATGGGGGTTACAATCAGATTATCGCACATTGTTTCTACCACTTCTTCCTCCCCTGGAGGACTCCTTCCTATGTTCCAGCGCCAGGTCTCTCCCACAGGAGACAGTCCTCCATGAATTTCTTCAGTCTGAATCCTTCCCATGTGCTGCAGTTCTTCAGGAACTGCTGCAGTGTGGGTTTCTTCCATGGGGTACAGTCCTTCAGGCACAGCCTGCCCCAGAGTGGGTCCCCCACAGGGTCACGGGGTCACAGGTCCTGCCGGCAAACCTGCTCCAGTGTAGGATTCTCTTTCCATAAGGCCACAGGTCTGGCCAGGAGCCTGCTCCAACATGGGCTTCCATTGCAGGTCACCACCTCTACTGAAGTCTCCTTCCTAAGCAGTTGCATCTGGGTGAGTGCAACACACTTTTCAGGGGTGTCAGGTTGTGTCAGGAGTCACGCTGGTTTGGGGTCTGAGGCAAGTGCCCACCATTAGGGCAGAGACCTAGAGCACTCAGCATTCACCTGAGCCATGGACTGACTTGCAGGTTCCACACCCTCCCCACATGAACTGCTGAGCAAGATGCCTCGCCATGCACAGTGTTCCTGCCCTGTTCACCACACTCCCTGGAGCCATTTAAGTCTCCCACACTGATCCCAGCTGAACCCACTCCTCACTTGATCAGCTCTCGAGAGCTTCCAGGTCCAGGCAGGCCTCAGGGTTGCTGCTCAGGTGTCCCTAAGCTCAGGGACCCCCCTGCACAGCTCAATCTCGCCCTCACCCCTGGACTTACCTCAGTCGCCACCTCATTAAGACGCTGTTGTGCTCTTAGTGTATTTAAACCTCCTCTAGTGCTCCTGCTTTGCTTTTGTTTGGTGGGGGTTTTGTGTTTTTATTTTTTTTATTTATTTCTCTTTTAATTTCCTAAATTCTACTTGTGTTTGACTGCACCTGGACATGGAGGTGTGGATTTCAATGATCTATCTGCAATGATTTAATAATATTATGCTTGAGAAGAAATACCTAATTTCATGCCAGCTGCTGTATGCACACGGCAAGGACTGGCTTTTTTCCCCCCCACTTTACTTCAGAACACTGAACTTCATCTGCTGCTTCACTGAGCAATTACTCCTATGTGAGATCTTGCTCTAATTGTCCTCTGTTCATTTTATTTTTTTAGAGCCTCAAATACTTTATATTGGTAGCCAAGTTCACTATTCACACCCCTTACAGATAGTATATGAATTTCTACAGCAATTCTAATTCCATGACTGATTTGTAAGAGGTTCCATTGGTGACCATCAGCCATTGCAAAACCTGATCCATATGGTTACCCTTCACTTACTACATTTCAGTAACATTAGTAATTTATAAGGCTATCTATCTTTCCACCCTATACAACTTCAACCTCAACTTCAAGAAATTAACCAAAGTCTTTGAAGAAGGAGGGGATACCTGGATACCTGTATCAACTCACTGACTCCTTTGAAAAACTTCAAGGAAGCACAATATACGTATCTCTGACTTGCTTACGTGTTCCTTTTTATTTTGTTATCACTGTTGGCACTTTTCTTGTTTCTGGTGAGGAGGCTGATTCAGCCAATACAAAAAAACACACAAAACGCACAAAAACTCATTCAGAAGTTCTATATCTGAATTCAAGCATCTTATTTTTTCTCACTGTATCAAACTGTTCTAAAGCGTTATCATGTCATTTCAGACCAATGTCTTATGAAGGTTTTTACGCAGGAATATACCTTAGCTTTTCCACATTATACATCCATAAGAAGAATTAAATTGATATTTCTGGTATCATCTTGTCTTTTTTTCAGTATGACTTTGACATGAAAAAAGACTGCAATTGTATTTCTCTCCATTGATGGTTCTCTGAAAGACAATCATTTCATGATGGTTTAAAAAGTCTTATTATTTGTTGATATTTATCATTATTTAATACCTTTAACAAGTTCCTCAGTACTCCTCAATATATTCATCAATGTTCCCCAATATTTTTATCATCCTGCCTTATTATGGATGTGTATATAATTTCTGAGTCACATTAAAAAAAAGCTGAATTTTTAACGTGTTTGTTTTCCTTACATTGCTAGACCGATGTTAAATTGGAATATATCATGCCAACTACAGAGAAGACTTTTCAGCCTACCATACAAATATGAATCAGAATCACTAGATACTCACTGATTTTTTATTTATTCCCTAACAGTCAACACATTGAGATGAAAAGTAAACTTTTTCACCGAAAGTACTTCTGCTATGCTAAGCTAATGCAAACACTATTAGAAATTAGGATATTTATTGAGATAAAAATTAGTGACTCTAGTCAAACATATAAAATGACAATTTCCTTTAAGCCTCTGTTGAGGTTTATTTTAATAATGAAATAAACTATGGAGATCTAGAAGTAAAATAAAGAACATCTCATTGATAGGTGTATGTTTGTATTGATAATTACAAACCCTTCCAAACTGGGACAAATTTTAGTTGCCTGTTTATTGCAGTTTTAAGTGCACTTTGTGAGACAATCCTCAATGTTAGTGTCTTTAGCTCCTATAAAAGTTAATGGAGTAAAACATTAAGGCTATAATTCTTAAAGTCCACAGTAGCTGCACAATTGAGGAAGGATCTTAAGACAAAAGATGCTGTTTAAACATATAAGCAAGTCTCTGAAAAACCAATTTCTATTAATCTAAAGTGTATAATTGCAGAGATGTCTTTCTTATGAATGGACTACCATTAGTGTAAAAATTCCTTGTTCTATTTAGTATAATTACTCAGTTAAAACTGGGATTCTCTTCTCTACTAACTAGAGCTTTGCTTAGGAAAAATATTATTTTATAGTAGAGCAATAAAAAGAACTGTTTTCAGCTAAAGAGGCTGAAGAGAGAAATGTATCAAGTACATTACAAATGTTTATGATCAAAAAGTACCAACCTGCTTCCTGATACACATTGTTTTGCAAATAATAATGATCTTGTGATGGCAGAGAGAAAAATAATGGGCTTAAAAGTTACAATTCCTGTAAGTTCTTTCATTACATTTTCTGTTTGGTAGCTAATTGTGTGTGAAAAATCAGAGGTCACCCTGAAACAATCTTTCTAAGGCCAGTTTACTGAACTATGAATCATTAGTATATATATTTTCTTTTTGTTATTGTTCAAAACAAATCAATTTGAAGTGCCTGTTTGAACTGAAGGTTCAGAATGAGGAAAACAGAAATATAAAACATAATTTTCAAAGGCAAACAGTATTTGTTGCCAAGTTTTAACCAAAATAAATCTTATCACACAATATTTGTATGACATTACTTGAAACTCATTAGTAGAAACAAAGAGATGCAGTCTTAATGAAGGCATTAATCTCTATCAATATCTAAGAAACACACAGGTAGGTCTGACAGGTAGCATGACAAGTAAAGAGAGAAGAAGAAGAACAAAAGGAAATACATGTTTGGAGAAGACAAAGTGTATGAGGTAGTACATGTGTCTGGACAGGTGCACAGGAAAAGGAAAATAAGATGGGTGAAGGTAAAGGAAAAAGGAATAGAAAAATGAACTGCAAGAGACTGAGCAACAACCATATTAATTAAAGTAATAGCTTGTTTATACTTTGTCTAGCAAACCAGTAAGGTTGATATTCTAATAAACAGAGAGCTGTTTGCATATTTAGACGTTTGTAGTATTTCCACATATGTGAGCGTATACAATGTGTATGAATACACACAGGCACACACAGTCATACACCTGGTTTCACAGGTAGCTAGTTACATGCAACAAAAGTGCACTGGAAAAGAAATCTAACCCAGAACAGTAGATAAGGTAGAGGTATTATTACAAGAAGGTAGGAACAAAGGTAAATGTAGATCTAAAATACAGGTTACAAAAGATATTACATGAAAGAAATAAGGCTGGTTTTCAGTCAAAGGTTTGACTTGATGATCTTGGAAGACTTTTCCAACCTTAACAATTCTATGATTCTATAATCATGAAAATAATGAATCTCTTTTATATTATGTCAGGTCAACCTGATATCTCATGAAGCCTATTCATCCATATTTTTCATACTCTTCAATCTTAACTCTATCCAGTGTTCACACTATGTAAATTATTTGAGGGCTGTTCAATACTGTGTAGAGAAGATGAGAAATATTCCCTTCCAGAAAGTAAATTACTGGGATTGAAGTAATTTTCTTTTCATAACTGGGGTAGATTTTTTACAACTTCTACCCATCACTTTCTCAGAAGAAATTTCATAATGGTCTAATGGATGTAACAGCCAACTTTCTGCTCTTAGTCAGCAGTTTCACAGAGCTATGGGATGACCTGTAATAGAGCTGAACCTTCTCTCCATCAGGACATTGATATCATGTAAAGTGTTTGTCCAAACTGTGAGATTAGGATTCCCAAGCTATGAAATCTAAGAGTTCATACCGAAATGAAAGGAACACTTGATGCTTTGTGCTATTTCTGGGCTTCAAGGTAACTGAGGAAAGGGAAGAGCTGATATCCATTTCCCTTCTTTCAATTTCTTCTATTCTCATTTTTGTTATTTCAGGCAGAAAATTTGTACACCCATTTTTCCAAAGGAAAACATGAAAACAAATATCACACAGTTTTTGTCCCAAAATGCTGTCAAAATATAGATATGAAACATCAGAATATTTAAGCATTTCCTTAGGAGAGAAAGAAAATATTCTGAAGTTTTCACCCTTCTATATTTTTTCAAGGTTAATCTAAATCTACTTCCACTATTTATTTTCATTTGGCACTTCTGTCTTCAAAAAACTTGTCCTTCCTATCAGCTGCTAATGCTAACAACATAGTAACAAAAGCTTTCTTTTAATGTGCGGGCCTTCTTGAGAGTTGTATTGAATCAAAGAATTTTGATTTGTCCTCTTAGTCCTCTTAACAGTTCAGCTCTTGTTTATTTTTCTGGGCTTTTTCTTGCATAGGCAACCTTTAAAATTTGAGATGGTGTACAGAGAGGGCCAGATAAAAAGCTGTGACTTAACTATATTTCTTGAGCTAAGTGTTAGACATTTCTCCTGATCATAATTGCAGAGGGCATATGTAGACTGAAGAGATGTCTGAGCCGTTAAGCAGTTTTTCTAGCCAGCTGTGACAGCACAACTTTTACTGCAGCAAACATGTAGGGTTAAATTCAAAGCAAGTTTCAGCACTATTAATTTTTCTAGTAGAGTAATTTAGGTCAAAGTAGGGAAGGTTATTATCACAAGATTAAACAAAAGTGTCCACCTTGCAGTCTGATGAACAGCTACAGAAGTGACATGATAATCCTTGACCATGGCATCTAGTCTTTGCACCATCTTTGTTTTTACATATTTTTTTTAACTTAGATAAAAGGTGAAAAAGGTCTGAGAATTTCAGAAATACGAAAATATTGAATTTACATAGAATTTTGTGGCTGTTGCATAAACTTCATGTGTTCCACAATCTGCCCACATCAGTCATCAAGTAGGACATAATTTTCAGTTACAAGCAAGGCTTCCAAGTTCATGGGCTACAAGGATGGCTCATGAGATTCACTTCTTTACAGACATTCTTTAAAGGAATATAAAAACTGTGTGAAGTAGAAAAAGTAAAATTCAAGCATTGTGAGAGTTTGTGGGTAGAAAAGCTTTGTAAAGCAGATGACAAAAAAGTTTTACTTCTCTTAATCAAATATAAAACAACCACTATCAAATGAGCTGCAAATCATTAAATATTTATTTCTTATATCTGATGCAAATTGACTATGGAAGTTTAATCTGTATTACTGCACTCTGTAGGGATTAAAATTAGTCTCTTTTAATGAAAAAAAATACAGATGAACTACTGAAATCCTCATAAACATAAAATACTTTTTCTCTCTGAGAAAGTCATCCCTGTTTCCTTGACAACACGACTTAACTAAATAAAAGTGACAATTCAGATGTTTTTCTTATGAATTAAAGTAGTTTCACTTACATTATTGCGGGCACAAAAAAACCTGAAAAGCCTGTTTAATAACGTTATTTACGCATTTATTGTTATTTATCAAGAGCCTATAAATTAAATGGCAAAGCCATGGAACAGAAGGTTTTGCTGAAAGAAGTAGGACTTACAAAACTTAGTGGGTAAACAATTTCCAGAAGTGAACTGGGATGGGACTAATAGAGCTGGACAGAGTAAAGCAAGAATTATGTGAGACAATATAGGGATGCATTGGAAGGTTGAACATGGGTCTTTGTTATGAATGACTCATGCATGAAATTAAGTTGAAAAGAAGAGGAATTTCCATGCCTAAGGAAAGATTTTTCATAAATTCATCACAGAGCACTGAGTAGCGCTCCAAAAAAGGTAATGTTTTCTACAGGATTTTTCAGTATTTACTGGCTTCCAAATATTACACCATACATGTCTCAAAAATACCTCCTAAATATACAGAAATAGATAGCAAAAATAAGTTACAATAATGATAAACACCCCTTGGACCCTACCCTGCATCGTCAAAATCATACAAGACCAAGAGACATCTCTTTGAGTCTTCTTACTTATCCGTACACTGCTAAAGGATGACTCTGTGCTGTACATTTTATGGCATCAATAGAACTACGCAGTACCTGAAAACTGCCATTTACTGTATGTTAGATATGTATTTCATTAATTTTTTAAATTTTTTTTTCTCCTATTACATGGTCAAACACCTCTGTTGATATTTCTGGAAGATTATAGCTGCCCAAAGTTAGGGGGTTTTTTCTTATTCGTGGGATGCACAATATGAATTAAAGAAAGTACTGGTATTCTTGGAGGTGTTTGAAAAAATAATGAAGATCTGAATGCAAATAAAATAATTTTCTAAGTTTAAAAAATTGGCTTCCAAAAATGCTTCCATCTTTCAATACTGATCATAGGAAGTGATTTCAATCTGTCCAAAGTTATTTTGTAATAGAGTTTCAAGAAAATATTAAAATCACATTCTACACAAATTCTAGGTAACAGAATGTCTGCGGAAATAAAATTGTAAAAACACATTTTCAATTGTAATTTTATCATATTTCCCTCTATCCTTATTTTTCTTGTTATTATATATAACTCATTAGTTTTTATTGTTATCATATCTCAAAAATATAAAAATCAGCTGAATATTTGTTCATTTCATTCACATATCTAAATCAGTGTTAATCTAGTATAGACAATTGTCTTAGCATTCTTCTCTTTTTCTGAAAGCTGACATCTTTTCAACAGCAGATTAAAACATATTCAGTTGTGAATCTTAATAAGAATCTTATGCACCTTTATTTATTAAAACACAAGAAAAACTTTAAATTATTAAGTTTGCAAAGCTGAATAACCAAAAGAAATAACATTGTGGGATTAATCTCACTGTGTTATGCAGATGCATTGAAACAGTCTTCAGTATTACGTTAGAATCGCATTGTAAATACTTTTCTACTATGTGGAATGCGTGGTGCCCATAGAGTTTACAATTGTTTCCTCTACCACTGTGTTTCTACAATATTCTAAACCTTCTCTGAGTACAAAACTTCTGTTCACCAACTTCTGTATGGCATTCATTTTTGCTAATATGGGATGTAGCAACACTACTACACATAGACATTCACCTGTGACAGGCCATACACCCGAACAGCTTCAGGGACAAGGTCAGGGTGTTGTAGGGAGGAATACAACTTCCTGAGATCTTTTAGAAAGGAGAATCCCTAAAATGAGGTACCATAAGTAATATCTGTTGTATTAGAAAATGAAGGATAAGAAATGATATGTGAAGAATGCTCCTATGGTATTTTATTCCATCACAAAAAAGTTTTGTTTTTGTATCAGTAACACAGGAGACTTAATAGTAACACTAACTGGCAGCTTCCCCAACACAAACTGATTTTTGTAGCACCATTATATGAGGAAGGATATAGTTATTATTTATATCCTATTTCATTAATAAAACATAGGTTGAGAACAAAGACATTGAGATAATAAGGTCAAAAAGAGTCACTAATTTTATGTGCCCAATTTCACATAACCTGGACCTGATTTTTAGAGAACATAATTGTATCTTACAATTTACGTATTCAAAGCACAACTCTAACGAGCTTATGCTGCAGTTATGAGTACCCAGTTGTTTTGCAAATCAGACCATAGGGAATAAAGTCACTCACCCAGAAAATGAAGAACACATAATCATTGTCCACCTGTGAAAATGTGCTTTAAGTGACTGATCCAGATTTACATGGGAAAGCTGAGCAGAGACCTGAAACCAGATCATTTCTCTGGGCATTTCTCAGCTGCCTTCCCCATGACTCCTGCAGGCCTCTGCCTCATTTACTTAATGCCTTTCAGTCTTTAGAACAATTGAAGCAGGAGCCCTGCAGAGAGCAGTCTCCCTTATATGTCCAGGTTTAGGGTATGTGGTTAAAGGGAGCACAGAGAGAAAATGGCAGGCTGTGGGTTAGACCAGGCAAATCATGCCGTGCCTAGCAGCTGCCACCACATCACCGTAAGAGTCTCCAGCCCACCAAAGGCCCATCTCTGCAACACCAGAGGAACACAGGGGGAGATACCAGCAACTGGGGATACTGGGATCCAGGCACAGCCTCTGAGTATCTGAACCCCGCAGGGATGAACGTATTTCATAGGTATATTTATTTCCACTAACGAACTGTGCTCTGGTTCAACCAGAAAGGGCAGCAGGATAGCCTGTTGATGCTGTGTTCATGTGAATGGTGTGTGTTTGTGTCTCTGGGATCTGTGTGGATAGCCCTGCATATAATTGTGTATATATGTGGTATATAAATGTTCTCTGTCTCTGTGTCCACTGGGAACATATTTTCAGCCTCACTTCAAGTTGGACATGGGGGCAAGGAGCTCTAGCAGCCTTGCCTCTCTCAGGCTGTCAAATCTAGCATGAAATATTTTCCTCTAACTACTGGGATTTATTCTCAGAATTATGTGTTTTGTAAACTTAATGGATCAGGGAATCCATAGTATAAAAGGTGGGTCATAAGTAAAACTGTAAGAGAAGGTGCACACATAAACAGGTCTCATTAATATTATGATTAATTATATTAGTTATAGCTTTTCCTAACATTTTAAAGTTTTGGCTCTGTAGCTCCTTAATATACTTCTGCTAGGGCTCTGCAATGTTTTGTAAGCAATTAAAGCAAAACTGCTGTTTGTCTGTATAGGTGCTGTTCTTATTAATGTCCTATTTTTATTATTTTGAAATAATTCTAATGTTAACTTCCATAACCTCATGAATCCCTGATGTCATGTGACCATTACACACTGTTAGGATAATCATGTATGTAAACCTGGCACAACAGTTCATGCTATGACTCTGAAGATCCAACGACTGAAAAGGTTTCTCAACTACAATTGCAATGTTTCCTGGCAAATTCCATGTTTAACTTTTCTTTATGCACTAAACAGTGCCACACAACTTTTATCACACACATTTTTAAATACTACAAACATCCTTTAAAGGAAAAAGAAATTAACTACTTAATATTCATTGACTATTTTTTAAGCATTATTAAAGTGTATGAGTTTATGAAGGTCATGAATCCCATGTTTCTACCCGCATTTTCTTCTCTGTCAGATACCCAGCAATTCTAATATGCTCAAAATAAGTTTGTTTACCGATAATGCACCATACAGAGGTACTCTGCATGCAGAATAGGCTGACAGTGTTAATGTAGAATTAGTCCAGTGTATCAAAGACAGACGAAACTACTTCCTGCTTATTTTGCAAAATCTGAAACAGTTCTCATGAGCGCAGAATTTCCCAGGATTTACTATTAATTTGGAGCAACCAACCCACTGAGATAGCTAAACAATA
This sequence comes from Rhagologus leucostigma, assembly GCA_013397725.1. Classification (NCBI taxonomy): domain Eukaryota; kingdom Metazoa; phylum Chordata; class Aves; order Passeriformes; genus Rhagologus; species Rhagologus leucostigma. The sequence continues at coordinate 1,565,845 of VZTD01003687.1, read as the reverse complement.
AAAAACACAGGCAGGATCATCAAATATAGAGACTAATTTAGAGAACTTTCTGTGCCAATAAAATTTCTACTGTATTGCACAGTGTTCTACATACTTTAACCTTTGTTATACTGAGCATTTTCCTCTTTCAGTTCTGTAGCCTGCTGCTCATTTATACCCTTGCAACCTTTCATTACATGTCTTGAAGCTGCTCTGACAGTGTCTTTACCCAGTACCTCAGGTGCTGCTATCCTCTCAATCTTACAGTGTCAGACTCTGAAGCATAGTTATGTCTGTTAGATCAGCTTTCTTGAAGAAAGTGAATGTCATTATTGTTAAAAACACTCTTTTCTTCTTCTGTCTACTCATTCTTGCCTTATAGATATTATTGTCTAACTCCATATATTTCAGTTTGTAACTTGAAGACCTAGTAGGTAACATAACAGACAACTGTTATTAATACATGAAAAAAGGATACATGAATTTGGGAGAGAGACTCCCGTCATCTTTTAAAATTTTTTTCTAATGTAACTTTGAAGTCAGAGCATGCCATCAGCTATAGACCCCACTAACAAAGCTTTGTGCACATAAATTTGCCTCAATTTTATTTGTACTTTCTAGAATAAGACGGTAATTATGTTGGTTTGTCATTTTTTCACTATGTTCGCGACTGTCTTTATGATGCATACAGCATTGAATGAGATTCTGTTCTTGAAATTTCTTTCTGACTCCTCTTATTTATTCCAGAAGTAAGGCAGTATATACTGAAGAATAACAGTCCAGGAGCAAATCCATAAGAATTTTTTACTTGCCCTTATCAAGGCACACAAATAAATTGTGATATATCTCAGGAAGAACATTAGGAAAAAAGTTGCACTTCACGTGTTCTACTGCAGCACATTCTTTAGCTTCCTCTACTTTGATTATGATTTAATCCTATGTTAATTATTTTGTGATAATTTTGCCTTGGCTCTCATCGCCATATTTTTAATCATCATTTATTTCTATCATAGGTATGCATATGTTTCTAGAGGCAGATCACTGCATCCAAATCAATTTGAATTTTACTCCTTT
>VZTD01003687.1:1492328-1564756 GCA_013397725.1 Rhagologus leucostigma | reverse complement strand
TTTTTTTTTTTTTTGCAGTATCTAGTCTTGGAGGTTTTCTGCATCTAAAAGATATGATCCTACTTTTACCACTATTAGAGAATGATGGTAGAACACTAATTCCTGGTAAATAATTTATGCAATTGAGTTGAGCTACATAACGTCAAAAATCTAATTTTCAGGTAAAGAAAGGCCAGTGCATTCTTAAACATTTAAATATAACTGGAAGCAGTGCTTTCAAATCTAAATCCAAACTCAGTAAGAGTTTTTATTTATCCAGTTATCTTGTTTAGCAGAGAGTAATGTTTAACAGGGTCACTTACATAGCTTTCTTTTTATTTTTCCTATTAGTAACTACACCTTTGTTTTGAGCAGATGTTAGGTTTGTGCAAAATCCTTATTTCATAGTACTGCATGTTCAAATAAATTTAGGCCTGCTTTTTGACTTCTTTTGTAATGATCTTGATTATTACACTGAAAATGTAGCTGTTTAGTTAACATTATTTACCAGCATTCGCTAGCTATACATTATAAAACATAGGTAATTCACTCAATTTCTTATTTCTTTTCCTACATATGCAAGCCTGACTGTTACTCTTTTTTTTTCTCTAGTATAGATTACAAGTTTTTTCTTTTCTCCATTTTTATTCAGGTGGCTGTCTAGCACATGCAATTTTAATCCGATGTGTTGGGATTTTTACTTAATAAATTCCAAATATGTTATGAATCATTATTTCTGGGTTTTTGGTGGGGGGTTGCGGGTTTTTTTATTTTGTTTGTTTTTTGGGTTTTTTTTTTAATTCTGACCTGGTTTTTTTTTTGTTTTTTCATTTCAAAACAATGAGTAAATTTTTTTTATACTTAAGAAAGATCTGCTGCCAGGCTTACTGGTTCTTCTTCAAGACTTAAGTAAAAAGAGTAATCATCAAAATAGGGAATAAATAATTTTTTCTTTAAATAATTATGTCAGCTAGACCATCTGAAAGAGACAGTATCTGAGTTTAGGCACAAAAATATGGTACTATATACGGGAAAGAGAAAAGGCAGAAGATAATAGATTATCTTGTTGAATAAGAATGATGTAAGGCAGTGCACCATATTTTCATAGCTATTCTACTGTATTAACTAAAAAATTGTTGAGAAATGTTTTAGAATCTGCTATTACAGAAATGGTATCTACTCTGTGATTCCTATTTCTGTGGTACTCTCAAATGCAGTGAACAATGTGAACGCTTATTTATTATCCTTTACATGCCTTTTATGTTTATAGAGAGAGCTGCCTCTATTTTTTCCTGTCTTTTTCAGCCAGGTTATTTTTTACAAAATTTCTACCGATATGAGAAATTCTTAGTGGTGGTGGTACTTTTCAAATGTAACAAGAAACCTCTTTTAAGATACCAGAATACTGAAATATAGATTATTAACTCTAGTCTTCTGGCCAAATTCATGTTGGGACATCTACCTTTTGAACTTTTCATGATTACGTGATTTTTCTGTTGGAGAAGTTATTTATCTTTATTACTGGCCTAAGGCAGGACTGATGTGATTTGCTGAACAACTGTTACATTTCAGTAACAGTAAATTGATTAGGCTTCCTTAGAAGCCTTAGAATATATGGCTATATATTTGAGTCATAACTATCTGACTTTTCTTTATGGTCCATACAAAGGGTTTGTTAGATTCTAAATATGATTTCCATACTTAAGACCAAATGTAGTAGAGTTTATATTCAGTTTAATGCTAATAAAAAATATCTATAAATTTGGTGTACAGTTTCCAAATAATTTCAGTCTCATTTTAAAATATTTTATGATCTTCTGAAAACATACTTTGCTATAAGCTCTATTAGAATTTTCAAAGTTATAAACTCCTTGTCTTAGTGACATGATTCTGAATAATATGAAAAGGAAAAGAATGTAACCTTTCAATTACTTCAGAAAAAGCTGGCATGACAGGTCACATACAAATAGTTATCACATGTTTTTCTTTACAGGTAAATCTAGCTCTCCCTGCCAGAAATAAATATTTGCTACCATAACTCCAGGTATTCCTGCCAAAAGCAGGATTTTAATATTCATATGGCTTACATGCTTCTATCTACTTGCAGTGTAAAACTCTCGAAGAACGCTAAAGCAACAGCAGATGTAGTTAAAGGAGACTCAGATAATTGAAGGCATAATAGATTTTTGTTTCAACAACAAATTAACTAGTGGTCTAGACAAAAAATGTACCACAAGCTGTGTTTTTTTCTCATGTCAGAGGGACCCAACACAGGGGGTTACTGGATCCACTGAATGACTTACCTACAGTTTTGTAGATACAACTCCTGACTGAAAATTCCTTCTGGCATTATGTCAATCTTTAGAACCTTAGCTAAGAACTGAAAAAGGGACTGCTCATTACAGTATTAAGTTGAGGATAAAGAAATGGATTTGAATGTCTTCTGTGGAGTATAACCTGAAACACCTCAAAATCTGTCCCAGCAGAATAGAACAGGCAACATGACAAGACTGAGTTCTATATTTAAAAACCTTGGAGCATAAAGCTGTAAGACAGAGGAAAAAAAAATGCTAAGAAGTTAGCTCACTGATTATCAGTAAAATCACTTTTACTTCTACATAGATTTAATAGATTGTTGTAATCTTTTCTATTGGGTTCATTAGAGCTTTGCTAACAACATCAAATTCATTGCCTTCCCTCTCCTGTTATAAATTACGTGTGAAAGGAAACTTAAAGAACCAAGTAATGGTTGGTTTTGGAAGGGACATGTGGTGGTCACCTAGTCTAGTCTCCCTACTCAGGCAGGGTCAGGTGCAATATTTTGCCCAGGACCATGTCCAAATGAGTTTTGAGTATCTTCTGGTGATCTCTATGCTCTACATCCTCTATGATCTAATATTCTGCAGCCTCTATGGGCAACATGTACCAGTGCTTTAAAAAACTATTTCCTGATGTTCAGATGGAACCTCCCATATTTCAGTATCTACATATTTTTCAAGTTTGTATATTTATTTCACACAGTAGCCTCTGAATGCTTTGCTTTTGCTATTCTATTTTTATATGCAATTGTTAGTTACCCTTTTTGGTTGGAATGTTTTAGTCATTATTTAGACAAAGAATGTTAAATGTAGCCGTCAGTTTACCATGAAAAAGTGAACCTAAGGAATACTCTTAATAGCTCACAGGATAAAGTATCCACAAAATAGGATAATAAGAGAGTCAGGGTTTTTCTGGTTTGTTTTTTTTGTCTTTGTTTGTTTATGCAATTATGAGCCAAGAACATAAATTAAATGGGAAATTATGCCACACACTGTATGTTACAGGCATTTAAATAGAAATTCAAATTACTGAAAATGTAAGCAACACAGGGATAACAGAGTACACAGTGGAGGTTAGCTAGATAGTTAGAAAAGGAAAGCAGAGTGAAATATTTCAAAGACAGCTAACCTGTGAAATAGAGAAATATACAACAAATTCTGTCAGTCCCAAGCATCTGAAAGTCTTCTAAATATTTTCAAGATGGAAATATTCATAATATCTCTAGCTAGGAAAAATGCATTTATAGTCAATTTTCTGGAAACATTTATAATTTCATGTCTCAGAAATTTACTTATGGGCTGTATAGTCTCACGAAAAACAAAGTTCACTAATACTGCATGTATCTTGCTTCTCAGAAGAATAGATTTTAATATGTAAATATTCTCTTTACCTGTAACAGCTTGAATTAGTTTGGGTGTGAAAGCAACACTTGACATTATATCCTGCCAACAGTGCTGACACTGATAATGCTGACCACGGAATAGGGACTCTTCAGTTGAAACCTATACAGACAGATATCAAGACAGTTTAAGAGTTGTAAATTCAAGGTGCGTTTGATATTCCAGATAAATATTTTGATATTTTGAAATATCAAAAAAAAATATAAGTACTATTTATAGTATTCAAAATATAAATACTAATAAAAATGAGTTGCCAGTAACAGCTGTACTAAGCAGTTTTACATTTTTTTCCTTATCTATCATGCTGAGTTAACTTCAAATCTCATCACTTTTTTCCTTCAAGTACAAAAAAAAAGATTCTTTAACCTTGCCCTCTTAGCAAAAATTTCAGTTCCTGACATCAAAATATTTTGAGAAGGAAGATGTGGCTAACCAATAAATGCCCACAATGAAAGAATGCTCAGAGGAGAATTGTGAGGGAGAGGAGCCTATAAAGCTCTGGGAGCAATGCAGGCTGTGACTGCCCACAGCTGTTGCAGAGGCTGATTGTATCTCACAGCACAGGGCTCCGGAGTGGATCAACAATTAGTGTAAATGTTTACCCCTGAGTTCATTAAAACAGTGCAAGTGTACCCCTAATTTAGCTAGACAAGCATGGGGGCAAGAAGGGGGGAAGAAGTGAATATGTGCCTCAACCCAACATAGACTCTGGAAACTAGAGAAAATCAAAAGTGTTTTGAAGGGAGTAACAGACTTCAGCTGGCTTCAATTAATGTATTTCTTTCTGGAGGCTGGAGATGCTCAGCCTTGTGGTGGTGAGCACATTATAGACACTGGTTTTGAGAATGACAGTGGCATTGAACTGTGCGTTGCAATTGCTATGTATTCTGTTAGATGTAACTTACATTCTTACTATGCTATACAATATAGTTTGCATCACTCTGCTAATTTTTAAACCTCATGCAGCATCAAGTATCTTTCATAAGTAAATTTGTTATTAAACATTACACACTCCATGTGGACTATCTAAAAGAACCTGTTCGGGGTAGTATAACAGAAGAGTCATACACAGTTGGGGACTCTGGTAGGAGAGTAACAGAATGTGTTCATATGGACATAATAAAAATCATGTGATTTAAAATCTTGCCGGAAATGCCTTAATAGCATCAACATCCTAGTCTAACAACTTAGACAGGGTTTTCTTGTTTGTTTCAACAACAGCAAAACAAACAAGTGACAAAATAGCAATCATAAATGAAAACAAATGTTATGCAGTATTTACTGTTAATTTACATTTATATTGTTCCAGAGGATTATTTTTGGTATTTTATGCATGATTATTAAAAGTATTTTCAAAACTCTGTAAATGAAAATGTCTTTTAATATATGGAAGTCATAAAACTAAAACTTACATATATGACTATTCATACTGTTAACATAGATAATAGTTGAGATAACAAAAATACTCCTTAAAATGGAATATATGGAAACTAATACTAACAGTCACATTCTTAGCTATTAAAAATGGATGGAATTTTTCTAGAACTAGTGGCAGATACAAAAGCATAGTGGTGAATTTTGAAAGCTGCAGATTTTTTATAGGAAATATGTAATATAACACATATTATGTATTTTATATATAGTGTATATTATGTACTTTATATATACATAGTATTTGTATACTATGTATATTATTTTAGATACTATGTATATTATACATAGTATAGTATAGCTTTTCTACTTCCTGGTTACCATAGTAAACTGGTAGTGTCATGTGTACCCTGTTTTTGAAGTTATGTATTTACTTATGAGACATGTAGGAGACAGGTACACCTTTTTCCCTCCCCAGTACAGCATCTAATATCCCCAGTAATTGTTTTTGCTTGGTTGTTGTTTTTTTCTTCTAAGTCGTCAAAGTTTTTTCAGAAGCATTTGGGATACAATAATATTGTCAGTCTCTGTCAAACTTCTGCTTGGAAGCTACTAAATCCTCCTATTTTGTCTGTGTCTTCTAAAGATTAACCATGAATGGAAAGTTTTGCATAAAAATGCAAACAGCAGATCAATCCCGATCAGTGTTGTTGATGTTTACAACTAATGCATATGGCATTTACTATTTTCTTCCACTTTCCTTTACCTGTAAAACTATAAAGATAATATTACTATTCTAATTATTTTCATCTAGATTTTCCAGTTTCTTATTTTTGTGAAATATCATTGATTTTAAGAGATGATCTTAAATAATTTAAACAAAAAGGAATCAAACTTGCTGATGTTCTGGTATTGTACTCTAAGGAATAAACCACATCATACAGCATAACAAATTTTAAGCATGGTGCTAAATAACATTATTCATATTGAGTTATTCATATTGAATTAAAGTCTGAACTATAAATCTAGTTTGTCCATTTGGCCTTTACTAGATTTACTTTGGCCTGAAAACAGAGTATGACATGTTGAATTACTTGAGACTTCTCTATGTCCCTTGTTTCCTTGGAGCATTTTGTGCTGCTATGATTCAGTCTTTTCCTCCTGCTGACAAGACAGTGCAATTGTGCAGTGACGTTCATGGATCCGTGGCATATAAGCACCAGTGGTCATGTGTCAGCAACAGGGATTTACTCAGTCAGGAGGATACTTTTGTGGTGGAAGAGGGAATCTGCAGCCTGGAGAGCACTTTCTGGGACCAGTGCGTGATTTACTTCCCCTCAGGCTGTTAACCAACTGTCAATTGTCTAAAGAAACTATGAATTAACAACTCTTCTGTCTCCCAAAGGAATAAATGAAGTAATATTATTTTTAATCCTTCCTTGGTTAATTAGCTTCTTGATCTTTGTATTGCCACTGCTCCTCAAGCTGCTTTTCTTTCCTCTCCCTCTTCTGCTCACTTCTTTATCATTCCAAATAGTCTCCCTTATACATCACTTTATCTTCACTTCTTTCTACATACCAAACACATCCACCAAGTTTGAAGTATCCAGCAAAAAGCTAAATTGCTTTCAGAAGAACCAGTGTATTATTTTTAGTATTGTACCCAATTCATCTGAAGTTATGATACATTCTATTCTGTTTTGAAGTTAAAAAGGATAAAAAAAGGCAAAAAAATTTAAAATTGAACTGGCAGATTGCATCTCATAACAATCCATTATAATATGATTCTTATTCACAGTCAAGCCAAGATTTTGAGATATGGGAGTCTAAATTAGGAACCTAAATAGTTGTTTATATAATGTACTTTAGAAATTGCTGGGTATTTTAAAAAGTAATGAGATTAATTTAGTTTTGGATTTTATTCCAGTTCAGTCTTTCTGGCTTCAATAGCAACAGTCAAACGAACAAATAAGACTTCTAAACCTCTGTTATTGGTCTGCGATTTAGCTTACTCCATTCTGATGTCCTCAGAGACAACCACCTTGACTTTGGTTCACAAAATGAGTATCACTATTTCTCAAAAATCCATCCAAAGTCACTTGCACTTCTTTGTGACGCTCACTGGTTTTCCCACTTCTGTCAAATTGAACTAACTTTTTCAAGTATTTGACTATAGTAATAGCAACCCTATCTTAATTACATGCAATAGAACTCTGACCATAACTTGCTGAAGGTTTTGTTAGGTAGGCATGTATTTATCTGCATGCAAATAGAAATATTTTCACCACTACCTGAATAAGCTGCTGTTAAAAGCAGCTATATATTCACATGAAATTAATAGAAAATTCTCCTTGAATATTTTTGAATACTTGCTATGAATACAGTTCTATATAAAGAAATTACCCATGAATACTGGAACCTAGCCTGCAGTAAGAAATGGAAGCAGGCACTTGCCACTCTGCATTCATGTACTTGACACTAATCCTGAAACATTTCTCTTCTACTGAAAAGCAAAGTTTACCAATACCATTCCTTTGCCTCTCACTGTAAGTGCGTAATTGTATTTCAGAATTATTAACTCTGATTTTCTTTCTCTTTGTGCTAATTTTAACATGTAGCCCTATATTACCAGAAACAGGTTGTGAGCCTTGTACTTAAGTCAAATGTGTCACAACTGATGTTTGTCAGATTTGCTCTGTCGGAACTTTTCTCAACTTTCCTGTAGCTTTGTTTTCACTTGGTTTAGCTCTATCAGCATCTTCTCTAAGAGACCAGCCATCTATGACTATTTTACCTATCTGTGTATGATATACACAAGTTTTAAATAGACGTTAGTAAAAAAGTAGTTACTATTCTATTCAGAATGAGGTATTTATAACCCTAACATAAACAATGTAGAGTAGAGAATTACTAGTTTAATTGAATAGCAGGTACTTTCAGAAGCGTAGACAAAGGAGACACTGTAGAAGAGTGCAGCTATGGGGTAACAGACAGGATTTAGGTCTGGCACAAAAGACCTCAGGGCTATTATCAGCTCATCTACAGTCAATTAAAGAAATACAGATCTGGGCAAAACTATCTGAAAGACATAAAAGGCACACATATCATAAATTTGGAGTAATGTGGAACTTCAGACTAATAAAGAAAGATCAAAGTTGTAAAACTGTGTTATCAAACATGTAAATGTTGTTCCTGGAGCAGAAAAAAGAAGCCATTAACATGAGCATGGTATTTGTCCAACAAGTGACTGCAGCCACTGACAGCTTGCTATAATACACACCTGTCCCCACCATCTTCCCACAGCCACCAGCCTTTGAACACAGAAGAGTACTGTAAGTGAGAGCACAGCACCAGAAAAAGGGGTAGAAACAAAGGGGCTATTACCAATTTTAATTGCATTTATACTTCCATTTCCTGTATATGGTGTATTGGCCCCAGGTGGCAGGTAAGACCCCACCCAGTTGGATGAGGGAGAGAACTGGAAATGCAAAAGCAAGGGGGAAACAATCCAAACTTCTGGGTTGAGATAAAGCCAGTCTAATACATTATGGGGAAAAAAACCAAAGCAAACCAAAACCTCCAAACAAGCAAACAAAAAGAAACCCACAAACCCAAGTGGTGCAAAAGCAGTCATTGCCATCTGCAGAACAATGGCCAGCCAGTCCTTGGGCAGCAACTATTTTGGAAATACCCCAGCCCCAGTTTTATTGCTTACCATGACATCATAGAGTGTGAAATGCCCCTTTGGTCAGCTGGCTTCAGGTGCCCTGGCTGTATCTCATTGCAATCATGAAATCATAGAGTGGTGTGGTTTGGAAGGGACCTTAGAGATCACCTAGTTCCAACCCCATGGCCATGGGCCATACACCGTTGACTAGAACTTGATGTTTCTTGTCCACCCCTAGCGTACTTGCTGACAGAGGCCGAGAAAGAAACAGATAATGTCTTAATATTTGCAAGCACTATTCAAGAATGGGTAAAACTGGTGTGCTATCAAGAGTTTTGTTCACCAATCTGAAATACTAAATTGCCAATCTAAATACAGATTGCTATAAAGAAAATTAACTTCCTCCCAGCCAAATTCATTACAATCTCTATGTTTTTTTCCACATCACTTGCATCATGCTTGGGCCCTGCATTATTCAATATATTTTTATCAGCCACATCAAACCCCTTTTCTGTCCTTCAACATATACACAGTGTACTAGTTTGAGAACAAACCAGTGGGAGATCGCAAGTCAGAATTGTAATTTAATAGGAAAATTAAAATAAATGCAATAGTACAAGAACACTGAGAGAGTCAGGATACAACCTGACACCCTCTTAGTCAGGGTGGTGGTAGCAGCCTAGATGAAGTGGTCCTGTTGAAGTGGTGATCCTGTAGAAATGGTCTGGTCTTCACCTGAAGGTCCAGTGATAGCTCTTGTCCTCTGGGAATCCAGTAAGTAAAGGCTGCTTGTACTGTTCCAAACCCCAGATTATATCCAGGTGGAACTGCTTGGTTCCTCCCCCTGGGTGGAGCATCTCACAAAGAGATGATGTNAGGATTTAAGGGTTAATTGCTTATGGTGGGCATTACTGTTATTGCAAAATTTTGCAGCTGCTTGTTAGACAATGTATATTGCTTGCTCGATACTTATTATGCTTGCCAAGCAGAAGGGAGAGGATGTAAGGCCATTGATAAGGGGTAGAGACCGTGACTACAAGTCCTGGTTTCAGATCCTAGAACCAGCTCAAACCAGCTCGAACCAGCCCTGGAGTTTGGACTTGGACCAGGAACTTAGAGCGCATGTACAAGGAAGCAAAGTAAAAAGTTCAAACCTGAGGAAGACCTTTACTTCATTCCAGAGACCCCGGCCCACGACTACCAGGCGGCAGTGCGCAGGCGCATTAAAATGCTAATGACTTTTAAGCTAATTGTAATACAAAGCGGGGACAGATAATGAATATATATAGGCGTATTGTGTAATTTAATGCATATGTAACTTGTAAGTCAATAAATACTAAGCTGAGCATTTCCAAGGTACACACATCTTTGGAGGATGACCTCCCATGTGTCCGGTGGCGTAATTAAAAGCATACCTACTTTACAACTTTAATTAGTTGTGGAGTCTCTCCGCGCATCAACAGGTAGTATTCTGTTAGTCCAATGACTATCTCCATCCAAATGTCCATTCAGTTCATTTAGTTCTTGACTTAAACTTTTTCTGTTGTGATGATCATTCAGGATAGATTCATGAACTAAATTCCATTATAGCTGAACCTGTCACTAACATGCCTCAGCCATATGTTGCATCACTCTAGCCTTCCTCCATAGAAAATACAGCAAGCAGTTTATTTAAGTAGTCACCCTAGACATAGATTTAGAGCAGAAAATCAAATGAAATTGTCATTGCTCAGGCTTAATAGAGGAACCAAAGAATCATCATCCATGATATTACCATTTTTGTAATGTAGAAATGATGAAACATCCTATACTGGATACTGCATTATAGTAGTGATACATCCCTTATCTAAGAAACCGCAATGAGTATAAAGAACATATGTGAGTATAAAGAACATCACACTATTTTAAAAAGAATCACAGATTTTTCTCTCTTTACATTTATTTGCAGTTTCAGGAGTGTGCCCCCTATGGTTTTTTTGCATGATTTTATGATTATTGCTAGGAGCAATGAGCATGTTTTACACCTTTCTGATTCTTTCTTCTCAGCTTCCTTCAGTGAAGAAATTTGTTCTTAAGACATCCTGGAGGAAAGAAATAGCGGGTAGAGCAGCACATTATTTCTGAGGATTTCTGCCAGTGTCCTTTTAAAGATATATTATTTCACTATAAACGCAGTTAAACCTTGTCATAGAACTTTCCTTTTTTTATTGTATTCTTTTTAAGATTTATTAACTAGTATAACAGCTGCAATATAGTATATATGTAGAATACACATCATATCACAGGCTGCTTTCCTAAATATTCATCATCTACCTCCTGCAATAAAGCTGTCTTACATTTTAAACTAAACATTCTTCTCTTATTTGGCCACCTCCTACTTCGGCTAAAAATTTCAAAAATGTGTTTTTTTCTGGTTTTGGGGGTGGGGAGGGCTGTGGTTTTTGTTTGTTTGTTTGGGGGTTTTGGTTGTTTTGTTGTTGTTGGGTTTTTTTGTGGAAATACTTTTATTTTGAAACATGTTTTCCTTTTGTCAGCTCCAGATGTCATCTCATAATTAATACCCTACCATCCTTTGAAAAAACAAAACCCTACACCCCCTGATAAGTGGAAGGGCTGAAAGTCACAGTATTAGCAGGACATTTTCTTTCTATAGAACTGGAATCTCAATTAAGTTGTGATTTTGTGTATTGCCTATCTAATCATTGAGAATGTCACAACCATGATAAAATAATCAGAGGAATCTCTGTAGTGTTCAGATTTCTCTTTTTCATTAATAAAACATTGGGGAAGCATGGAAAGAACTGTGAAGAATTAAATCAGGCTTGTTGCTGGGAAGATAGCAATGACATCTGCATTCTCCTGTAATCAGTATGTAACAAAAATCCAAATGATTTCTCGAGAGTGAGGGTTATCTGAGGACTTGTTTCCATGTACCAGTACTTTAAATAAACTGTGCCTTATATACATGTGTCGCGTTCCACTATGGGAAACTGCGAGGAGTTCTTTCGAAAACAGGAACGGAATGAAGCCAAACAAGGCAAACCTTGTATCTCAAAACCGTTTCCTGGTAACAAAAGGAGAGGGAAAAGGGGTTGCCCGAGCAAAAGAGAGCTAGAAGAGATAGGAAAAAAGAAAAAAGGAAAAGGGAAAGGGACTGGGGGAGGACAGAGAGAGGGGACAAAGACAAAAAGAGGGCATTACCACCAGTAAGTCAGGGCAGCGCTGTCGGTGTCCGGGCGGCGGAGCGGTGCGCACGCGCTGCCTGCCTGTCTGCGGCCGGGCTGGGTGTCAGGGAGCCTGCGCAGCTCCCGGCGGGGCGCGGCTCCACAGGCGCGGCTTGTGCTGCGAAGGGACCAGACACGCGGTGAGTGGGGCGCTGGGGCGGGAGGAGCAGGACCCCGGACAGGGTCGCGGGGACCGGCTGGATCGGGGCGACAGGGCGGGTGGTGACGGCTGGATCGGCGCGGAGGCAGAGCTGGATGCGGGCAAGGACGCGGGGCGAAGTGGCAGGAAGGCGGTCAGGAGCACAGGAAGGCAGGACAGGTGCGAAGGTGAGCTGGCAGGCAAGCACAAGGCAGGCCGAAGGCAGGCAGGCTGGGGCCAGGGCAGAAGAGGGAGCGAGCAGCAACAGCAAACAGCAGCGAGCTCCACCGAGCAGTTGCAGGTCCCCCGTGCGCAGCAGTGAGCCCTGACAGAGTTGGTTTTTATACCCCCCTGGCCCCTCCCAAAATCCGCCTGCCAGCAGGGACCCATTGGTCCAGTCCAAACTTTCTTTGCCGTCCATTGGTGGAGACCTTCTTGCACCCTGTTTGGAGAAGCCCCTGCACAGTGTCCCTGGCTGCCTCCTGCAAGTGGCACATGTGCACCCCTCTTCCACGTGCCTCTGACAGCCCTGACAACCAGAGTTGAGGCAAACTAAAATGGCTCCTCACAACATGAAACCATTATAATGGTGGAATGCGTGTTTCCTGACCAGTGCGTGACTCCTAAGCAAGTGACTAAGTAGCAACCACAGATTTGCAATAGGCCTGAGATAAAACATGCTCTGATAGAATTTACTGCTTAAGGACATACAGAGTTAGTAGAAAGAGTCACAAACATAGGGTTAGACAAAGCAACGAGAAAGGAGATCTTGTAAATAATAAGACTAATTGTCAGGCTGACTTTCTGTTTATTGACTTGACTATCTGTTTGATTGATTACTTTAATATAAAAAATTAATAAAATATTACTCAATCTTATGTTTGCATTTGGATACAGACAAACTAATGAAATGACATAACAGGGAACTTACGTTTCACTTTCTCAACATATGCGTAGAATCAGAGAGAAAGGCATTGTCTTTTTCCAAGGAATCCATTTAGCAACTGAAAAAAAGAATAAGGACACTCAAATATCATCACTGCATTTTTGCAGTTGCTTTGTTAATGCATTCACATCTTATTATTGAGTACTCCTCTGTGCTTTTTACACTGATGTAGAGTTACTGATACCAACGAAACAGTACCCTGAGATCCTGGATTTTTCACCTCAGAGTGTCAGAGAACTTAAATTTTTCCATGTTATTTATTCTTTTACATTTGAGAGCATAATATTTAATTGAAAGTATTATTTAATATTAAACAGTTCACTGATGCCTGACTCTTACTGGGAAAAAGTATTCGCACTTAATTAGAGAACGTTTATTGGATTGCATTCTGTCCTTTTTATCACAAGTTAAAATAAAAAGAGAACATGCAAGAGCAAACCAGAAGGAATGCTTTTGATCACATTCTGAAGGTTATACTGCCTGATGAGCAATTGCTTAATATTTCTTTACTGCATGATTACCTACCTTCCCCTTCTAAAAATCCCAGAAGTATTTAGAAAAAATGCCTGAGGTACCACAATAATGTGGAGACAGCCTGTCAGACACACATGAATTAAACCTGACCAGAAGACTTCCATATAAATTGAATTTCCCTGAGTTTGCTAGTCCTTCAAAATGAAAATTTTTCATGGTGCTGAACCAGTATCTGTCAGCAGTCACTACTGTAAGTGCAGCTCAAAAGGAAGGATCCCAGTGAGTTCAGTACTTTCCTAGCACATTTTTCAGTTCATAGCAGTTGATACAATAAGGAATGGTACTCAGCTAGAAAACTTGAGTGACAAGATCCTGAATGTTCTCTTCTCATTAATACATGAATTTGACTGTATTTCTTTCAGTTCCAAGTTCCTTTCTAAGAGGGTGGGTTTTTGTTTGCTTTTTTTTTCTGAGTTCTCCTTTATATAAGTCTAAGAGCTAGCATGTGACTGAAGATTTTTTTCTTCTTTTTATGTAGTTTACTCAAAAAAAGGCTAGAATGACTACAGTTTGTCTGACTCACTCTTCTGAACTGCATGATGTCCTCAGTGAACATTAAATTCAATGTGGCCTGTTACAGCAATAAAAGCTTTGTGTAATGAGCAGTATATATGGCACTTCCCCAGCAGCTGGGCAAAGAACAAATTGTCATTTAGAAGGACAGACTTCCTTCAGGCCTTTAGCTTACCATGGAATGCTCAACACATGGTAGAGCTTGGTTTGCCTGCCCTTTCCTGGCCAGCTAGCATTAAACAAATATTTTTCTACACTACTGCAAATGGAAATCCCAGTCTGAAAATGGTTGAGAATTTTGGTTCGGAATTACAGAAAAAAAAAACCCAAACAGTTCAAAAAACAAAACCCAAACAGCTTTTAATACTTATCTTTCAGTACTACAACTTCTATAGGTTTTGTGCATTTTTTCCACCATGTTGGTTTTTAATTTAGAATTTATCTGTAATCTAATATGTAACTCTGAACTGTCGAGTGTATAAAGGTCCTTCATAATTTTATAAATTGTCCAGTTAATATGTTTTGAAAGAATGTTAAGGTACACATAATAATGATTATGGTTACTCCTAAATAAAAAAATATTTCAAAAGAAACTGTTTCCTAATGCTTAAATGAAAGTTTGGTAGTAAAGTACTTTATCTAATGGACATCTATACAGTTTTTAGTCTCCATAGCATGAATTTATTAAGAAATTTAATGAATTTAATTTTCTGGAGATGGGATGAGAAGAACCTTATTTCAAAATTATCAGCAGTAACATTAAGTAAAAGGATAATAAAAAAAAATTTCAAAACCAATCCAGACTCAAATATATGAATAAATAAATGATTGAAGTATCATGTGATTGAAAACTTCCTCATGTTCATTGCCCAAAGAGATTTCTGTCATGTGATTTTCCATGGTATTCTTGTCATTATAGTAGATTTAACTCTTTAACTTTGACCTGCCATGCTCATTCACTTCAACTTCTACTACACAACTGGGGTTGTTAGAGTACTTACATTAGATTTGTGTATAAGCTGCAAAAATATTTGAGAGGGGAATTTTCTTGCAAGATCAGCATTTCCATCTCCATATTGTACAGCTGCATTCAGAAGAAGAGTAAAGCCGAGGTATCAGGATATACTGCATCCTTCAGTTTTCATCAACTGATCTGTTAGTCTTTTTTACATTAGTTGATTTATTCAGATTCAAGATAAAGTATTTTAATGAATATAGGAATGCTGGAAATTAGTGCTTTGAGATAAATTGAAGTAAGAGAAACATGTTCCTCTCAAAACAGAAGAAAAATTAATTCCATTAAAACTGAACAAAGTTGATAAATCTTGTACATATTTCCACTGTTACACTGATAAACATGGAAGGTATTAGAAATTATATTATCTCTACTCAGTGTTCTCTTCAATTACTCTACGTAAACCCAGAAAAGAAACAAATAGACAAAGAGAAACTGTAGAGTAAAGGGATGTATGATTAAGTTTCAAGTCTCAGGTCTCACATTTACACTGCCAGATGAAATATATTTAACTGTTGACACTCAAGAAGTAACTGAAGCATAACAAAAGCTTACCTCATAATACATTTCCAGCCCTGTAAATATATGTATAAAAAAAGTGTTTCTTTCCTAGACATCCTATTATTGTCATCCTTATGTGATTTGACTCTACAGGTTATGTTAGAAATAAAGCGTAGTGTTACCATTTGAATCTCAAAAATGGAAAAAAAACCATGACCCTAAGGAATCTTTCTGAAAATATATTCTAAAATACATTACAAATAAACCTTGCAGACTGGATCATAAACATGTATGATAAGTGGCTTTTACAACAAATCACGGTATATAAAAATAAGTTGTTCTATTCTGCGGAATATCTGGAAATGTATGAGGATACTCTCAGTCAATCATCCAGAGAATAAGATGGAAAAAAATAAAAACTTGACAAGATATAAATACAAGGTTCGATTCAAAGTCCAAGGAGGAGAAAAGGTTTCTTCTCAATTTCTTCACTGGGCCTGTGTGCTGAGTTACACACTATTACCTGTGACTAAGAAACAAAAATATGTGACAAATACCTTTGCTATACTACAGTTGTCGTTCTGAGATATGTATTGCACTAGATTTTACTTACATATTATTTTAAAATGAAACAGGCTTATTGATAATCAAAAATTCTATTTATTTCCCATTACTATTTTCTTTTGTCTTTCACAGATGAAAAATTCCGAACTACAGAGCTGAATTACTGTGAAAATAATGCAAAACACTATGTATTTCCTGTTTATTAAATTAAAACAACAGCTCAATATACTTTCAGTACTTTTTGCTGGACTTGTAGAAATATAATATTTTAGGGAAATCTTAATAATATAGAGATGAACAATATGTTTTTTTCCAATAGCTAAATGTGGTATTCTATGCCCAAATAAAATTAATACAGTATAAGTAATCCAAACTATTTAATTTAAAGTTGAAGTATCCACAATTAGAAGTTCATTTACTATGGGGCTTGTTTCTATATACACTAGAATTCAGAATAGGGTAAGTTTGATGGATACTCAGATTTAATAAGAGTTAGCCTGGCATTATAGACAATATGTCTGATAACAAAAGTCATTCTTTTGTTTTATAGTGTGTGGATGCTGAAAGCTTGGTCGCAGGGAGATTTTCCAGCATCCTGCCAGCGTCCGTGAGAAAGCGAGGACTTTCACACGGATGCTGGCTGAAAAACAGGTTTTTTGTAAGCTAATTTGTTTATCTTGCAGGTGCAAGATGTTTTGCAGTATTGTTATTACTAACTGAAGAACTGTTTTGGAATGGGTGTTGTAGAATTTAGCCAATCATTCTGAGAGGTGGATGGTCAAAGAACCAATAACCTTATGCCATTCAAGCGAGCTAGGGGATAAAAACCACTCTGTATATTAATAAATAATTCAATTTTTCCACTTTTCCTGAACTCGAGCTCTTCATCCCCAGGACAACAGCGACAATACTGTATATGTAATACTGATTTTTTTTTTAAATCTGACTAGAGTCAGTGGCAAAAAAAACCATAAAGCACTTATCTGAAGTATCTCATTTCCAAAATAACATTAATTGTGACAAACTATTTTATAGTTCATTAAGTATTCAGACCTATCATAACAAATAAATTCCCTACTATGGAGATATTTATTATTTCATTCTTGCATTTCTCTAAATTTATTTTAATATGTGGCTATTTTATATGTGGCTACTGTGTAAAATAATTCTATTGAAATCACTAAATGTTGTGACATCTTAAACATCTTAAATTTTTACTACAACACAAACCCCTGATCTATAGGATGATTACTTTTTAGTTTGAGTTACATAAACAAATATGTTAGACCTGAATCTCTCTGCTGCCTCAGCCTCAAATTCATGTCTTAGAACGTGAGTGGGAAATATATCTTCAACAGTTTTACATCTCATTAAACAATGAAAATTGCTTAAATTTGATTATGTAGCAAAATGCATTTGTCATGAGGTGTAATCATCTAATCAGACCTTTCAAACTCAAGACATTTGATCATGCAACAGATTTAGACCCTATAATAATAGAAAAACCAGAAAACACTTAGAAAAATAGGTATACAGACTGGAAAATTAAAGAAAGCCACAACAAATGTGATCTATTTGTCTTTGGTCTGACCCCTTGATCTTTGTTTTAGAGGAGCAGCTCTATTCTATGAGGACCTAACCTTGTTATAAATAAACAAAAATAGTACAAAGCCTGAGAAATCTTGAGTGAATTACATAAATTTTATTGATTTGAAGACTTGTAAAAAAATCAGATTAGAAATAGATATTGAAAGAACAAAATACAATATAATCATTGCAATGAACTGTGTGTAGAGCAGAACATAGTTTCTCTACAGATATGCTGCATGGTGTCCTGGCCCTTTGCTAGTGAGGAATTACCATGTTTAATTATGTTTATCTGCCTTCTTCAAGGTTATTTTTATCAGGGCAGGACTTTGTGGACACCCATAGGTTTTGTCTGACCCCTCACTGTGGCTCTGGCCAGGGCCCAGGACCCTATTTCAGCTGCTGTCCAGGATCATCAGCCCCTGAGGCTGCAGCAGGGCTGGTCTCCACCTCCACACAGCCATGACCTGCCTGGCCATAGACCCTGCAGAGCCCGGCCCACCCACGAGCACACATGGCATCCCATTCCCATCCCCAGGGAGATGCCCAGTGGGTGGTGTGGGGCTGCCCTCTGGCAGCTCCTGGCTGTGGAGGTTGGACAGGCCCTGGTCCCCATCCTGCCACTTCGCTGGGGTGTCCCTGCAGCTCCCATGCTGGGCCAAGGCAGCCCTGGCACCTAGAGACACAGTCATACGAGAGGCAGCTGTCAACACTTTCACTCACATCAATCCCGTTGAAAGGGTGATGTAGAGCTCATGAATACACGTACAGCTGTGCACTATCAGCTTTCAGGCTCTTCACACAATGGCCTTTGCTGTAGTGTGGCCTTTTTTCCTTAAGTTCCACATGTGAAGTAACAATGCAAAGCATTTTTTCTCTTAAAAACTACAGTACTTTTCCCAATCATACTGAATGTGACAGCCCATGTCTAGAAAACAAACCTGCAGTGAACTCAGAAGGCAGCCACCATTTATCTCTACTCACCTAAATACTTTTTGTGTTCATATTGACAGGCTGCAGAATTTACAGTGGTCTGACCCTAAAAAAAGAAATAAAAATGTTACATACCCTGTTTCCTACTTATGGTTTTTTTTGATCTAGGCATGTAAGTTTGGAATAAAATGACTTAGTAATTAAAACAACCTTTGAAAAGCCTAAGGGTAGTAATAACAATCGATTAACATTCAGAGAATGAAAAACCGTGCTGTAGTGTGTTATACTGTATTTTAAGGTTACATAGAGATAACAACAATAGATGGGTTTAGATACATCAGGATATAGTGTCCTACTGACAGCACTGATTCTATGTTGTAGTACATTGAAAAAGCCTAGTAGTTCTACCAGATCTGTGACTACAATGAGAAATATCAAATATAATCCAAGCTAATTTTATAAATTGCTTGTAGTATGAGGAAACAGAATTGAATTCTTCCATCTTTGTTACATGGATAAGCTTTATACTAATTTTCTATCATTTTGATGTGTGAGATAGTACAGATTTATCTGTATCTATCAGTCATTTTTATCCTAATATTTTTTGGTTTAACTTTATCTCTTAAAATTCAGAGTAATTTCTTTTATTAATTTTACAGTTTTTCACAGATAATATTGGCAGAAAAAAAAACAACCAAAGACTAATCTGTTTCATACCACTTCTAAAATCAACATCAATTTCCAAACCCATACAGAAAAATGTAAAACTATATTGGTTTCAGCTGATTTTTGTTAATGAGAACCACATTTTGGTCATTATATTAATTTTCGGTTACATCTTGAGTGCTGAAACTTGAAAACTGATTTACAATAAACTATCACACAACAACTTCTTCACATAATTGGGTTTGATCCTCTGAATGTCATGAGATAACTGCCTCCAGCAGAAGATTGCAGGATCATTAATATTTCCACTATTCCAGCAGCCACTACATTAATGCTCCTCTGTGGACTGAGGCCATCTATTTCTTCACTATGAATTCCACTATATATAATTCACCTACCTAGTGTTTGCATGTTAGAGAATAGTTTGATGTATTTTGAGTATACATGTAAAAAGAATAAAGTTAAATATAATAACAACACAAATGTAAGACTGAAACCTTTAAAGTGTCTTCTCAGCTGATTCTTAAACCTGGAAATAGCCAAATGTTGCAAGTTCCTCATGTTTTAATCTAAAACTACTCTAGCTAACTGAAATTCTCATTGCATGTGTTGCAGGCTTCAGTCTTAACAAGTCTGAAAGTATATCCCATGCTCGCTAGCTATTTTTACTCCTAAGTATGGACGGCTACAAGTATGTACATGCATGTCTGATGTTCCTGAGAGCCTGAACTGATAGATCAAAACAAAACAGAGCAGCACTTATTGCTTCTTTCAAACTATACACAGTGATGAAATTGGCGCCAGAGCTCTGCCTCAAACTTTTTCTCATAAATATTCATTTATCCATGTGTGTATTACTTACTAATGCACTTGAAGCATCCCAAAAAAATAAGAAGAAAGGATCTTAATAACACTAAGGAATAACAATTATTTCTCATCATAATTATCTCTATTTTATTTAACTCTTCTGCAATATACCTCAAAATACGTGTTCTCATTCAATTTTTGTTTCATTCATTATATGTCTTTAAGATAGCTGTCTTAATGCTCTGAATATGGTCTGGGAGACTTTTTCATTTTTCTTTAAGTGTATGATCTTGGGCTTTACTGATTGCATGTCATCAAATTCTTGAGCTTTTTGGAGGACTATTAATTTCATTTTGGATTTCCTATGGTATTCTTCCAATACCTTAGTGTTTTGCAAACATCACTTGATTTATCTTTATGACACTACTGTGAAGTAAGCTCTTACCTCTCAGCAAGAGGAAATTGTAAGAGCTCAATGATTCTACAAATCAAGTCACACATTCCACAAAACCAGTTCAATGTTTAGGAAAAAGAGGATCCACATTTATTGGCAAGCTGTGAAATTACTGTCATGTGTGATATGCTAAGCATTGCACAGGAATTTTGTCATAAGTGCTAATACAACATCCAGTTCAGTGGATTATTTTACATCCGTGAGATCATTTCACAGCCTTATTGCCCATATTTTAACATCTTTTCTTGGAATTTGCTACAAATTTGGTTTTGTCAATGTAGAAAGAATATTTTTGATCATGTGATTTAAAAACTGTATCATGGTGTTAATTTAAAGGTGACAAAATTAAAAATGGACAAGCATCATAAATGCTGTTCTTTACAAGAATTTAATTATATGTCTTAATAAACTTCATTTTCTTTTCATTTAATCTTAAATTTTAAAACTTTTGTGTTCATGTCCAAATGCTGCTTAATTAACTATAAAATAGTATTGCAAAATAAAACCTAAGATTTATCAAATGGCAGAAGCAGCCAATATGGAACACAGGGTAAAAGAAATTTTTATATGTATTAATGAAGTTTGTCAAAACACAAAAAATAAGTTTTATTATCAATGAGAATGTATCAAAAATACACAGACAACACTAATATAGCTATTATCATTTTAAGTAGTCATTAGCATTGTAAGCATTTTTGATCAATTCCCACAGCTGATTAAAAAGCATCACTTTTTGCAAAACTCATAATTGTTGACATGAGCCTCCTCAATTTAGGCATATAATAAGTACTTCATCTAGGTACACCACCCCTCGGTTTATACTTCTTTATTATTATCATTCAAAGTGAAAAGTAGTCATCTCTGCTCCCCAAAGGTGTGTTTCAAAGGACTGAACTAGTAGAGGCAGGGGGAAGAGCTAGATGGAAACCAAAGACATAGCAGACACAACAGCACTGAGTGGTAAGTGCTGTTCCCAGAACCACCGAAACAACAGTACTCGTCTAATAATACTGCTGCAAAATAATATTGGCATCACAAGTATTTAAAGTCATGGTGTCAATATTGTAATAGCAACAGTCCATTATTTTCTATTGTGTAAGGCACTATGACACACATGGAAAAACTGAATGGCTGCGGTTGGAAAATACTTTAAAGATCATCTAGTTTCAACCCCGCTGCCATGGGCAGGGAACCTCCCACTAGGACAGATTTCTCAAAGACTATCCAGCCTGGCCTTGAACACTTCCAGGAATAGAGCATCCACAACTTCTATGGGCAACCTGTTCCAGTGCATCACCACCCTCACAGTAAAGAATTTTTTCCTAATATCTAAACTAAACCCCCTTGTCCTATCACTACATGCCCTTTCGAAAAGCCCCTCTCAAGCTTTCTTGTAGTCCCCCTTTATGTACGGAAAGGTTGCTGTTAGATGTCCCTTGAGCTTTCTCTTCTGCAGGCTGAACAACCCCAACTCTTTTAGCCTGCCTTCACAGGAGAGGTGCTCTGATCATATTTCTGGCGCTCCTCTGGACTCACTTCAACAGTTCCTCATCCATCTTGGGTGCTGGACACAGTACTCCAAGTCAGGTCCCAGGAGAGTAGAGAGAAGGGGAGGAACCCCCTCACTCAACCTGCTAGCCATGCTTCTTTTGATGCAGCTCAAGACATGGTGGCTTTCTGGGCTGCAAGCATACATTACCAGGTCATGTCAAAGTTCTCATGAAAAACCCTCAAGTCTTTCTCCAGAGGGCGGCTCTCAATCCATTCTCCACCCAGCCTGTATTTGTGCTTGGGATCGCCCTGACCCAAGCATGTCTTCACACTTGGCCTTGTTAAAATTGATGTGATTTACACAGGCCCACCCGTCAAGCCTGTCAAGGTCCCTCTGGATAGCATCCCTTCCTTCCAGTGTATCAAGTTCACCAAACAGCTTGGTGTTGTCAGCAAACTTGCTAAGGGTGCGTTCATCACCCAGGGAACTGACAAAGATGTTAAAGAGCTCCAGACCCAATACTGATCCCTGAGGAATGCCCCTTGTCCCATCTCTGCCTCTCCAATTTAGGGACAAGGATATCATGCAGGGCAATGTCAAATGCTTCACACAAGTCCAGGCAGATGATACCAGTTGCTCTTCCCTTATCTACCAATGCTGTAACCCCATTGTAGGCCACAGTTTGATGAGGCATGATTTACCCTTAGTGAATCCTTGTTGACTGTCACCAGTCCTTATTTTTCATGTGCATTACCACAGTTTCCAGGAGGATCTGCTCCGTGATCTTTTTGGGTACAGAGGTGAGACTGATTGGCCTATAGATCCCTACGTCTTCCTTTTCTCCCCTTTTTAAAACTGGGGGTTATTTTTCCCCTTTCCAGCCAGAGAGAAATTCACTGGACTGCCACGACTACTCAGATATGATGGATAGTAGCTTAGCCACCACTGGGGTAGGTAGTGTGGACTCTCCAGTCGGAGCTGCAGTCTTTGCTCTCAGATGAGTGCCTGCCATTCTGTCTTGAGGGCCGTGTCAGACTAGTGCCCTGAGCCTGTGCAGATGGTCACAGGTGCCTGGTTGCTGCATTATGCGTGCTTCATGTATCATGTATGCCAAGGTCTACTATTTATAAGGTGTAACGAACACAGTTTCAGGTAGTACAAATCCACAGATTGATGGCCTGTTATTGTTAAAAGGGCAAGGCATATGAGAATGTCTTCCCCTTTCATATCTGCAGAAGAAAGAGCTGTAAATTGAAAAGTCACTATTTATTTTTCACCATAATTTATGATTTGCCTGCATCAAAAACTGTGTCAGGTCCATGCCAAGTTAATGTTCACTGGGATATTTCAGAAGTCTCTGACCTAACACTGCTGCTCTAAAGTCAGTGAAGCTTTCACTACCAACAGAAGCAGATCTAGGGCAATGGTGAGTGCTTTACAAGTTCCTGCATGAGAAGATGCCCAGGGAACCAGCCTGAAGGGTTTACAACCTACTGTTACAAATGATGAAACACCTGGGACTGAACAGTAGGATGAATTTGATGATGGTCATGAAAGAGAAGTATAAAGAGGGAAGACATAATTTAGTACCTCAGCAAGTGTTTTCCTGCAATATAAATTATTATTGTTATTATTAATTCTTTTTAGAAATCAAAGATGTAGACCTACTAGTAAAACATAGTGTCTTTGTTAACACATCTCTTAAAAGGATGGGGGCACCTTGTATTGGCATTTTAACTCAAGCATAGGTTTATAATTGTTAAAAACACACTTCCTTAAGAAATTGGCACACTATGGAAAGATAAGACACAACTTCATAAAACAGAACATTTAGATCTGAATAGAAAATATAAAATAGATGTCTGGATTAGGAACTCTGGTGAATACTGTCAGCGTTAATTGTATACAGGTAAAAATTATATAGTGTTTAGATTGTGTTTTTATGGACTGCTATAAAATCAGAAAATATAATTCCTATGGTTGAAACTCTTGTTAACAACTATATTGAGATATCTAGGTCATTAATGAATTGAATTATTAATGGACACTGGCAAAACAAAACCTAGCTTAGAACCTTGGCCTAAATTCAGACAACAGAATACCCTCAGGCTTCTCCATAGGATATGTCATGATTAAAGAAAAAATAGTTCAGACATTGACTGCTTTGGTTAAAATTATTGAATGGAGCAGGTTCATTACTAATGGATCTCGAGAATATGCATTTACAGATGGATTTTTCTGCTGGGTTCAGTCTCTCTCTTCCCTAGGGTAACAAATGCAGCAGCATGTATTTGTAAAACAAGAATCCATCTCTTGCATGAACAGATAACAGTACAGCAAAGTGCACAGTGTTTGTGAACAGCTGCTGGAAATCATTAAGCATCCTTGAGTGCTTAATTATTAGAAAGTTCTAAATTTCTTACCATGTTTTCTTTCTTCTGTTAATCACAAGTTCCTCTGTTTGCTCACTTTATCAACTAATATAAACTATTTCCTAACCAGTATTTCTCCTCCCATGCCATTACCCCCTTCTGCTTTTTTTCACTATTTTTCTTGTAATCACTTTCCTTACCTATCATTAAGGCTTAGTTTATTACTGTTTCTAGTATTCATTTCCTAAAAAGGATCTGGCAATTAATCTTCATATGAATGACACTATATATATATAACCTTCATTAAAACTTACACTAGGGTCAAGGAAAGGAATTATCTGAAGAATAGCAAACAGCAAAATTTCATGAAGCTGAATAAAGCGATGTGTCTTAAAGGGTTGCTTTCTCAGTAGAGCTCTGGACTTGAATTCACATTCTATAAGTTTCCAGACATTATGTTTGCCTATTTAAATCACTGGCAGAAGAAAGTAAACATAATATTTACCTTAGAAATACACCAAAGTGTCCTAAGTAGCAAGTGGATTTCCATAACTTCGTATTCTGTCATACAGTGATAGAAACTTAAACACGTCATCTAAATGTAACCTCTGCTTGATCTTCAGACTTTTGGTTTACAAAAATATTAAAATTATACAAAAATACACTGAAAACGCTCTTTTTATCAGAATCAGTATTTCAATAATGAAGAATATGATTTTCATTGATCAAAACCACTAAATCATTTGTGTATTTTTCCAAATTAATACATTTAAGGCATTTTAAATAGCTGTTTACTCCAATAATTATATTCACTTATTTAGGGGGACTTTCCTGCATCAGTTTTCAGTACATCAATCATCATTTATAAAGTTTACAGTTTTTATTGTTGTGTTAAATCACACCTCAGATTTAATTAATGCACAACGATCCAAATTTATAGAAAAATATTTATGTTATTCTACATAAAAAGAGACATCAAAATGTAACAATCTGGTTTGAGACATATCATTCTCTATTCCACCTTATAACTTGCTTTCCACAAACCCTTACTCCATAATGTTACAGGACAGGCTTTTTAGACCCTTTCAGCAGCCTACAGAGTTTTATCAGTGAGTTATGTTAGAAACATCTGTATTCTGAACAGCATATCCGAACAGGAGCATGATATTAAAGAGGACAGAATTAGTAGAAGATGTTTACATTATTTTAGTAAAAAAACCCAAACAAATATTTTTAAAATGTGAAAAGCTGAGGCTTTCATGCATCCATAATTCAGGAAAGTTAACATAAATGTTGTAAAAGATTAGCCTTTTCAGAAGCAACCGTAACTCAGACTCTTCAAGACAGAAGCCACAGTCTAATAACATCAGGTACTTCAGAAGTGTTGCAAGTGTGCACAAGTATGACAGAAGTCTTACATTTAAAAAAAATATAATCAATAATTTTATGGAAATTTTAACTAATAAGGTCAACAGCATGTATGATGCCTATAATACAGAAATAAATCCCAGACCGTACTTTTACTGTCCTTTCAAATTGATGAGTTTTGAAATCTACAAAAAGAATCCCCAAAATTTGAAGTCAACTTTTGAATATATTTGTCTGTAATTTTAAAACTGTCTTGAGTAATAACAGATTTTTCTATAATTGCAAAAAATGCTACCTGTAAATGGAGTAACAAAATAGGTCTTTGATATAAGAATTTAAACCAAAAAAACTTCAAAACGTCAGGTATTAACAACTAATAGGAAGAAAAGTATGAAGATTTTGCAATTCCAGCATCTGAATTAAAAACAGCACTAAGTTTAGATGGATATAACCTTGCTCATTTTTTTCAAGACTTTTCAGCATGTAAGTTTTCATCCTATGGGCTTTTATAATGAAGCATTCCAGATTCATATACAGAGAGATAGAGAGAGCAGAAAGAGGAAGTAAAATTAACTGTAATTGTCCTTATTCATAAAAAAGAATAAAATAACTGCTTTTTTCTAAAAACAATTTTATTTCTTCATTAAATATACATGTGAAGATCTTTCTAGTTTTGAACACAGTCTGAAAAGAATTAGTGTAGTCCTTAAAAATTGTGTGGAATCAGTTTATTAGATTGGTGAAGAGTTTAGAAGTACATGAAATAATATATGCCCTGATGAAATTTTATTATATTAAGTGTCTTTGATAGATATAAAAGACTTGATTTGTATTTCAATGAGTAAGATTTGTCTTTTAATCGATGAATACAACTGCTATACACATTCCCTGAGGCTGTAATTGCCACAGAGAAGCACTTTCCAGCTCTAAAAGAACTTTAGCAAGGGTGCATCATGTTGACATTATGAACACTTGTATTAGATTTTATCAGTAAGTTTGTCATATAACACAGTCATGATATAGTTTCCAATTTCTTAGATTAAAACTGCACATGCTTTAATTCATAGGAATAACAAAAGACTCATTAATCTACAATTATGGACAAATCTGTTCTTAGTGTTTGAAAGCCACATCAGTCCACAAACATTTGCACCTCTGCTGAGCCTTCTTCACAGAGGCAATTTTCTCAAATCAAGTATTCCTGTCAGTCACAGTATTCTGAACAATTTTTGTATGGCTATTTTCCAAAAAGTTTAGCTACTGTGTTTGAATACAGTCATGATAAATTTTGCAAAGCAGGCAAAATCAGTAAAATACTAATTTACTAGTTTTACTCAAGGGCAGTCCTTTATCCTACATATGATTTGATTCCACTTTCTCCAGCTGAAAAGTTGATTTCCCGTTCTGGGGAAAAAAAATTACTGCCCACTTTGCAAAACCATTAGCTTTGTTGTTCATATGCTAGCAACTACCAGTATTGGCTAGACCATTGGAACACAGTAAAAAATAGTCAGTTGGCTTTTAAGGAAAATTTGATATTATAGCAGATAATATTCCCCTTCCTTTCTTCCACCACAGAAGCAAATCAGCTGAGTATCTTTTGTTACCCTGACCTAAGTAAATTGCCCTTGACTGAATATCACAGTTAGTAAAAGATGGTCATCTCGTGACTTCTATTTCAGCAAAGCAATTTATCAAAGTATTGTTTTATGTTGATATGCTTTTCTTTTCGACCTTTACATACATAGTCTATTAAGACCCTGCTCAGAAGATTAAGCTTCATGTTTCAACATGTAATTTTCATTAACTTCTTTCTTCAGATATAGACCTAGTTATGCTTATATTTAACTTCAAAATCATTGAGATCATTTAAACGACTTGAGCTAGGCACATGTGAAAGAGCTGTGCTGAAAAAAGGTCTAGAATAATATATTTTATTATGGTTTTAATTGTTTTTCACTTTATTTTCTTAATGTTACTACCAACAGCTTAATGATATGAACAGCAGGACCATAGATTCCCTTCAAGTCTAAGAAAAATGTTTATTTAGTGTATCTAAAATGGTTTTCAGGACTTGAACTCTATAATCTTCTTTACTTTAGTATAGGCTACCTAGTGTGTCATGCACTATATAAATCATGCCCAATTGAAAAAGCAAATGCAGTTGATTTTTATAACCTGTTTAAAAAGCTGATTGCTCTGCATTGATAGCATATTCCTCTAGGGAAGTGAATCATGCTAGAGAGTCTGTATCTTGTTAGGACTTGCTATACAGTTTTCTTTTATGCCTTCAAAACTAATAATATTTTAAATGCAATATAAAAACTTCAGAAATACTGTGATTTCATAGAAGAATGAATTTTAGCAAGAACTTCCACTGGCTATATCCTTGTAAATTTTTCAGCCTATTTTCAATCCCAAACTCAGGGTGGGGAAAAATGACTAACACAAATATTCAAATGAAGGCAGAACTGAAGGACGGAAGAGTGCACTTAAGAAATAGGATGGAGAAGTAAAGTGTAAGAAATTAGGACAGCATGATAGGAACAGAGGTAATTAGGAGTCTGCAATACAGAGATAGGCCAAAGGTGATAGAATGGGAAAAAGATAACATAATATGCCAGGTGAAGAATGTTATTATATATACAAGAAAGATGGAGCAAAAGGATGAAAAAGGATGAAACTGCACAAACATCTGCTGACTTGGTGTCATGGTTTGAATGTGTCAGCACTCCAAAGGCAAAAAGCAGACTTGAACTAGATAAAAAGAGTAAAATACAGATCTAAGAATTTATGTTGGTTTATTTTATATTATTCCATTTTATTTTATTTTATGGACTGAGGAAGATCGGATTAGGTGAATTAGAAGAAAGTGTACTTCTTTTTTTCTGTGATGTACACTTTTTCTTTAATGATGCTCAGACTTTATTTCTTTTCTTCTTCTTCTTCTTGGGATTATATTTTATGTGCTATTTAATTAATAAACCTGCATATTCTTGATCAATAATGAGACATAACTAATACATTCTAGCAATCTTCTTTTTCTGATAGTACTGTTAACCAGTGCACTAGAAGAGTTTAGTTTTATTCAGTACTCTGCAAGTCTCCCAAGTCATTTTGATAGATGTAGCTGCAAGGTGTAAGTGGGTCCAAAATTATTTAGACCCAATTACCTGTGCATTGGGAGCCACTTACTTTAAATTAGGCAATTCTGTTTCATCACATCCCCAATATAGTGCAAGAATATTACTCTAGCAAGATCAAAGACTGTTATGAGGCTAGGTATGAAATAACCCAAATGATAAGCAAAGCATGAAGTTTCCATGTTCTGTCCTTCATACTTGACTGAAATAAAATTGAGCCTCTCATTTTGTAGTAGAAATGGATTCTCAGTTACTGAAGAAAGGAAAACACGAGGGGGATTAAAATCTTTTGAAAGCATTAAACAAAATGAAATAGCGACGTACATAAAGCAGAATCAATAGATTTTTATGAGGTTCAAGGATGTATTAACTATATAAATACTGATATCTGAAGTATAAGGAATGCTTGGACTGCATTACTTTAACAGACACCCTACAAGCAACTTCAGACTTCTGAGTCTGCTCCAGAAATTTAATGTAAATTGTAATGTGCCTGTGAATTAGACATAGAAACTGATATGGGAAAGAGACAAATATGAAGTGTTTTGTCCTAGATCATGCAGCAGGTGATTGCAGCAAAGGCTTATTGCTCTGACAAAACAGAAGCACAATAAAAAAATATTATCATGTGTTTGACTTAAACACTCACATAATATAATCACTTTGTAACATTACAATAACATTGTAACCAGTAACTACTGTATAAAACTAATATCTAATATTATATCTAATAATATATCTAATAATATATCTAATATAATAACTAATGTATCTTATACATTTGTAACAGCTAAGCATAAGTATATGTAAAATATCCATAGTCTCAAAGGAGAAAAGGGAAACCTGTGGATGTATAAAAAGGGTACAGGAAATGTAGTAATATATGTAATATTGAGCAGATGAGTAGCTAACTGATTGAACCAGAATAATCCTGAAGAAGAAGCAAGACAGATGTCTGGGAAAAAGAAGACAAATCCTGATTACAAAAATAAAATTAAGAACAAATGCCAAGAACAAATAAGATCACTACTTTTTTTTTGTTTGTAAAAAGGACTAAGAAGCATAGGAGAAGATGACGTCATAATCTGTGGAAAATAAAATCACTATATAGATATAGTTTGGAGAAACCCACATCAGTCATCTCAGATGGAGTAGATGCCTATTATTTACATGACCAAATAATGAGAAATTCATTTTTTATATTTTCTTTGACTTCAAGCTACTAAGGCTGAAATAGCTTCAAGCTTGCTGTGATTTTGTATTCTAATTGCCATATAAGATGGCAATTTAAAAAGTAAGACAACAAACAAACTAAATTGTCTGGCTTTGGCATTACAGTACTTTTATTTTAGCTTCAGAGTATCTGAACTGAAGGCCAAAAAAAAAAAAAGATTGAAGATGCCTAGAATCAATTTCAAGTAGTTGTGCTTTAGAAAAAGATAAAAACTGAAGGCATGTCCTGTTTCCTCATCAAAATTCAGAACTCATTTTTAGAAGCCACTTCTAACTATGTCATGTTTTGGACGATTTTCTTGCTTCTTTAATTTCTGTTTCTTCGTACACAAAATGATAAAATTACCACTGGAAGATCAACATGGGTGGAAAACTGAAACTTGAAATTAATTAAACATGATTTTATTTATCAGATTTTTGTTCATGAAATTCATCTATAATGTCCAATAATCTTTATATATTCCTTGGTCTTCGGACTCTCAGGGTTTGGGTTGGAAAGGACCTTAAAGATCATCTAGTTCTAGTCCCCCTGCCATGGACAGAGTCACTGATCATGTTGCTCAAAGCCGTATCCAGCCTGGCCTTGAACACTTCCAGGGATGGGGCTTCCATAACTTCTCTGGGTGACTTTCTAGTGTCTCACCAGTGTCACAGTAAAGATTTTATTCCTAATATCTAACCTAAACCTACCTTCTATTAGTTTAAATCCAATCCCCCTTGTCCTATCACTACATATCCTTGTAAAAAGTCCCTCTCCAGCCTTCTTGTAGGACTTTAGGTACTGGAAGACTGATATGAGGTCTCCCCCAAGCTTTCAGCCTCTGCAGGCTGAACAATCCCAACCAGCTCAGTCTGTTTTCATCTAAGACGTGCTCCAGCCCTCTGATCATATTTGTAGCCCTCCTGTGGACTCACCCTAACAGGTTGATGTTCCACCTGTGCTGAGGACCCCAGAGCTGAACACAGCACTCCAGGTGGGATCTTACAAGAGTGGAGTAGAGGGGCAGAATCACCTCCCTCTCTTCAGTCTTTTAATCCAGCCCAGGATGTGGTTGGCTTTCTGGGTTGCAAGTGCACATTGGCAGATCATGTTGAGCTGCCAGCATCTACCAACACCCTGAAGTCCTTCTCTCAGGGCTACTCTCCATCCATTCTCCTCTGAGACTGTATTTGTGATTTCCCTGACTCCATGCAGGACTCTGCATTTGGCTTTTTTAACTTCATTAAGATTGTACAGGCACACCTCTCAGGTCCATCAAGGTCCCTCTGGATGACATCCCTTCCCTCCAGCATGTCCAATGCACCACACCGTTTGGTGCTGGCAAACTTGCCAAGGATGCACTCAATGCCACTGTCCAGGTCAGTAGCAAAGATGTTAAACACCACTGATCCCAATACCATCCCCTTAAGAATGGTATACATAATTTCATCATATTTTATTCTCTTCACTCCACTTTTATTCTCTAGTTCAACCTAAAAAGTTTTGAAAACACATCCTCATTAACTCACACAATGAATCAAGGTAGCTTTTCCCCATTCCTAACTCTGTGTCTTTACATAGCTGTATGGGAAGAGAAGACAAAGAAGAAAAATAATCCAAACCACAAAGAATCTAGGAAATCTCTTTGACAGTCATGAGTATCTTATAACACCGATTCCTCAGAACCAACTTCTGAAAAGATATCATTGATGGGAACTAGCTAACATTTTTAATCACAGATACTCACATTTCAGAATCTATTCTCTGTTTGGGTTTTCCAAAATCTTCTGACAAAATTTCACAGGAATTAATGAAGAGATGCCTTAGATTTTTTGTTAATCTATGAATTCCAGGAAAAAATGAAGTATGGTAAGTCTGTCCAAAAGATATGAATTTTATGTGTGTTAGAAAGATAAAATTCTAATGGTAAAATCATAATTTCAAACATTTTTAATAATTATTTAGACAAAGCTATAGTGTAGTGAATCAGGAACTTTGCAGGATACGACAAGTTACATAATTATGTTACATAAGTTACTTGATTATGATTTAGGAGACTGGAACTGCAATATTAATACATCATAGAAGAATAATTTCAGATGGTATACATGAAATTTAATGTGTAAAATTTATACCCTTGGGTAGAAATATTCCTCAAAAATATATAAAATGTTAATAAAAATTAATAACATTATCTAATAAGAAGAAGGGGTTCATGATGTTAAAAAACCCAACACTGCAATTCTTAATGGGGTGTTCAGTGATGAAATCAATTTTACGTTACAATATAGATCTCAGAAATTGCTATTTAAGCTTGGTTCCCTTAACATGTGTTATATAAGCAGAAAAATAATGATACTACTGATAAAAGATGATGGAGATGACCTAGATACTGAGGAATTAATTTTTTGTCCTGTGTCAAAGGACTAACTTTAAAACATTTCAACACAAAATCAGCAAGCTAAAACTCTGTTATAGCAGGAGGTATTCTACAACAGTAACTGGAAACACTGACAACAATCTTTGTCACACAAGTGGAAGTTTCTTCTTAAATTATACATTATTTTACTCACTAAACAGAAATGTAGTATCTAAATACCATTTCAAAATCATTATTCATTGCTAATATTTACTATTTTGGCAATAGAGTTTAATAGAAGAATTGCAAGTTTTGGAAATTATGGTATAGCCAAACTGCTTAATTTTCATTACACTGTCAAAGGTCCAGGAGCATAAATTCTTTCTTTCAGGATTTTGTGCTGTGTATCTAGTGGTTTATGCAATATATGCTGTGCATCTTTTAGACATATATATACATACAACTATACCAAAACCACTAAAATACTTGTTTTCATTCATTTCATACAGATAAAAAGAAGATGTTTCGTTTCAGAGAAAAACATTCGAAATACAGAGCCACCATTCTCTATGAGTTATGTCAAACAAATTTATTTCTGCTCAAAGAGCCTCTAGGGCAAACGGAATGTCAGGAAGCTTCAAGAATGGAAGAGAATGCAGAATAAGAAACATAAGTAAAATGTGTGGATTCATAATCACACGCAATTCTGGTCACTAAAAGAAGGACATGGTTCAACAAAAGAAGCTAGAAATGATAAAAAATGGATACTGGAAGAGAATGTTGATAAAAATCTAGGAGCATTCACCTGAAAATTAAAAGAATGTGCTGAATGAGGACACATACATAATTACGGAATCTGACATAATTTTATTTCTTAGAAAATTAGAAGGGTGGTCCTTAAATGAAATTTTCAGTAGCAGTCTAAAAGAAATATCTTTTTTTATTACTAAACTGCAGAATTAATTGTCATTGGATGTCACAGACCTAAAGTATTAATGGGCTTCACATGAATTAGGCAAAATTATAAAAAAAGAAGTCCATTGAAGGCTACTCAAACAGAAAGCAATAATCTCTGTTGAAGAAGTTGTCAAGACAAAGATTATAAGAACCTGGAAAGGTATATTATGGGGAATATATTTGCCTTGTACCTCTACCTTTGTCCTTCAGTGACAATATTCTCCTGAGAGTTAAACTTGTCTCACAGTTGTAGAAGCTGAATTATCTCCTTTTCCATTTCATCTGATCTATATGAACCCGTCCCATTCTAGAAAGGTTCTAAAATAAGATTATATTATTTTATAGAGACATGACATTTTTTTCAGTATATGACATAGGCCAGTTTTTGGTTTATGAGTTAATACTAAATAAACTTCATATAAACATAACTAAAATACTGGAAACAGCAATGAGATAAGAAAATGGACAGCAACAGAAGCAATCCTAATCACAGCAGTGTATAGAAGAGGGCAAAATGCTCAGAGTTCAACCAGTGCCGCACGACTTTCAGAGACAAGGAACACCCTGTGCCTTCTGAACTCCCTTCCTTCTTGGGAGTGAGAATCCCTTCTTTTCGCCCCCTGGAGACGACATGAGTGGTGTAGAATAACAACCTAGGTGCACCCAGCTGCTCCAAGCTCCACCCATTACAGATACCACAAGAAAATTAACTCTGTCCTGCCCAAAACTAGGACACTGTCCCATTTCAAAATACATGTTCTGGTTATCTTTCAATGACCTTCAGTGAAATGCTGTATCGTCTGTCATGCCAAGTCAGCAATGGACTGCCAAAGTATTCGCAGTCACAAATTTGTTTCAGACATTCACTAAGTTATTTAACTTCCATGTTCCTTTGTCTTCCTGATATCCAGAGACTTTCACAAGAGATTTCTTATGTTTAGGTGCCCATGAAATTTTAATGGTATTACATGCATGCTAGTCTTTACTGTCACAAGTCTGAAGATTGCAAATTGAGGTAAAACCTCAAAAAGATATATGCATTATTCTGCAATGTTGATAGAGGGCAGAATTCATCTCTTTTCAACACACTGCTTTTTGTCTATTTTCTGTACTTATTTAATTCTACTAGGTTGAACTGTTCTTGATTTTTTGTATTTCTCTTCCCTATTTCAACATAAGCTATGCCTATCAAAACTTCTGATTCCTGATACTCACAAAAATGACAGGAACTATTCAGATGAGTTATGTGGTGAATAATTCTAAGTAAATTTGGTTGCTTATCATGAAGTAAGTAGTTTTCATTCATAAAATTTAGCTGGTGCTAAGCTACTTGTCCTATTATTTTAATGTTCTTCTTTTAAAAGTTATTTTTCCCATTTCTATGTGTTAATATTCCTTTATCTTTTAATGTTTTTTAAGGGTATATCGAACATTCTAACCCGCTATATTATCTGGTAAAGGACTATTTTGGATAAAAGAAATAACAAAAAGCAAGGAAACAGAGAAATTAAACACAGAGACACAAATTAATGAGTAGGTGATGGCAGAGACAATAACAAAAACCAGAACTCTTCAGCCACTGACTGATGGGCCATTAAACAAATCACTACCCTGACACAGCCTTGGAAGGGTCAGTGTGACTTAGTATTTGATGAGAACTGGAACATGATTATCAAAATATTATGAGATAGTTAAGGAGTCTTGAGGGACTCTAAGAAACTTCTTATGGGATATCAGAAGAGGCATTGTGACAGCTCATCATAAAATTTATTATGGGATGTTTGCTGAAAGGACCAAAGATGAGGAAGGGCTTGAATTCGGGTGGACTGAGCAGGGAAACAGGATGTGAAAATACAGAGAAGAAGACATAATGCAATTCTCTGCATGTAAGCAGATAAAAGTCAGTACCAAGCCTTATGCCTGATACCTGAAGTATTATCAAATCCTTTTCTTAACTATTTTTCCTGTGTAATCTCTGTGCTATGTTGTTGGGGTTTTAGGAGTTCTTTTGGGTTTTTTTTTCTTACAGAATTTTCCCATACTTGTTGCCAAGAAACACTAAAGACTGGGTACTTAAAAGAGACAAAAGACCTGGCCACAGGGGGAGGGGTCCAGCTGGCTACCCTCTTTTATCTAGGGTTTTCTCGTGTAGGGCAGAGATGCTGCGAGATCTAGACTGGGAAAAAAGGGGTTGGGTACAGCCCCTAGCTCTCTTGTTCTCCCGGCATTTGGAGAGGAGAGAGGCTGCGGTCGCTGTGGGGAGAATTCGTCGTCACTGTGGGCTTCTGCCTTCTGCTGCCTTCCTTCTACCGTGAGTGGAGCTCTGCTTGCTTGAGCAGCCATTTGCACTGGGACCCCATTTAACATCCTACCTCACTGAGGGGGGAACTTCTTCACCATCTGCTGGGGTGACTCGGGGGGACCCTGGGATCTCAAATCCGCCTTTCCGTGCCCCGCTGGGAGCCGGGCTGTGGCTGCCCTGCTCCCGCCGTTCCTTTGCCGCTGCTGCAAGTCTTCTCTACACTGTAGCGCTGCACTCCCTGCCTGCCAAGATGTCTCGGAGTTCCCACTGTAGCTCCAGAGTTTGATACATCTCGTTTGCCACCTGGGATTTTGTGCTTATNGACAGCCGAGAGAGGCTGCACTGGGTTCTGGTTCTGTTTGGTGTTGCTGCCACAGTTACTGTTGATTGTTTGCCTTGTCATATATACATATATTAGTAAAGAACTGTTATTCCTATTCTGTATCTTTGCCTGAAAGCCCCTTAATTTCAAAATTACAATAATTCAGAGGGAAGGGGGTTACATTTTCCATTCCAAGGGAGGCTCCTGCCTTCCTTAGCAGACACCTGTCTTTCAAACCAAGCCATATGTATGAGGGCTGCAAGGTCTAACAGCAAGCAACTGCGGAAGAGTTAATGGATCACATGGGCTGTAATTCTTGGAGCCAACAGCTGGGGAGGCCAGGGTGTGTGTGGTATACGTGTACGAGTGAGAGGTTTGAATGCCAGCAATTGGAAAGACTTGGACATTTTTACACTTTCCCCAGTGAACTGAGTCCTCTATGCATATGTATATTTGGTTTACATGAAAAGCTATTGGTAGCAGGGGTGGTCTGCAGGGGTGGTTGCTGTGGAAAGACATTAGGAGCTGTCCCCACTGCACCGCCAGTTCCAGTCACCTTTGAACCTGCTAGCCAAAGCTGAGCTTATCAGCAGTGCCTGTACCACCTCTGTGATTACATAACTAAGAACGAATAAGAACCTTATGGCAAAGAAAGAAATGGAAACTACAGGACTTAACAGAATTTGATTTTGCTAAACACTCATACAAAACCAGTTTTGGATTGTTTTGATCTTCTGTAATAAGGAGATCCTAATTTTGATACATGGAAAAGTTAAATCCAACTTATACAATGTCACTTACTGCAGTGGGAACAGGATTTCTGCCTACAGGTCTTTATTATGGAAAGACTAAGCTTGCTCTAAGGGGTTTGTTTCCTGCCAATTTATTTCACACATTTCTTTGCCTGTGTAATTAATTTCTGCATTTGCATCTGCTGGAAAACCTGTTCTAGTGTGCCTGACCGTCTGTGGCAGGGAGGGTTAGAACTATAAGATCTTTAAAGTCACTTTCAAACCCAAACCATCCTATGCTATGATTCTATGAATGTTTGCTCAGGAGAACTAAAAAAATTAAAAATCCGTGTTCTGTTGGTTGCAGATTCTTCAACTCAGTTTAACTGGGAAGAGCTTTAGGTCTACAGGCAGGAATGTACTGCATCCAAAATTGTGGTCTATAAGCTATTACGGAAAAAAATAAGGCAATCTTCTCCAAGTACAGGTGTGAAATTTTGTTCCGTTGCTCTAAAATTCGCTGTCCATATGGATAGCAAGTTAAGGTAAAAATTACCTTTGCGCCTTGCTATTTCAGCATGTTCAAGTATGTGAACAAGACAAAAACTTTCACACAGCTGCCCTACAGTACATTAAATTTTTGAAGATATTTTTAGTATTTGTATTCATGCAAATTGATGATACATTTAAACTCAGGGGTAAAAAACTGTTGCAATTATGGAAGTAGCATGAAAAATGTGCAAAAATTTTGTTGTGAAAACTTTTTCATTATAAAATATTTCAGTCTTACCAAACAAAACCAATTAATTTTCATTTTTTGAAGTGCTCAAAATTTAGTATTTTTAATATTAGCCTCATTTACTCTTGAAGGAGTAAGACAGAATCTTTTTGGATGCAATTTAAACCCTAGATTCCTTTTTCATTTCCCCATTCATGGCTAAAATATATTTTTATATACACACATTTATGACTAGATTTATAGCTTACATTTATCTACTGAAAATCATGTCATGAGTATTTTTCACTAGAAAACATAAGTCAGCAAAGAATAGAAAAACAGACCTGAAATATTTGTAAGTGTATGGTAAAAGGTAAATGAAGTCTAATATCTTACTGAAGAGATAAAAAATATTTTATGGCTAGAACAAAAAAAAATTCGATTTGGAGAAAAAATATATTTCTTGTTTTAGTTTCTTAACAAAATATTATTATTTTGTAATAGAAAAAAGATTTAAAAAGTTTTATCTTAAAATTTCGTATCAAAAATTTGAGTCTTGAAAGTCACAAGTTATGCAAATATTGCTGAAGTATACTGTTCTCTTTAAGCTTTGCATTTTAGTTTTATCAAAAGTTTACATGCCAGCTAAAAAAAAAATTCAATTTTGTCATGCAGAAAATATCAAATAAATAAAACCAGCAGTAATTTGTTTTAGCATTGGAGATTCCAAATTAGTACAGTACACATTTTCCATTAAAAAACAGATTCTATCACCTGTCACAGAAAGTAAATGGTTCCATACCTTAATCAAAAGGGAATAGATACTGAAGGGCTAACCTTATTTTACACTTGTGTATGCTCTGCTTTGCATCTTCAATCCTTTTGCTAGTGGTACTGATTTTTATGGAAGACTGGAGAGAGAGTGAGAGAGGCATTTTTGTCAGAAAAATCAATGACAGTTTTCTTATACAACAAATTGCTGTTGAGGAATGCCACTAAATATGTTTTACTGCTTGCTCCTGAAGTGGAATCTCTGAAAAAAAAGGACATTTCTACATCTTATTCTCTACTTTAATGTACTGACTTATAGGAAGAAGCATACATGACTGAGCAAAAGTTACCGAGCAACATTCTTGGTGCATTTACTGCAATGAAGTTGCTTCTTACAATATAATTAACAGTGACAGGACAAAGAGAAACAGCCAGTTCTCTCTCAAGGTCTCTAAAAAAATAACAGTCTTGTTTCCTGAAAGAATAAACTGATTATTGAAAAGTATAGTTAGATTTTTGTAGGGTTACCAGGGGAATAAGCCATGATATGTTCTGAGTATATTTGAATCCTGCTAAATTCTCCCATTTTTTGTTTACTGCCGCTAGTCTCTTCTGCCTCTTTCTCGCCGCCCTCTCCTCTGCTTACACAAGTGCACACTTACAAGAAGGCTCCAGATCAGACCAAGCTTCCTCTTCTGTTACTGGAACCTGTCTGGATTTCCCAGCACTGTTGTAAACAAGGACATGAATATATTACAGAAGGTCAACAGGCACCAGAAGAAATTCTGTAATGAAACTTTTTCTTCCTGATGGTGATCAAACACTAGAACAGGCTACTCAAAATGATTGTGTGAGGTTTTGGGATCTCCGTTTCTGGAGGTGCTCAGAACTCAGCTAGACAAGGCCCTGAGCACCTGCTTCAGATAAACCCAATCTGAGGAGGAGGTTAGATTAGATGACCCCAGATCCCTTAAAACAAATTAGCCTATCATCCTATAAATTAAAAACATAATATTCCCCCTAATTTTGGGCTATGTGTTTGCCTTATTTCAAGCTTTTGTCTAGATCTTTTTTTTGTAAAAACATTCAGTAAAACCTGAGTTTATCACAACTGCAAATAACATTTTGTGCTTCTCAAATTATCACGTCTTCCTAATTTGAAATTACTACTATTTTTCTCAGTGTATATACAACACAGTGTCATGTACATGATAATTTCTCAGTCTGATACATCTCTAGATGATATCCTTCAAGAAAAAAATGTATCCTCCCTGAGCTTATCTTGTAGGACAACATTACTTCTTCACTTTCAAAAGTCTTTTGAAAACCTGATTCAGTTCTTATGAGACTCTTAGCAGGCTTGGCAAGCATGGGGAATAATTCAGGAACAAGGAAGAGGCAATTTGTTTAAGACAATTAGAAAAAGAGCAGGAAAGAAGGGATACAATTAGGCCCTCAGAATAATATTGTTGTCATGGTCTTTTTCCCCCCATTTTTTCAACTGTTTTAATAAAATTGCATGCTTGAATTTTGTAGAATCCTTTTTTTTGTCTTTTCCACAATTTTTAACTTCAGATTAGCCTTGGCTTTTTTAACCCCATCCCTACAGGACAGGACAGCATCTCTAGACTTCTCCTGAGTCAGCTGCCCCTGCTTCCAACTCTTGTATCTTCCTTGTACATCAGAGTTCAGTCAGGAGCTTCTTGCTCATTAAAGCAGGTCTCCTGCTGCCTTTGAATTCAAGAAATTGTCTTCAAATGCCTGCCAAATTTTATTCATAACACAAACTTTAGGAAAATAGGAAGTAAACGCTCACAGAAAAAGATAAAACAAACAAAAAACTCAACACTGACAAGTGACTGGAAACTGCTACAAAGCACTGTCAGATTCAGTTAGCTGTCCACACAGTCAGTAATTGTATCTTAGAAAACAACTTGCCATTAATTTTCAAGAGACTGGAGAAAAGAACAGAGCTATTATAAAACAAACAAACAGGCAAAAACAACCACTAGTATAAGCTTACTAAGTAATTATTTTGATTGCTTTTGCTCCACTGATGTTAAGCCCTGTTTCTTTAATATTTCTTGATCTTCTGTGATGTGGAAGTGTGAACTTGTATATAAAAAGCTTGTCATCATTGTTCTCAATTTTTTCATCAATGTTATATTCCTTTCCCAGTTGTTGATTCCAGACTTGCTTATTTTCAGCATTTTTATTATCTACTATGAATTGCCACTACAAACCTACTGCTAAATCTGAAATATGTTCTGCTTCTCTTTGGCACAAAAGCAGAAGAGCACTTAATGAAATTTATGCTAACAAGGCTTAGATTCAGGTGCAAAATGTTTAATACAAATGTATCTGACTTGAATTCCATTATTAAAGTAAACATGTTTCTTCACTCTAATTATTATTTTTTTTAAAATCTAAGAGTTAGGGACAAAGTCAGAGTACATGAGGTCAATATTATTGTAGTAAACAGACAGTAGTAATTTAGGCTATTAGTCACTTAACTATAACAGAACTGCTTGTCCTTGTTTGGTTACACATCCCACTGGATAAAACACATTGATTTACTATTCTCTCATGAGACACTTGAATTCGGCATACCGGTATCTAATGCATAAAATTCTTTTAAATTCCCAATCACAACACTGAAAAAGCTAGTATTGCTACCTACTAAGCTGATGAAATTTGGGGTAAAATGATGTAACTTTCATAAATATGTAACATCCAAAAATAAGAATCGAAATGACTGGAAACTGAAACCAAATTCACTATACTTCATTTACTACTGCAGGTAGGAAACATATAAAGAAAAGTGCTTAGGTTTACGTCTCCTCTTGCAGAAAACAATGGTTTAATTTGCCATTGCTGTAGTGAAAAATCTCTTACTTTGATGAATTGAACACTGATAGAATTCTCCCTGAGATCACTCTTTTTTAGCTGAACAGTTTCACCTCTTCCAGCCTTTCCCTTTATGATAGATGCTCCAGATCCTTAATCAAATTTGTGATCCTGTCCTGGACTTGCTCCAGTATATACGTATCTTTCTTGTATGGAGCCCAGAACTGGGCACCGCATTCCAGCTGTGCAGAAGAAAGCAGAGGGAAAGATACAGAAGTACACTTGCATTCAGTAGACTTCCAGGAAGTAAATATGATAAAGATGAGAAATTTCTGAATGTTTATTTATCAATATGTCTTTAATGAGTTGCCTTCTTTAAAAGTTCTCAGCCTTTTCATTCCCAGTGACTTCTATTTACACCCCTAACTTCTCTGCCTATGTGTATAACATCTTTTTGGAAGTCTGCTCTACCAATAAAATTAATTCAGATTCAGTTTAAAAATAACTCTGCATTGAGAGTGGGAAGGGGTAGTATTTGCATATTATGGAATATTACCATGTGGCTTTGCTAGTAGTTGTGCAGACAGTGGCCAAAAGGAGGTAAATCTCCGTGCCAGGCTAGGAATGTTTTCAGAGACTGACAACAGCTTCATCATGGAAGAAAACTGTGTTCTGGAATACTGCTCTAAGAAATTACTCTTCTGCAGGAAGACTCTGCCTAGATATGTGACATATATGCACGTCCTGGTTCTAACAACACAGATAATATTTTCTATCAGCTACTCGCCTACACAGACCATACTGTTTGCATTTATTTCTATTTTCAAATCTAGTAACCATTTCCTTAACAGTACCTATGACTAAGTAAAAATTAGTCTTCAGTTTCCCTGTTGTTATGACTGGTACTACGGACCTTTCAAGATAAGTTACATTTAACAGGAATGTTAAATGAGCCTACTGGTTTAGTCTCCAAGGAGTGCTCAAAGTCAGCAGACTCAAAAGTCCAGTGAGTCTAAACTGGCAGCCATGAGGATTGCTTTGGCCAGAGAAGTCTCTCTTGGCATACATTAGCAAGCAAGAAATTTATTGGAGGATAAGAGGCTGAACTCATCACTTGAGCTAACTGGAAAGGTGTATTGTAGGAGAAGGTAGAAGAATCCTGAAAAGATTCAGAAGGAACAGGCTTCCTATAGAAAAACCTCTCACAAGAAAGCAGAGAGGCCCAAGGTAGTGTTTTCCAAGATCAGTGAAGAAAAGTTAGGATTCAGTTATGGCTATCTAGATTGCAGTATTTTCTCTTGCTTTATAGTTACTGAAACAGAAGATTGCTTACCTGCTTATGTGGGGCAGAAGATAAAAAAAATATATTTTTCATCAGGTCTTGAATCCCGTTTTGAAAATAAAATGCATCAGGATTTAAATAAAAAAAAAAAAAAACCCAACTGCCTCCTACTTACACAAATATATGAGGAAATAACCTCAAGATATATACCTTTCTAAAGTAGTTCTTTCACATATAATGGGATTTTATGTCAGTTAAAGATTCTAAGGCAAAGAACAAATTCTACACTGTAGAAACTGAGAGTATGGAATTTATTAAAAGCAGATCTGTCAAACAATTTTTTCATGCCTTATCTTTTTTAATATTTTCATTTTCCAAATAGTTTGTGATATTGACTCATCATAGAATGGTTTGGATTGGAAGTGACTGTAACGACCCTCTAGTTCAAAGCTTCCTGTCATGGGCAGGGACATCTTTCACTGGACCAGGTTGCTCAGAGCCCCATTCAACTTGGCTTTGAACACTTGATGGGGCATCCACAGCATCTCTGAGCAACCTATTCTAGTGTCTCACCACCCTCACAGTAAAGATTTTCTTCCTAATATCACATCTAAATTTACTCTTTTTCTGTTTAGAGCCATTAGCCTTTGTCCTATCACTACATGCTCCTGTAAAAAGTATATCTAAAAGTACGTAGAAATTTATAAACAATTATTCGCTCTTGCTTGTAAATAACACAATCAGGTTGTGAGAAAAAAATATCTGGACCTTGTATTTTTCCAGTAAATTAGCACACTAACACACTATGAAAATTAAAAGGCTTGAATAAAGCTTAAAATGCTCAAATGAAAATTGAAAGTGCCTATTAATTTTTTCCCTCACCTTTAGAGCGAATTTCAAAACCAGACATGGTTCAACCTAGCAACCCAGCTCGTAGGCAGCTATATTCCTCTTTAACTTCCTTATTTTTGACTGAATTCACACATTGTCACATTTAGTTTCTTTTTCATAACTAAAATATTTATCAACATTTTGATAGCCTTTAACTTCCTCAGTGAAGGACAGGCCACACTGTTATTGTCAATGTATCAATATTTATGTTTAAGTGTCAGATTAGGTACCTAAACATGACTGAAAGATTATTTTAGATTTTCTCAGTTTGTTATATAAAAGAATTGTCAAAATATCAGTCCCTTTTCTATGCATTCCTTCTGAAATAGAATTACATGATGAATGACATCAGTGGAAATCTAAAATAAATTTTAAAAATATTTATGAAATGATCAGATTGCTAGCATTTAGTAAAACAACAGTGTTCAGTCTTTTGATTTTTGGAAATGTGTTTAAATAAACAGACCAGAGTGATGATGAGAGTTCCTTATTAAGTTGGTGAATTACACTTGCTACC
Organism: Rhagologus leucostigma; assembly: GCA_013397725.1. Taxonomy (NCBI): domain Eukaryota; kingdom Metazoa; phylum Chordata; class Aves; order Passeriformes; genus Rhagologus; species Rhagologus leucostigma. The sequence goes on along the minus strand of VZTD01003687.1, from coordinate 1,520,852 downwards.
ACTCTTATTTACAAGAATATTTCTTATGATCAGGAAACAAGGAAAAGATAAAGTAAATCCTTATCTATTCCAAAATCTAGCTGAATTGAAATATCACCTCAAAATGTTCATGATTTTTTTTGTTTTCTGTATTCTCAAGAGAGATAACGAAAGGATAACAAAACAAGGTAACAAAAACATGCACCTCCACACACAACCCCAAACCAACAAAAAATCAAAGAACACAATAAAAACAAGCAATCTTAGTCTCAGAAAATATTTTTGTTACAATCACCACAGCTTCATGAAGGCCAGACTTAGCTCTGTGATAAGTCAGACCTGCAGAGTAGATGGTAAGATCTTTATCAACTGACACCACAGAACACTAAGAATATAGTGCATTTTCGTAAAGATGTCTCACGGATTATTTTATTGGATCAAGCCAGTACATTGTGACTAGGACATCATCCCCTAGCTAGGACTACTATTGAATTGATGGCTACATAACATATATATTTGATCATTCTGAACTGGGATTCACAGACACATTCCTATGTGGTAAAAATTGGCATGGATATAATTAATTTTTGCAGTATATACATTCTAAACATATAATAAAATTTCAGATAAACTCTCCCTAAGCATTTTCCTTATGTCCCAATCCACAGTATCTATCAGAAACTACCAGTAGCTAAGAAACTTCCAGTAGCTAGAAGTATTAGCCCAAAATGTTCTATACCTGTTCAACTGTTGGAAAGTGGCATACTTTCCTATATAAATTTAAATATACATTTCTCTATAACATGTTTCATTGTGGGGAAAAAACCAGCTCATTGAATCTTTTTATCCTGCTTACCACTCACACTTCTATACTGTAAGATTAGTACTAGTCATTTCTATTTAATAATTCCATTTATAATAATTCCATTCCATTAATAATTCCAACAGTTTAAAACAAATTTCATATCTTTGCTGTGAAGTCATTCCTGACTTGTGACTACACGGTCCTTTTTCTTTAAGTAGCACTGTACACAATTTTTTCCAGAGGATACTTGGCTTCCCAAATAAATGTTTGACTTGAACATGAGACAAATGAATTTTGATTAGTATTTTTTATTTTTTCTTGTTGTTCATTACTTGCGACTCTACTTTCTAACCAAATTTGCTTTCTCACTCTGCCAAGCTTGAGTATTCATAACCAAGAAAGAAAAAGAAAATAAAATCTATGTAATTTTCAGATACCAAACAAAATGAATCCCTCTCTTAGAAAAAAAATTCCTTTAATCCAAATTGAAGCACAAACATTATAAGAACGACAAGTTTGGTCATTAACATAGTAGTACGCTCAACTAATTTTAGTACATCTATCATGATATTTTTTTAGCTCATGGGCAAGGTTGGTAACTATTCTAATAATATACATTTGGGCTAAAAAAATTTCACTGAAGTAATGCATGATCTGATAGACCTCTGTACAGAGCACTACCAAATACACTGGAAAAGTTAATAACTGACATTAATTTAGTCTGATTTCTATCAGATTGCTTCTCTGTATCCAATGGACACTTATTTAAGATCAATGACATGATGTGATCCATACCTCATGATTTCCAATGAATTTGATAATATTACTAACACATTTTGTTTTGAGAAGAAGAAAAAAGTTTATTTTGATTTAATCTAGCATAAAGCAAATGTAAAGACCTTGATCTGTTTAGTTTGGGCTATGAAGTCTGAGTGAGAACAAGGACATCCTTTTAAGCTGAGCTGAGTGCAGGAGTTTTAGAAAAGGTCTGATTCAAGATGTGGTAAACCTTTTCAGAATACCACAGTCTAAAAACTTGTGTTCTGTATGCTAACTGGTTTCTCAGTCTTTGATTAATTTTGCCATTCTTTATGAAAACAACTCTTAGATTTTCAATTCAGGATGTTCAGGTTGCATCAAAATCAGATGTTTCATCTGTTACAAGCTTGCAACAAAGCAGTCTAGAGTGTAAATGTACATCTTCAGGATTAATTGATGATCCAAGTACTGGGACAGGATAGAGCTATATATTCCTTTCTGCTTCTGGTTTGGTTATCCCTTGTCTTGCCTGCTTTAACAAAAATTGCCTCTTGCATCCACAGCATATATAATACATTGAAATAACAAATCTTGTCTACCATTACAGTCATATAATAAATGTCTCTACTTATGTATTTCTCATATGCAAAAGTATGTGGCCTTTGTGAACGAGGCAGTCTTTGATCAGGAAAGACATCCTTGCTACATCCTACAGTATGGGTTACAGTGGCTGGAAATAAAGCTGGATGGGCAAAATATGCTGGATGAGCAAAATAAATTCAAAATCAGTACACGTCAAATAATTTTGTATAATCAATATTTCATAGTGCTCTACTATTCATTTATCTGTATGATAGATACAAATTTAAGTAACAGGATGCATTCTTAAAATCTTTCAATTAGAACCTTAATGTCAATGGCAATTAATAGGCTATTACAAATCTAGTGCTTGCTGGATCACAGACTTTTTCTGATTTGGGTCAGAAGTTACCATCTTGAACTTAATAAAAAGAATGCTGGAAAAATGGACTAGTGTGGCATGTTTATGAAAGACTATTTATGTGTAGACAAAATTAGTCAGTACAATCGTCATGCCTCTCAGTGAAAGTCAGTATAACCTCCCTTCATATAGCCTTTTTCTCAGACTTACTTGAAAGTAAATTATATTTGTAATTCATAAGTGCTATTATATCCTGGATAGATCAATCTACATCTGATTTACTGTTTATTTCAACCACTCTCTACCCACTATATCATGTCTAGGTGGTTTTTTTAGCTGTTTGGCACATCTCGCTTGAAATGCGAGTTTGATTTTTTCAAAGTGCTTGGATCATTTCTAGTTAGTCACTTGGCTGCTTCTTATAATCTCCTACACTTTTAAAATCTTTTTCGTGTACTTTGTAAACACCTCTGGCTGCCTCACTTATGGTGAATAACAGCTATGTCCCTCCCCCACTCCAAATCTTTTCTCCAAACTCTATCTTTTCCTGCAGGATTTATAATCTTCTCTCAAAAGTTTCTCAGTTTACTCCGACTTATCTTAGAGCTCCCCTTGCTGTTGGATGCTGTTATGAGGCAGTGAAGCTTAAACAAAAATTGGCATCTGCTACAGACAGCATTCAAACAACAGTTTACAGTATTTTGATGGTATTTTGTAACCCAGACTGATAGAGCCAATTGGGCAAATTTTTAATTTTCAGTAAGAACTGCTCAATAATGCAAAGTTTGTTTATGCCATCCACAAATTTTTGAAGAAAAGAATAGTTTACAATACAAGTTTTCTTCAGAAATATATAGAAATACAAGTCTTTCTATCAAAAGATTATGCTTATGGAAAATATTACTTTTGCTTTCAAAATAATTGTTTTTCCTACTTCTAAGTATTAATATTACCAATATGAACTAAATCTAAAATAAAAAGTATTTTAATAGATAAATTGAAAAATTATCATTCAATATTTGCAGACACAGTAAATGAAAAATTAAAAATCTAGAATATAATTATGGTGAGTTCTATACATCTTTCAAAGACTGAAGTGCCATTTCTCATACAATGGACCTCAATTTATTAATCATTCAAGTATCATTCTTAATCAAAAGGCTACTAAAAACGTAACGTTTTAAGTTAGCACAGCTTTTTAAAACTGAAAATATTTTTTTTTACAAATATCCTATTCTTCGTCTTTATGAAAGTATTATAAAAGGTTATTCTTAAATCTTTTGAATTTAAACAATGTCATTTAAAAAAAAAATTAAAAATATCATTAGCAACTGTGTGACTAGATATAATTTATTATTGCTATTGGTGGCATTTTGTAAATACTAAGCCAAAAACCTTCTCTACTAAAAGACACAGGATTTTAAATACAATATTTCAAGAAGAATTAGTCATATTTGAATTCATTAAAAGTCTTGATTTATGGATCCAGTAATTGTTTATGTAAATATTATCATATGCTGTTTCTAACAGTATCATAAGAGGATTGGGGTTTACTAATCACTGCTACAATACTAATGACTACAGTATTAATGGGAGGAATTTTTAATTTATAATCCTTACAAACAAGAGTTTACATTCACATTCAGAATATGAGATACTCAGACTGAGCTTTTTGATGGAAACTGTAAGAAGGTCATAAGCTTTTGGAGAGTACTGCAGTAGAAAAACCAAAACACTTTAGACTTCATTATCTATTTTTGAATACCGAAACTTTCAAAACTATGGGCGTTTTTTCCCACGAAATAGAAAATTAAATCTTCTGTATCAGAGACTGGGGGGGGTGGAGTGTGGGGAGGGGAGAAACAGAAGCCCCGAAACACTATCAGTGCTGATAACAAACCACTTGAGAGTCAAACTTATCTGAGGATCTGGGGAACATAGAGACTTCATAAAACATAGAACACAGTATGTAGTACATAGACTATAGAATATAGAAGAAAATTAGTTTATGGTTATGATTATATTTAACGAATTGGCCTTATGAGATATTTTTAGCAGTGTTCTCGATCTGCTTGGGATTTTCTCCATCTGCACCACTAACTGGCACTGAATAAAAAGAAACAAAAAGATAGACCTGTTTTTTCTATCCCTGCAAAATGCTATCCAAACCCAAGAAGAACCAAACAAACAAAATATAGGATGACCTCACTTGTCATATTTCATTCAGGTATTGTGGATATAAATGTATTTTCATTTGTCTGATCCTCACTAGCATTGAAAAGATGTTTTGTTCCTTGTTGCCATCTGGCAGAGCAGTAAAGAAGCATAAGCAAAAAGGCCCTGCAGTATGAGATTACCTGGCATTTCTAGTAAAGTGATAAAAAAGTCCTCACTAAAGGCTTGAGAAACAAAACAATCTCACTTTCCACCAAGGTTTTGTAAATTACTTTTTTGATAATAATCAGACACATCCTATTTTTTTTTGCATTTGGAAAAGAAAAAGTTTTATGACTATAAAAACATACTAACATCCTCTGCCTGATTAAACAAACGCATTCTTAAAATTGTATGATGACTATACCTGTTTTTGATATTTGTTTCAGCATCAAATAATTTTTCTTCCTTTGTAAAGCCCTTCTGTGCATTTCATTTGACTAACTTTTGTATTTTTATTCTTTCCTTCCTTCTCATTTGTTTACGAATTGTCTGTATTTGAAGATAAATATTTTGAAATACATAATTTTGGTAGATCTTTTTAGGTAGTATGAATTTAATATAATTTCCTAGGGTATTATTAGTTGTTGCTGTTGTTGTTATTATTATTATTGTTAAATTATCTCACTGGCAGTCTCTCATTTCTAATTGTTCAACCCAGCTGCTGGTGGTTGAGATCTATGGAACAATGAGCTCAAGATTATTCCATTCTGGGTTTCTGAAGTTCTGGTTTTATTCATGCAAGTGAGCAAAGGGATCAGCTAACTAAACTGTGACTTAAAAAACGAACCTGTTTAAATGCATCACAGAAAAATATCAAGTAGTCTTACTGCAAGATGAAGCCATAAAAAAATTTAGGATCTATTTTTCAAATCATTATTTTTGTCTCTGATCTTAATGTATTTTCCCTAGTTCCACAGTCCATTCTTTCCAAGATCTCTCACAGACCTAAATAATAACCATGATTAATGTAATCAAGTGACAAATAAAAGCACTGGCCGTAGTTTTTAATACTGTTACTTATTATGAATTATAAAAGGCATAAGACAAGAAGTAATATAAGCATGCTAAGGTTTCTTCTAACAGCAGGAAGACTGGGTGAGTTCTTTAATTAAGACCTTAGCAGAAAACTAGAAAATGCTGAAATACTGAGTTTAGTGTCTAGTTCCTACTTCAGGATTGCTCTCTATGTGCAGGATGCATTGCTGTACTCAAACAAACAACGGACAAAAAGGGAAAAACAATAGGTCCAGTAGGCATGGTGTGTAGGCTAGATCCATTCCTTGTGTTTTGGCTGAAAACTGTCAATTCTACATCACTCTGCATGTGCCGACTGAAAATAGAAAGCATCTTCTCAGGAGGAAAATTCTGGTATATGCTTTAGAAATGAGATGAGGGTGGTGAAGTCTGCAAGAAATTCAGCAGTACTCAAACATTTGCTGTCAGTACTCCTGTTTTCAACACTAGGAAATTAAATCAATGATGCCATGTTAAGGGAACTTTTTCTAGCAGACGCAAATATAGCTTGGAATGAGCAATGGCATGTCTTTCAGAAATCTAAATTTTCAGATACTTATTCTTCCAGAGCTACTCACCTGACTTCATTATCCTAATGAAGCTGTACTTAATAAGTAATAGGAAGGATGCTAATATGCTGGAGAGATTTGGGGAACCTAATTTATAATAAAAAAGTATCTCATACAAGAATTTTAACTGGCACAATCTCTCAGTGAAAGCTCCACTGAGACTCTTTCTTTGTCTCTCTGGGCTTGATTAATTTGATAAAAAACCTATTACCTGTGCAGTGCAAAAAAATCTTCTTGTCTATACAAAATTGAGCACCACCTCTTATAGGAGAAAAATGGGTTTGTTTGAGAGACAAACTCTCAATGTTCATATGCAAAACCAATTTTAAAATAATTTAAATCATCAGAAATATAGTGTAAATGGTCCTCATTTACTGCCAGATGCACACTCTTGAGATAAAATTAAACCTATTTGACCTGAAAGCCTTAATTTAATAATACCTGGAAAGAAAACAGAAAGGAATACCTAAGAGTGCTGTAAACTCTTCATGCTGATTTATGTTATTGAGGGCACACAGGATTCATGAAAGGAGTTTTCCAAAAGAGGGGTGGAGTTGGGGGGAAAAGAGAAAGAAAGAAAGTCAACAGTAGCACAATAAATCAACCCTCTGGCTAGATGTAACTCTATTAATTGCAGGCACTCGTACATTAAACTGTTTCCAACCCCCTGCTGATGAAACCTCTCAAAATAATTTCACCCTTTGACAGCTTAAATTATGATCTTCCCACTCTATAAAAGTGTTTGACACATTTGTACCAAGTATTTAAATGACATGAAAAAAAAAAAAAAATGGTTCTGTTTTACATGCACCTGAAATGTTCTTGAAATTCAATTAGTTTTGTTTTTCTTTCTCTTCCTTTGGCAAACATACTCTGAGTTTATTTATATGCTTATTTATATAAATGTTTATTTATCTGGAATACACAGTGGCAGCTGCAGGGAAAGCTATTTCAAAATTTCAGATATAAACCCCTTAAAATTTCAGTTGTATGTTTCTTGTAATTTTTCTCAAGCCTTTTGTTTGAGGCCGAAAATTCTCACATTTGCTCTTTGTCGAAAGAAGATTTTTAAAATTCTAAAAATTAATCTGATTGGCTTTGGTAACAGCATTAATTAAAAATACAAAAATAATAAAAATGTGCTTACCTGAATAGATGGACATGTTGAATAGATGAACAAATGACAGTACATGTGCATATTATCTTTGAATTTTACTCTGGATTTTACTCAAGAATTTTGAATACAACTTTTTTCATATTACCAAGGAATACTGAGACATCAGGGAACATTTAACCTGTTGTTAGCCAAAACTTCTAAGAAAAAATAAGAGATATTTGCTACAAAGATTTTTTTCTAAATTCACTCTCAACTCTTAAGCTCACTAGAAAATGATCAAATTGTTCCACTCTTTTGAATAAGTATATTTAAACTAGATGCTAGATAGCGCATTCGTGATATAATTCAGAATGCATAATTAAAAATACCAAGGCAGATCTTAAATTATATCAGTTTCTCTGGTGACAGTATAGTGATACAACAACCCTAATGACTCCATGGTTTTAAAATTATTTGATGTTTCAAAGAGTAACAAATCTATGCAGGCAATTGCACATAGGAGAGGCCACAATTAAAAAGGCACACATTTTGTGTAGTCTGCCTAATGAGACCATTTACAGTATGGAAGCGTGTAACCAGTGAGTGAGAGCAGGCTTCTTCAATGTTGTCTTCTAAGTCCCCTGGGCATCAGTCACATCTGCCAGACATTGAAACTGATGAACTTTTTGCTCCTCTAACACCTGTGCAAAGTAATAGCTTAAGATGCCATGCGAAAAACAGTATTTCATCTGCCAAAGATGATCTAAGTTGAGGTATTAATTACTCCTTTGGGAACTGGGTATAGTAAATGCTAACATGAATACATAAACATGATTTTTTCAGATACAAAGCTAGTTGAATCCACTGAGCTTGTATAAGCAGTCATCAAGATATGAGCAAAACTGTTCCACTTCAAGATAGATTTTTAGGTCTTTGGCTATATTTTCTTGAAAATGTTTTATGTGAAATTAGCTCATTTTAAATTCATAAAACTGCATGGTTATTGTTCAATCAGAATTGATTTCACTTGTGAAAAAGTGCAAAGCACTCATCTGAAGACATTTACTTGCTATCATCATCAGCTACATATGAATATTTTAAAATAATGAGCTCATATACTATTTCTACAATTTTTGCCTGAAACCAAGTATGATAGTAAATTTGAATTCATCAATTCAATCAGAATTTTATTTTATAACCACACTACTGACTGCAAGTTTAAATTTTATCTTTGTATTATATTTTTATAGAATTATCCAAATTAAGTCTAATATAAGATGTCAACAAACTCCTATAAATAAGAAGGTGATCCTCCTTTTATTCTACACAATTCAAAGTGTATTTCATGCTATACTAATGTTCTTAAGATAACTTTTTCAAATAAGGAATAAAGGTATTTGATCTAAAAGATAACCTGAGAGTTGTAGATATTCAGATACAATTATTTTGCTAGCAAATTCACTTAAGAACATCAACTTGAGGAAGACAACTAGAAGGCAATCCCCATATATTCACATTCTCTCCCAACTAGTTACACTCACCTCTAAAAAATTTAAAAGTATTCTTTGATTTGAAAATAGCTGAACCGTGTGTCCATCTTATTTAATTATATGTTTGGAGGATGCAAACACCCTGACTATTTTAAATACATTAACCCCACAGTGAGGATGTATGGGCATATGTTGAAAGGGAGTATTTAGTTTACAATGAGCTGATTTTCAGTTCTGTAAAGCTATGTCAGAGAAATTTAGTATTCCAGTGTGTGAAATCAAAGGTAACACACAAACTGAAAATGAACTGAAGAAAATACCATTCTCAGAAGAAAATACCATATACTAAAAGAAATTAGAGTGAATTAAAGTGAAGAAAGATATAGGCATAATTTAAACTGATGAATAATCATCTTTATTCTCAACAAACAGAGACAGACTGACAGGGATTTTGAGTCACAAAATTCGTCTGTGATGCAATGATCAGATGAGGTCATTCAATAGATAATATTCCAAACTGCAAAATAATTTGTTCTTAGTTGTGTGGAGAGCTTTATAGGATAGTGCATAACTTGGAGACTAGAAGATCATCAAATGGCAGAGCACGGTGCAGAAGATGCATATAGGGCCTGATTCAAGTCTCCATTCTGAGTACTCTGTTCCAGTTTTCCTGTGCTTGTTTTGAGCTGTGACCATTCCGAGTAGCAGACTTCCTTGCATTATAGACTAGCTATGGTAATGAGAATAAAGTGTTAGCTAGAAAGACTTGTCAAAATCTTCCTAAAGAGTGGGCTGTTAAAAACATCTTCAAGCAGATCAGCTGAACGCTTTCATGCTAGAGTGTGCCTACTCAAAAGCACATTGTAACCATGATGATCTACATTTTCACAGAAATATTTCCACATTGCTCTTTTCATTTCTGAAGTATATTGCATTTCATAAATAAAAACATAGGTGGAACAGTTTTAAACATCAGGTTTTGAAAAAAATATAATGAACATATTAATATGAACCTATAAGTTTTCAAAAGTGAAAATGATGAAAGCTGTATAAAGCACTTCCAAAGTTTAAGTTACTGTTGAGTTTAGTGATCACTGACAAAGATGAAAAGGGTCTATCATACTTTCATTGCTAGGGAAATGTAATAACTGAAGTTAACCATCACATGAAACTTACAAAACAGAATACTATATGCTGTAATATGTATATATTTTTTTAATTTTTTTTAGCAGAGGAGGAGAGAACGAAGAGACAATGTTCAGCCACTAGTACAATGAACTGTGTTGTGATTTCTTATGCATTTGAAGTTATGGTCTTCTATGAATACTTTAGGGAACTGTCAGGATGGGGGCAAGTACATGAAAGGCATGAAAGGCATTTGCTCACACTTAGAAGAATGGAATGAATGAAAGAAAATTTGTACAGGAAAAGATAACGTCTCACAGGGGTTCATTGAGTGCCTGGATTATAGCATAAACTCTGTGACATAACAGATATCTACATATTCACACCAACATGCATGCCATATGCATTCTTACAGACACATAGGCAACCTTAGGACAAAAAAAAAAGTTAAAAAATTGAAACATTAGTAGTATCAAGGCGTAAGAGTCTGTACACCTAAATTTGGTGTTTCTGATATCAGTATGTGATCAATTTCAGCCTTATAGGGTATTGCTGGTATGGTTACCTAGCTGTAAATGGTCTTGCTCCCTGCTGGTTAGATGTAGCTTACCTCAGAGAATTAGTAGACGTTGTTATCTTTACTTTAGCCTTGACTGCCTTAATCACCTCTAATCAGTACCAAGACACAGGAACTGTGTAGTGTTGTATTTTTCCCCTCCCCTGTGTTTACCTTTCCAGGGGTCCCCCCTTCCCCGCCCCTAGCCCTAACCATTCCCTTGGGTTTCTCCCATTGATTCTGTTACCCCAATTCCACCCATGTACCGCCCCTATGCCCTGTGACCATTGGGCCATGTGCTCTCTTCGACCACCTCGCCCCGGATAAAGGACCCTGCATGGGACGTGACTCCGTTTCTCGCGTTCTACTCTGCCTTGGAGCACCAGCCTCTGCCTGGGAGGACCATGCCATGTGCTGGCTCTCTGCCTTTGGGAGCAAGCACATGTGCTGGCTCTAGGCTTCTGGGAGCCACCATGGAATAAAAGATCTTCTGCAGTCCTCATGCAGAGAACATTCTCGCCGCCTTTATCATCACCATGTTGCGGGGCTTCAGCTTTCTGGAGGATGCAAGGGGCAGCCCGGAAGAGGCACGGGAAGCGGAACAGCCGCTCTCCCCGAGCAAGCCTCACTGTGCTCTCCGAGAAGGCTGTGGCATGCCATACCACCGCAGGAACCCACACACCGCAACAGAACTGCAAGTAAAGCAGGCTAATAGGTAAAGTTTTTCCAATGTCTCCTTAAAGTTGTCAAATCATAACAGCAGAAGATCTTGTTCTAACACATAGTCTTAAATCTAACAGATAATTTCTGAGACAGAAGAAGTCTGCTTAGTGGCACAGTGTGTTAAGTGACACACAAACAAAAAAAGTCTGTGTGAAAACAGAATTTTTCATAACCCATTTTGTTCTTGTTAGGAAAGTGTATTACAAATAGCAGCACAAGCTGAGAGAAGATGGAAAACGTAAGGCATGTGAAGGGATAAAACCTTGTTTAAACAAGAGAAGCATATGCAAAATTTGGATTGAATTCAAAATAACTTAAGGATGAAAAGTCTGCCTCTTATCCAAAAACACACCTAACATTTCCGCATTTACTTAGAATCTTTTGCTGATTTGGCTTTTGATAGGGACTGATAGTATTTATGTCTTTTTAATGTTGTTTATTCTTTGTAAGATGTCAGTAAAACTTTAAAACATAAAATTAAGACTTTAAAATCATCCAAAGCATTATGCTGAATGACAAAAATCTAATTTTTAAAAAAAGCATATGATGCATGATATTTACATGAAGTGATTGCTTTAGACTCCACAAAGGTTTTGAAGTTCTATGTGTTAGGACTACATAAAGAACCTTAACCTTGGCATAATGCTGGATTTGGTAACTTTATTAGTACAAATTTGGTATTATTTTCTAGTGTAATATATGATACATATTAATTTTATTACATTAGTTTAGCAGTCAAATAATTTTTAAAAGTGTAAGATATAATTTTTAAAGCATGTCAAATATAAAAACATTCTCTTTCTTCAAAAAAGAAAATTAAGAGGCAAGTTTGAACAAACAATGGACACTCGGAAAATTGAGTAACCTGTTTGGATTCAAAATTTGCCTTGTTATATAGCATGTTTTTTCAAAAGTTGGCTTACATCTTAGAGTAACACGGTCATGTATTCCATAAAATTAGACATAAGAAAATTAGTTAAAAATAAGTTAAACTTAGGGAACTATGTGAGAAAGTGTAATCCAAATAGATGATCTCCAATAAATACTTTTAATTTTGAGTCTGGTTTTTATCCACTATTTCTGAGTGACAAACTCATAAATGCTTAAATGAATTATACTGCTGTATAGGACACTCAGGAAAAAAGAGAAAAAGAAGGGTGAAAAGAAAAGAAAAAAGAAAGGAGAGGCAGAAGAAAAGCAAAAAAATCAACACCCAAGGATTGTAAACTGATTCCATGAAAGTCTTTTTTTTGCAGGAAAACAAAAGGACTCACAGAAAAACGAAGCCATGAAAACTTCGTAATAGATTTTGTTGGGTTTCTTTATTTTCTTGTGTTGTGATGAATAACAAATGAAAGAGTAAGTATAGTCTTGATAGCTGCACAGAAATTGCATACCAATGCAGGCCGAACAGATAGTAAAGTTGCATATATCGATTTCACTGAGACCCAAGGTCTTACATGGGAATAGACTTTGTAGACAGCAGTTCCTCTAGTTCCCAGTTAGTTCAAGTTGAAAGTTTAAAAGTAGGTAGATGTTACATTTTTAGTAGTGATGCAATTGGCACTTAGGTACCTTCCTGAATGGTGGAGTTTGCAGACCCAAGATCCTAACAGAGATATTACAAAAAAATTACCCGAGCATTTTGAGTAGACATACTCTGTAAGTCAGATACTGTTGCAGGGTAAACAATGCTTACTTCATTTAGTTTAAACCAAATCAGGAGTAAAGCAGTTTATTGATGTTTTATTGACATATAATTAACTGAAAAGCTATGAACCATATATTCTTCCTCAATATCTGCAATAAAAGAGGTAAGCCACAATAATTGGTGCCTATGAATTGTTAGTAAACATCTACGGTTCTCTAAACAGACTTCTATAATTCTAATTGCCTAGAAGTTCTAACCGGACACCGAGTTATATGAGCACAGACACAGTCTCACAGGATGTCCACACCTTTGAAAAGAATAGACTTCATGACATTAAATAGAAAGCAGTTCAATTTCCAGAAGCAGATATTAGCTGAGTAGGACATTTGGTTCTTGGAATATTTTACAAATATGTTTTTAAAATATAAGCAAATATGTTTTACAAATATGTTTGAGAGTTAGGTGTCAGCTAAGTAAGATTTTTCAAGGGCGTAAATAACTGAGTTCCTATGGTTCTTTTTCCCTTAATTATGACAAAGACCTTACTCTGAGTAGGGGATGTGTCAGTATCCTTTAAATATTAATCTCTATGAACAATGGCAAGATGTATGTCAATTATTAAATGCTTTTTTCTTTCCCCAAGCATAATCTTGTGCTCAGAGTTCAAATTCAGCCACAGACAAATGTCAGTACTGGAATACTCTAGAGAGTGATTTGTTTACCAAACCAAAGCATAAGGAGTGTTTTAGATGTCCTTTTGTAGCTGAAATAGCTGCCTGGGGCTGGCAGGAATGACCTGTCTATTGGAGGTTGTGGTGGGTTAACATGGTGGTGGGTCACATGCCAGGTGCCCACTAATGCTACTCTTATCAGTGCCCTCAACTGGGCAAGGGGACAGAAAATAGAACAAAAACCTTGTGGTTTGAGTTAGAGACAGGTAGAAATCACACCAGCTGCTGTCATGGGCAAAAGAGAGAAATTAAATTTCTTACCAATCAAAGAAGTATAGCATAAAGAGAAATAAAACCAAATCTTAGAACACCTTCCCCCAACACCTGTTCTGCCAGCTCGCTCAGTACTCTTGGGTGGATTCCACCCAACCCCACAGAGCTGTGAGTGTCTAAGTGGAGTAGCACATCACCAATCATTTCCCCTTGGCTTATGCAGGCTTCGTTCTTTATTCCTTTGAGAGTATTTTCAAAGGTGATAAAGCATCAGTTCATGGTCAGAGTTACACAATGTTTCAAATAAAAGAAGAAAAAGAGTAATTTGTTTTGGTAGGTAGTTTCCTACTTACCAGAAAATGATCTGTTATTACCATTTTTTTAATCCCTAAACTTGCCAAAATTTATATTTTACTAAAAATCATGCATAATTTTTCTTCATGTTTAAAGTGTCTTCCTGTATGAATAATGTCCCCCCCAAACCACTGAATGAAGTAATTAGGAGAGATTTAAGTAAATTATTTTACTTGCGTTAGAGTATAATTGGACTGCTATTCACTGAATGATCATGAAAAAAGAAAATGTTCCTTCTAAATGGGGATTACTCTGGTTTTATTCTTCCATTACAAAATTTTACAAGAATTGCAAATTTTATTTCTATGAGTCTTAACCACATGTCATTGCAAAGAGATACCAAAATGAAACTCTTTTCTTCATTGATCCTATGGCAATCAAATTTTGGCTGAAGTATAGATCTTTTGTGAAGAAACTCTCATTACAGGATTCATAGATTAATTCTAAGTGGATTTTTTAAGCAACACCCTGCCTCTCCCCCACCTCATTTTGTTTCACTTTCAGAGCTCGTATAACGCTACAAGTATTCCCATTTTTCGTATTATATTATGACTAAATCTGCTGTTTGCTATTGATTTTATTCATAGCTACTGCATGCAACTCTACTTCAAAAATACGCATTTTTAATGGGATTCAAAGAAAATCAGAGATCCAAAGTTTGAATCTATTTCAAGATACTTTTTGCTCATCTTTTAATATTTAAAGGTCAAGTAAGAAATATAATTCAGTACAGCTTGTATACTTTCCATTTCTGCAAAGTCTCAGAAAAAGAAAAAGTAATTAAATTAAAGTGAGAAGAGTCAATAGAAAATATCGAAGAGCCTGAGGAGACATAAGTTCAAAGAATAACAAGCAGGACGAAAGAAAAGAAATGGTCTTAATAAAGAATTCCTAAGCATGAAGAATTAGAAGGAATATTCAATCCTTTTTAGCGATACAAAGTACTATAACAAAACAACAGAAAACAAACCCAGAATTAGATACATAAAAACATATGCTTATTTTAGCGTTTCTTTTCTATGAGAGTTTGCTAATATGAAAGGTTAAATATACATTTAAACATACTTTTAAATATGCATTTCTACTTATTTATGTGAGCTGTTAAGGAAAGGAAATACACTTTGAATTTATTTTTAATCCTTAATCATAGAAATGAAGGGCATAAAGTCGGTCTAGTCTGAGCTTCACAAGAAGTGCAGTTTGGTTAGTTGTAGGTTTTTTTCCCTAAATATGATGAGCAATATGTGCTAGGTAAGAGTAATGAAGTTGTATCCTGTGGTAATTTTTCCTTATATCATTTTATAAATTGCCTGTGTAGGAAACCGAGGGGTTAAAACTTCCACAGACAATGACGGATTTGACCTTAACCCTTGGAGAGAATTCGGACTGGTGTGATGACAGGACAGAGGTTCTAAGCAAAAGAATTACAGACCTATGTTTTTGTAGCTATAAATAAGAAAGTGTATTGAGTGATTTGGTGGAGGGTTTTAAAGTATAGTGGTGTGCTTTTGTAGTTTAAACTAAGAATTTAGATGTTACAATAGAAGTATATGGGTGTACGTGACTTAACAGGTAATTGGTAGAAAATTGACGCACTGCAGTAAAAGTGACCAGAGGTGATAGGTTATCAAGTCAAAACAAAGTTTCATGTTAATTGCTTATTGGACCAGAAAGTTATAAATTGCTGTGTAACCCTGAAACTCGTGACTATCTGCCATTATGGCAATTTGTTACTAAGCTCCATGAACTCTGAGACTGATACCTTGTTTGTTATTTTAAGTAATAAATCGTGTATAACCGTGATAGTCCCATCTCTTTAGTGGAAAGTCTGACCGAAAAGAAGCAGAAACAGAGAAAACCGTACAAGTAGTAACCCAACAAGTGGTGCCCCAACAGCCTGAAGCTGGTGTTCCCACTGTTTACATAACTTTGGTGATGAGACTGTTTAGACACTGCATAATATTAGGAGGGTAATGGTGACAGTACACAGACTGTCCTCATCCTCCCTCCCAACAAGGATTTATTTATCATCAATTTATCGAGGACATTTCTGATAGTCTTCAGACTAAAGTCTGAATGTACAGCACTCCAGATATGGTATCATCAGTGCTGAGCAGACAGGAAGGCCCCCAGTCTTGACCTGCTGCCCACACTGCCTAACAGAGCCCAACAGAGCCCATCATGCCTTCCTCTCCATGAGAGTGCTCTGCTGTCTCATGGTCGGCTTGTCCACCAGAATCTCAAGGTCCTTCTCTGCAAAGCTGTTTCTTTAGGTTGGTTGGCCTCCAGTGTGCACTGGTGGCATTAAGCAGCACTTACCAAAAGGCTCGATTTCTCTCACTTCTCAGTAATAAACTAGAAGTGCCTATAGCAACTACTGGATCATGAAAGTCTACGTTATCCCTGTATATCATTTCTACCTGCACACATTAAAAAGGCACATTAAAAACACTGGCTTACTTAGGGAATTTCTTTTCCTTTAGCTTTGAAAAAATTGTAACTGAAAATTTCTGTCAGAGATGCTCTTTCCTGTCACTCCTAAACCTGTGTGCAAAGAATGACAGCAAAAATGGTGGAAGGACTGGCAGGAGCGACTTATGAGGAGTGGCAGAGGATGAGGTTTGTTCAGCTTAGACAAGGGGAGACTTAGGGGTGAACTCATTGCTGTCTACAATTTCCTCATGAGGCAGACCAAGAGGGAGGTGTTGATCACTTCTCTGTGCTGTCCAGTGATAGGATGTGAGGGAATGGCTTAAAGATATATCAGAGGAAGTTTAGATTGGAATTTAGGAAAAAGTTATTTACTGAGAGGATGGTCAAGCACTGGAAAATTCCCCAGGGAAGTGGTCAAGGCCACAAGCTTGTCAATCTTCAAGAAGCATTTGGACAATGTTCTCAGATGCATGTTTAACTTTTAGGTTGCTTTGTGTGAAGTCAGGAGTTAGACTCAATCTTTGTGGGTCCTTTCCAACTCAGGATAACCGATGATTCTATGATCCTAATTCTGTTACCTATTATTTTATTTTCCCATCTGCCTAATTGAACTGCATTTTGATTAAACTCACAGAAAGGGTAAGTGGTTTTGTGGAGGAGGGTTGAAAAATTACCAAAGAAGGACCTAGCAATGAGATTTTAGGCGTAAATTTTTGACCTAATACACCTAGGGGAAAAGTCTTCTGAATCAATATAACATACAATTGTTGCCAGCTTAACTAATTTTCCTGTGTTTTTCTGATCTTATATGACAACACTGATGTTTATATACTTTAATTATGTTGCCCTCTGATGACAAAAGTTCCTAAATAGGTCAAGTTAGCTATTATTTTTACTTCAAATGTATTATTTAATTTTAAATTTGACCTCAGTTTGATTGCTCATTTGTTAACCAGTAATCTATACAGTAAAAGGTTGTAAATTGCCTTCAGAATGTACCTTCTTAAGGGAATGTTTACTTGTTTAATTTGTAATTACATCTGTAAGTACTACTTACTTTGTCCTATTGCAATATGGGTAATTAATTCTGATAAAGTAGATAATTTGGAAGTACTTAGCAGTACTTAACAAATAATTAATAAAACAAATTGCTTTAAATTTCTAATAAACTACTTCGGACAGACGTTATCAGTGGTAAGCAATATGTATTTCTTTCCATCGTATTTTCAAGCTCCTGGAACTTCACTATATTTGACATATGAATTCAAAACATATTGCTTGTCCAAGTCATCCACATAGCTCATTTACTAAAACGAGCTGCAACAAGTTATGATAAAGGTCATCCTCTTGAAATTATGAAGATTTCTTTTTAAAAGACATTAATGTAGCTGTATTTTAGAAAAATATGACTATCAACATCAGTAAAGGAATGTCATAGTATCAGCTATTCCTACAATGGCCCAAGATAGGGAAAACACTTGGTGCTACAGAAAATTTACTGAGTACTTTTAATGGTTTTATTCTTTTAATTCTTCCACGCAAGAAAACAGTTCAAATGCTTTACACGGCACTTGTAAATTTAAGTCAAGTTTCCGACTGTCCTAACATGTGGCTACTGCTTTTTAATTTTTTTTTCTCTTTGTATGTTTATTTTATTTCCTTATGGACAAATTATGAAGTTACATTTCTAAATTCACAATGAGATACTAAAACTATGTTTGCATTTGAAGGATAAATATGCTCCAGTTTGTAGCATTTGCTTTACAGCAGTGTTCCTAGCATCAGTGTTAACACTACACTAGCTTGCACAGTATGTGACTAATAAGGAAATTCATTTTGAGACAGCAGTTTCCTCAGTGTGTATCTTTTCATAGACTGATGAACTCACATGTACACACAGTAGCAAACTGCAGCTAAAATCCCCAATGAAATTCAAAACCAGACAAAAGAAAAACCTCTTGCATTTATTTCTACTTTACAAAAAATAGATGAAAATCTGCTGTTCATCACACAAATATAAAGAGGTTAATACCCATAATTCCGTAATGCAAATGATCCCAATTTTTAGGAAAATACTAATTTATGTGGGATTGTAAAATATTTCTATTTTTGTGAAGCTATGATTTCCTCTCCTCCCAAGTAAACATTACTGAACTTTGTTCAGGAACACCTAGGGGATATCTTTGGCTTCTACTGAGGACTGTAAAGAAATAATCCGGATTCTTTGTTCCCAAGAGCAAAAAGCAAACTCTTGAATGCTACCACTTCTTAATAACAAATAAAGCAGACAGAGAGCTTTTAACAACGTTTGGAGTCTGAGAATACTTCTTTATATGAAAGTTCTCCAAGTACTGGTCTACAGAATAATCCTGTAATTTTTCAATAATCAAAACCCCCTTAATTCTTTCTGTGAAAAGTAGAAGGAATTCAATCAAAGCATTTCTTGAATGTCAGAATAATCTCTAATATACTGAATACTTCAGTGCAGATGATTTGCAGTAAAGGCTACATTAAAAACCATCATATTTATTATATTTTTATGTGATTATATGTACAATATTTATATTCATTTTAATATTTCAAAAAAAGTTTAAGGAAATTAGAAGCACTAAAATCAATGGTTTTTTAAAAAGAGAATTTTGGTTATTTTCTGAACCTATATAGAGTTTCTTGGAAAGTACAGAAGTCTTTTAAACACTTGAAGATCTCAGTGGATCTTGTGGATCTTTTCCTTTCCTTTAAATGAGATGCTAATTTAGAGAATTGAGAAGGAGGCATAGACTTCTTTGCACCACTTTCTTCTCTCTCACTTCAATTTTGCATTCACTTTCCTTCTTGAATGTGTTCCTATCCTTCACAGGATGACTGCAGCATTCCAAAAGATCTGCCACTGATCACTCCTGAAATTAGTAAGTTATCAATATCCTATTTCTGTATTTTTGAGAACTTCATGTTTGCATTTTCTTTAGCCTGAAAACCTGTTAAATATTAACTATTTTTGAACATGTGACCTATTATGTACAGCACTAAGGGAATTACAGTGATAAACTGTGCTTGTAAATGAGTATGTTTCTTCAGTTATCAGTGTCTGCATTCCAAAGTATATATATTCCACATTTCATTTTTTCTGTATAATTAATGTAGTACTGCCAAAGAAATGTCCCTGTCGAGTACCACCCTGTCAGAGGGCCTCAGTGTACAAGAGATCCTAAATAGTTTTTCTGCTATAAAAACCCCAAAAGCTCCTATTAAGGGGAAAGGACCAAGTTAAGCATTAGCAAAGCTCTTATTGTTCAAATAATATTTTAAGTAGACTTGAAAAAGGAATGAATATAAAATTATAATGTGTAGAAGGAAGAATAAGCTTTTCTACCTACATCTTCAACTTAGACTTTTGTTGCGGAGGCTAAGTCCACTTTACACCCCCTGTGTTACTACAAAGTGGTCTCTCCCCACATCACTGTGCTAGAAAGTTCTCCCTTTATCGAGACCCCACTGGCCCCTGGTCCTCTCGCCACTCCCCTCCCTTCCCCCATTGGCCCCTGTTATGTCCCTCAACCTTGCCTCTCCCCCCTAGCCCTCAGACTATTGGCTTCTGATGCTCTGCCCGCCCCTGGGACCCTGCAGGATAAGATCACGCCCGGGCGTTTGTTTTATGTTTTTTGCATCTGTTCCTTTCGAGGGCGTTGGTTCCAATAAACGCCTCAGAACTACACAGAGAGAACCCCTCTCGCCTTTTCGTCTCCGGTTCGCGCATAGCCTGTGTGTGTGAGAGGCTGCTCGCCACTGCCTGCGAGGGTGAGATCGTGTGCACGCGTGGGCACTGGCAGAGTGCTGCCTAAGCGTCTCCACGAGGAACCCTGTGGAAAAAACGCGGCATCGATCCACTGACACCGCCACTGAGATAGACTTTCATATACGTGCAGTATAAGAATTATTCTCTGTAATTATGCAGTAGACTTTAGTTTACTTGAGCATGCAATAAGTTTAGTTTCAGTGAGCTGGAACATCCTGGTTCAAGTAATGCAGTTTTCCTACTATAGTACAATAGTGATGTTTTTTCAGTTCTGACAGAGCAGTGGAAGACTTCTAACTGTACCGGTATTGGTTCATTTTCCCATAATCCATAATTTAAAACTGTCAGACAAACTACGTTGAAGAGCAGATTTGATTTCTTTATAATTACAGACCTATGCAAAGAGCTGGATGAGAACTACAGGATTCCTAAAAAGGCAGATGAAAAAGGTGAGTGACCATGCCATTCGAAGAAAAAGAACAAAGCTAAAGCAAGGTATCATAGAATATTCTGAACTGGAAAGGGTGCACAAGGAAGATCAAAGTCCAACTCCTGGAATGATCCATCCATAGGCAGGCAAAGACCAGTAGAGGACTTATGATATAAATCCATGTCATGCTGTAAACCCATTCTTTTCTAAAATAAATGTAAACATTTTCGCTGACTTTGGCTGCTAATACCATAAAGCAGTTCACATAGGAATATCTCCAAACTATTACAGACCACTGTTGACTTAAGTCTGCCACTGTGCCAGCAGAAGTTTCTGCTAACATGCATCACAATGTCAAGGCTGGGACTGTAATTTAGAGACTTGCTCTTCTGGGAAGGCCTCAAGAGGACGCAAACGGAAATAATGAAGACACAAACCAAAATAATGAACACTAGAAGAAAGTGATGACTCTATTCTGTCTCAGCAGATACAGGTTTATAATCAAGTTCACATTAGACTCAGAACTTAGAGAAATCATCCTTCAGTCTGCCCCAGACTCTTCAAATAATAGTGCTGCCTGTAACTTGTCAAATTATTTCTGCATCAATTAACTTCTTTCATTAAATTAAAACACCAAAGGGGACAACTTAGCTGTTATAAAATTTAAGAACCAGAGTAGCCTTTTTCCAGTGATTTATCTGGTACAATAAGAGTAAGCTGTTTGTGCTAGAGCAAGCTCAAGCAAACAGACATTACAAAAATTACAGCTCTGAAGTTTTCTTCCACTACCCTAGCAGTCTTGCTGTTCCAAGAAAAACATAAGTAAAATAAACCTAAGGTATTTATTAAGGTATTCAGAGAAAAAAGGGAATATGCAAGTACGTGACGCAGTAGAAAACAGGAAGAGTAAGAAGAAAATATTACTTAACTAGGAATATAAAATAACATTGTAAACAGGACTGAGAAAAAATATTACTGTAGGTAAAATGCAATGGAAATTATACTGATGTCAGAGGTAGCCCACTAAGAAGAACAGATTATATTTCAAATGGCTCAAGACATTTAACAAGTCAGTTGATAACAAGTGTTTTGTAAAACAGAAGAAGAATAAATGTGTCTGAAATTCTGTGCTGATTTTACTTTCTCATTTGAAGGTTAGTATTTTTAATATGACATCAGAAATTTCTTTCGAGTCTGTGAGTTAAATAAAATGACATAAACTTTGTCTTTTGAGTGCCTACATTTAAAAATGCTGAATAATTAAGCCATTAATATAAAAAATATTAATATTCATAAGATGCCTGAATTTTTTTTCTGTTAATGTTTGACATTAAGGCTTCCTAGGCACCTAGCTAAAGTAGTTGCAATATAACTAGACTAGTTCAGTGCTGTGACATTCTGAGCTTCTGCCTTCTACTCCCATCACCTCTCTTCTCATTCTTCTTGAAACCCATTTCCTCTTCAAAAAAATAAATATGTACTTCTTAAAAATATATGAAAAAGAACATGATCGAGCTTCTCTGTATCCTAATGGTTAGTGTTTTGAGATCAGAGACATTTGTATTTCAGTTATAATTCTAATTAACATTCACTGGAAAGTATTCCATCACCAAAGAAAGATCAGGTATATCATATTTGTGCAGGGACATAAATAAGTGCTCTAAACATGGAGAGAAAAGGTTTAGAAATCTAACATTTCTGTTCCTTTTGGTTGTTCCTTTCCATTCTCTTCTCTACCTATATCTCCAACTCTTGCCCTTCAATTAAGACAAGTCTGAATTTACAGTTACATTTTGGGTTGGATTTGATTGCCGAAATGTAAGTACTAGCTACTAGTTTTACTTTGGCAGTAATTGCTACCAGCTTATTTTACCTGATGGCATTTACTGGTCAAAAAAAAAAAGTGTAGCTTGTGTTGTATCTGTCAACTTTAAGTGGATGTCTGAACCACCCTTGCATTCATCAAATGTTATTAGGTAGATTAATTTAGACAGCTGAACAGTTAATTGATGAGAAAGAGAAGATTATGAAATGGATAACACAGCCAAAGGAAGATAGGGCTTATTCTTGGGCACCCACTATTTCTACAGCAAAACAGATCCTAAAATATGTTGTTTCTACTGGTTCTTAAGCTAGTTCTGTAGGCACATTAAAACACTTTAGAATGCATATGGATTAAGTACAGTATTACTACACATTAGTTTGGTGTTTTATAGTCAGAAATGGAATTAAACAAATCAATTGTACAAGGTACTAAGAACCAGAAACCTTCACTGAGACAACAACAGTCAGATAAATGTAGTGGACCCAGAGAAGTCTTGATACAGCACATAATTATATACAGTGGCCTAATCAGCTCTTTCTTGCCAATAACACAGTGTAAGGATAAGTGATTTGATAAGCTCTGGATCTGATTCATCTTTAGTCAGTTTAACTTGACAAAGAGCTTCACTTGAATAGCCAAGAACTTATTTTAGAGTTTACTTCACTTCATTTATTATTTTGTTTTCTTACGAAGCAATTTTTTATGTATGAACTCATACACAGAGTCCACCACTTGGATTAAGGAACTTTTCTGAGTCTTTAAAATGGCTTATATTGTTTTCATTATCATTAAAAAGCAACTTATTAAGGAATGAAAATTTGGGTCAGAAAGCATAATTCTCAAAAGAAATATAATACGAAATATTAATATCTGCTGTAGATATTATGAATAATATTAATTTTATTCTTTATTTTTTCACAATGAACATCCTCATATTGCTACATTTACAAAATAGAAAAATATTATTTCCTATAGTGTTCTTCCCACTTATAAGATCGCTTCTGTTACAAAAGTTCTTTACTGGGGGCCATTATTTTCCGTTGTAAAAGTTAATTTACGTAACATCCTTGTTAGAGGTTAAGAGAAACACACAGCACCCAAAAACATATCTAGCTTCCTTTAAAATGATTTCATGATTTCTGAAAAAGGGTATGAATTTTAAAATAAAAATCAGAGTCTAGATAGACGGTAATTGGTGAGTGATCTCTCCTTGCCCTTATCTGGACCTGTGGGCCTTTGGTTATACTTTCTCTCCCCTGACCAGGTGAGGAGGGGAGTGATAGAGCAGCTTTGGTGCATACCTGGCATCCAGCCAGGGTCAACCCACCACAAAAATCCTTGCCCAAATATTGGGAATATGTTAAAGGAAAACAACGCAGTAGGTAAAAATACTTGCTAGCTAAAGCAACCATTTTTACAGTTTTTAGACATAACCATTGTCAGTTAAGGGCTGCAGCTGTAAAATTAACCCGCTCTACTAAAACGAAGCCTCCAGAAAGGCAGATTGGTTCGTTATGGATGCAAAAGATCAGGAGTTTAAAAAAAAATGTACATGTATTGTGTAGTCTGTCATTCTAGAGCCCATACTCTGAGAGACGGTAACAGTGGCTGCTGGTCTTTGCTGGTGATCTCACCTTATGTTTGTAGTTAATCTGATAAACAATGAAAGATCATACAAAAATATATTTGACTGTAATACCTAGAAAATACAAATTCTGGGGACCAAGTTGTGTACTTTTTATTTTAAATTAGATAACCGACTAAATTAATTATTTGACTATTGATTAGGGTTTTTTTCAGAGCAGTATTTAAAAGGAGCACATGGAGCTCATGTTTTACAATAAAAATCCTTCTTAAAGAAGCACTAGTCATTTAAGTTATTGCTAAGACAAAAAGTAATGTACTGGTATTACTGTACCTTGCATTCTTTCTATGCATTCTTTGTTATGTTAATTTTTAAGATGCCCATTTATTTACATTAGATTTTTAAGTTATCCAAAGTCTTAGTTCTAGACTCACTATAGCACAGTGAGTAGAAAAATTTAACAGCAAGTCGACTTAGTGGAGTTCAAATGGTGAAAAAGAATATTGGAACAAAGAGTCTTTTTAAAATGTCACCTTCAATAAGTCAGGCTGAAATCAGCTGACCTGTAATCTGACATAAGCTTTCAGTTAAGGTACTCTCCTGAGTTACAGGAAGTAAAAGTTTCTGTAGTTTTAGTTAAAAGGTGTAAATTAATTTCATGACTTTTCTGTTCTACATTACTGTTTCTCATGGGTGAATGATATATATAGGATGAATTTTCACCCCATTTTTCCAGTCCTTTCTTTAAGGCCTAATAAGCTGGGTGTCCTCTGAGATTCCTATTGGATCAGATATTGGGTAGAAATAAATGTAGACAGACTTTTATTGTGTATTTAGCTATCCAAAATAGTGAATTGAGAGTATTGCCCAGGCACTGGCAGGGGGGGGCTGAGGGGTGGCCTCTGTGAGGAGGGGCCAGGGTTGCCCTGTGCCACACAAAAATGCTCCAGCTGGGTCCAAGGGACCCAGGGCACAGCTGAGCTCCTCAGACAAGCTGGTGGCATCTCAGTTAAAACATGTTTAAGACACACAGAAAACGCCAGAAGCAGATGGAACAGAAACAGAAGCATCTGAGGGAACACTGAGGGTGTCAAGGCTATCAAACATTATCATTGAAACTTTTAATTGATCTTGCCCCACTGTAAAATGTAGCTAACTTTCAGTAGGGCTGTTTTGCTGACTGCATCTTCACACTCTGAGCTTCCCTGACAGTCAGGGTCAAGACTATATTATCTAATACTGTAAGGTCATTTACTCTTGAGAAATTGTACAAGCTCCAGTTGAAGAAAATGAGCAAAATGTCACATCGGTCATTCTCCAACACCATCAAAATTAGGTATCTACATCAATGCCAAATGCATCATATATTTCAATTACCTTTATTGCTGTCCTGTCACATGTCAAGGATACAGATATCCTTACTTCTGGGTTGTGTATTCCTATTTCTTAACTTATCTGCCTATACCTGAAAACTGCAAGGTCAGACCTACAGTGACAGGTAAAATTGTTTATGTGCAATATTAATTAAACTTTTCAGCTGAATAGCCATTAGTTCCGTATGACATCATAGCCAATTCATCATTATTCATTTGTGTTTTACACTTCTGGTAAGATAAAGCAACCTTAAATCAAAAGCTAACGGCTATGAGATGAAGTGAATCTATGCTACAATTCCTTAGATCACTTAAAATCATGCAGTGGTTTCTACCTCTGCCCAAGCTTTATTGGAGAGAATACTGTTACAAGATTTTTGTTTCTCTTCCTTTCAAGGGTGAAAGCAAAGGTCTTGAAAAAAAATGGACAGAATTTATATAACTTCTAAATTATCTGTATTATGATAGCCTTGAGTGTCTATATATATATATATATCTACACACCCCCCCCCGTCATTACAAATTTATAATTGACTATGAAAAAGCTATTGGAGATAAATTCTGAATGTCCTGACCAAAAAACTATTCTGTAAGACACATGGTTCTTCATCTACTTTATTTTACTATGTTACAGACCTCACGAAGGCCTCACTTCAGCAGAGATAGAAACATTTAGAGATAGAAACCCCTCAAACTGGATATTGTGCTGATGAGTTGCTTCCAAAACTCTTTATTGTTGTAGAAAGTATTGAAGAGTAATAGTTTTAAGAAGCACAACTAGATTTTAGCTCTGTGATGGAACTGTGAAAGTGGTTTAACCTTATACTTCTCTAACTTTTTATACGTTTCATTGTCTTCTAAGCCGTTCTTTGTGGATGCAACTTAATACGACAATAGTTGAACTCAAGTATGAAGAAATGTTTAAAAACATGCTTTAATTATTAAAAAAAAATCTACCTGTTAGCAACAAAAATCTTTTGCAAGTCTTGTATCTTTCTGCCAAACAAGGAATTTATAATCACCCCTGGCACTAATGGCTGAGCACGCAGCATGTAAAAAACTCTGATCTCTGCTATGATCATTTGATATTTCATATCCTGCTCTTCAGGAATACAGTTTAATGTATGAAGCCCTTCCTTTAATTGAAAATCTTTATTTGTTTCAACAGCAGTTATTTTTTATCTTTCCATCTTCACAGAAATGGAAAGCTATTTACTTCTTTGCGGGTTACCAAACAATATTGCTATTCACACGAGAAAAGCCTTCATTTTCTGTATTTGATTTTAGCAACTGAAACTTCTGTTCCTCTTTTGTTCTCATGCTCCATGATACTGATTACCTTGCTCCTTGACAATTTTTGCCACATATACTTAAATATTCTTTTTTCTTCTGGCAATATTGCTTTCAGAAGCAACTAAGTCATTCATGTTTCCACCATTTCTAATTTGCAAGCCCAAAAAATTTCATTGTGAGAGAGGACTTTTCAGATGTTATGCCCTATTTGGTAACATGCAGAAAATCAGATGCAGCGAGGAAATGGACAGGATTGTTTCCAAATATTTGAAATAAATCCAAAACCCCTCGAGCCTGAATTTGTTTGGCAGAATAAACAATAGGAGAATAACATTGCCAAGACCCTGCTGTCTATTCCCCTATGTGCTTAATTATTTTTAGTCATTGATTGCTGTTGGAAATTTTTTTAAATTGGATTTTTCTAGAGCAAATTCACCAAAACAACTGCTTAAGATGTCAGCTTGTGTTACAGAAAGCTGTAGATTTCTAATATTTAAGTCACATTAGGCAAAACCCATCAGTAATGTCCAATTTACCAATGACAAGTGTTTTTTCTTAATCCATGTGAAAATGTAATTGAAAAGGAAAAAACAAAACCCCAAGCCAAATCTATGATAATTTTTTGCTCCTGGAGTCTTCTAGTGGGAAAATGGTACCTCAGATACTCAAGCATTAGTGAATTCTTTTCAGATAGATTGCAAAATTTGGCGTCTCTTCAAGCTCCATTGTTAGCTGGACTAATAGAAATGGCAATAGAAGAAATTTTTTTATTATTAAATGACCAGAAATTAATACTTAGGACAAAAAAATCCGTATTAGACTATAAAGATGCATACTTCTGTAGTTACTGTGAGTCTTCAATTTTATTCATTTTCCTCTTGTGATAGTCTTAATGATATCTGCAGTGAGAGAAGCTGAAGAAGAGCATGAAGGCTGGGTTGCAGTGACATCTGCAAGGTAAATAACAGCAATAACTCTGATGACCAATGGCCAATAAACTTTATGTGAAAACATGAAGCTATCTGAAGTCCTCAGAATACCCACTGCTGAGGAAAAATTTGAAAGAAGCCAGAAGACAAGTACTACTTGAACACCTGGCAAGTCTTGCATTACAGAGAACTTCTGGTCCTGCTGCCAACTGTCCCAAATGAGAATGATGAGTCAGATACAGAACTGTTTGTTGTCATATTAAACAGGGAGAAGATCAGATTATGCTTCAGATGCTGGTGCAGCCAGTAATGGGAGGTGCATGATGAAGGAGGAATTATGTCCAACATTCAACAAATGGTCTCATCCCACTTCACTTAACAAGTCAGATGGAAGAAAACATTGATTTTAATAAACATCAGTTTTCCTGCCTGTGTCTGACAATGTTCTTCATTCCTTATCAAGAAACTTGAGGTAAGTCTTCAGGGCCTGATCTGTCAAGAGTGCTGGCAACTGCAAAAACCCATGTAAATCATACTGGCAAAGGGTGGTTTAGAAGCTGTGGTAGGTCTGGGACCTTATACAGAGTCTGCTGTGGGGTTATGATTACTATGAAGAACATGAGTAGAAGCAGATTAAA
>VZTD01003687.1:1369748-1492310 GCA_013397725.1 Rhagologus leucostigma | reverse complement strand
TAATAGAATGCAATTAAAAAAAAAAAAAAAAAAAAGAGATTTTGGATACTTCTTCTGAGGGAGTGTATTTCTGCTTAAAATGTAGCAAGAACCTATGCCTCCAAAAAAGTTTAAAAACTGTGTTATAATATTTGTGAAATTATAAGATTTAGTTGTTCCAAACAGTCTTCAAAAGAGAATTTGTCTCCTAGTGAGACGTATAAATCTCTTAATGTTTTAATTCCTTTTCCTTAGCAGAAAAAAAAAAGAAAAAAAAGCCACCACTTATTTTATGTAAAACATTACAGAATATTTCCTCTTAAATCTATGTACAATTCTTATACTTTCTGGAAACTAAAGATTTCCTGCTGCTTACAGAATGAGACAGTAGCAATCAACAAAATTCAATATTTCCAGTCATATCTCTTAGACTTGTCCTTATGCTGTACACAACATCCTAATTTTACCAACATAAATGTATGTTGGCAAGGTGATCTATAGTGAACAGTTCTGCATACGCATTTAACATTGCAGCCTTTGAAACTCAAATTCCATTTTTTAGTGGACAGCAAATAGGAAATTGCAAATTCTGTAATAAAGATACGATATCCTATTTAAAATAATTTACCTTGCAGATAAGTTTAATAGGTGACACTAGTGAATGTGTTTTTAAAGCTTTAAATATTAAATCTTTAAGTATTTAAATATTTAGAAATTATATGATGTTGACATAAAAAGATTTTATCTAATATAAGTCTCTTTTAAGTTTATGAATTCTTTTTCAGGTTTTATTTTTAGGCACTGTGTTTTTTTTAAGGACTGGTAGGTCTAGCAGCTGCACATCTGCATATGTAGAAAAATGGCACCAATTTGAGAAGCTATTTAATCTTCTGAGTGGAAATAATTATAGATGGATACTGAAAATTATTATACAGAAGTTAAAGTTCTGTTAAGTCTTTGGATAGGAGCTGAAGTGTACAAATAGAAAGCAGATAAAAAATAGCTGAAAAAAAAGCTGATTTATTTAAATTATTATCTCTTCACACTGTTTTTTGACACTTTAGTTTCTAGATTGCACAAACTCATACATTCAAAGCATTTCATGATACACAGAAACAAACATTTTGCTGAGACAGAATTTGACTAATCCAAAACAGTACTCTTGGGGCTGTTAGAAATGTATTCATTTATACAATATTAGATCCACAAATGTACAAAGACACAAAAACATTCTAAATAAAGAATTTACGTGAAAGCCATTTGTATTATGAATAAATATATAGAACTTTTTTCCCCTTTTATCTGTAAATAGCCCATAGGAGGCTGGCTTCATTTTGATGTGGGATTGTCTCCCTGCAAACAGTGTACTTTTGGAAAAACACAGAGGTGTTTTAGAGAAATAAAACTGGAGTAACAGAAGAACAAGAGATGCAATCTTTGGTTATGTAGCAATTCCCTGCAGAAGACCAGATCCATGATCCCTCCTTCTGCCTTCGCTCTAAGACATTGCCCTATATCCTCTGCAATCCTGAAGCCATCTACTCTTAACACTGGCTGTTGGTGCTTCTTTTTGCATGATTTGAAATCTGCTGTGTCTCAGTGGCAGCATGTTTACCTTATTTCAGTTTTCTTTGGGTGAAAATGGAGCAGGAAAAGTGAATGCTTGTAAGCTAAAGCAATCAAAGGTTGAACACAAATTTCAGTGGATGTTAACCTATTGCAAAGGCCAGTAAATAATTTGCATCTATAGCATGACTGTATTATAGTCTTTCACAGTCTTTTAAAGTGAATTGGACTTTAAATAAAAATTGTTTGTGGAAAGGTTTTCCAGTTCATCAAAACTATTATAGAAAGTAAACCCCAATAAGCAGCCCCTTAGAAAGGCATCAGTATCCATACACAGACATAGAAGTGATAATTCAAGAAGCAACGTAAAATGTCAATTTAGACTATAAATGTCTAGACAAATGTTAAGACCAGTTCTAAGGCAGATGCCAAGATTCTTCACTCTTTAAGGCAACAGGCATTTTCAGGCTACTTAATAAACCACAAATCTTTTTAAAACTGAGGTAAACACAGATGATGAAAATAATGCTCTTAATTAATTCTTATTTTGAAAGTGAGGTGTATGTCTCTTGCCACCAAACAGGGCTTTAAACAGATTAAGAAAAGCAATAAAACAGGACTCCAAACTACTTAGATCATCACAGTTTTACCAACAATTGGTTAGTTCATTAAACTTACTTAAAATAAATTAAAATTTTAGATTCCATATGAAGTTGAGAGGCTTGACAAATCACAGAAGAAAAAAGATATAGCCAACTACAATTTAAGAAAGACAGTCAAATAAGAAGAAAAATAATTATGGGTTATGTTTGTATTTTAACATAGCTGACTATATCTTGCTTCTGTCATTTTAGACTCAAGATTTACTGAATTCTTCAAGTTCCTTTTGAACTACCACAATGCATTTCTATATATATCCCTTGGAATTTCCTGCTTTATCAATACCTGTTTATCTGGAGACTACAGACATTGCCCTTATCAGTTCTAGGTCAAAACACTAATAAATAGTTTAAAAGCAATTTTTAGGTGGCTTTTGTCATTGACTATTTTAGTATCAGCTCATTCCACGATAATATATGAAAAAAAGTATTTAGATGCTGCATTTCCTTTATCTTTCTCTTCTCCTAGAAACTTAATTTATATATACCAAACTTTCACTCAAAAATTTGCAACCATGATTCTATCTTCATTAAAACCGGAACTGCATTCTAAGTCATGGTTCAAGATAAGCTCCTACTCATTCAAACTGAAGACTGAGTGGTCTTTGAAGCAAGATGTGAACCACACAGTCCACACAGTGCTTTTGTAAATTTTACCTCAGTAGGTAAAATAAATACACAGAAAATTTAAAAATTAATGTCTTACATTATTAGAAGAGATTTATTACAGAAATTGCAAGGCTTCAGAAAAGAAACTTTGTGATGCAACTATTATGTTTTAAACATTATTTTTATTAGCCACAGTTGTGCAAAGATGTGTGTTTCTTTTTTTTTATCCTGATAGGTTTTGCTCTGCTGTTTGTCATCATTTACAATTCGATGGACTTGCCTGAAAGGCTTCACTTATTTTTTCACAATACCTGCAGAAGTTTCATGAAAAATTAAGTAGTAATGTAATGGCTACATTATTTTAGCTTTTTACATGTGTTTCTTTAAGAGTGTAGTGCTTTATACTTCATTTTTCTTTGCCAGAGGCAATCTAAAATAACTATCCCTTTTTTATCTCTTATCACTTAGAGAAAAATGTAATAGTTTCCTCTAAAGAATTCCTTAAATTATGAATCAGAAGGCTCTTTTATTTTAGTAGATTTTTAGATGAGTAAGTCAGATGGCAGATGTATTTAAATTTGAGGTACAGAGCTTGCAGTCATACTCTTTACAGAAACAGCTACTTGAAAAGATACAGGATTTAGCTGGGAGATGAGGACTGAAAAATGCATTGTTATCAAACTGTGTTCCTCTTGGAGTCAATAATTATTCTACCATTACACCAGGAAAGAGATGAGCAATACTGACTGGTCTTGACATTCCTGTGTGAGTTTTATTTTCAAAAGTTTTGCAGATTGCAGAAAGTAAAGAAATTAGTCTAATATGCATATCTGGATATAATAACTCTAGAATCTTAGAACAGAGACAAGACCAGCATCATCAAATGATAAAATCAGTTATCTCTTTACTGATTTTAAGATAAAATCTTAGAATTGAGACAACCATCATAACTGAATTTTAGTGAAGGTAATGAATTTCATGTGGGTACAGCTCCATACATAGAGTTGGGGGGCTTTTGGTGATGGTGTTTTTTCTTTTTTGTTGTTTTTGTTTGGTTTTGGTTGACTGTTTTTTTTGTTTCTGTTTGTTTTGGTTTTTTTTAACTGAAAGAAAGCTTATGAATTTGAACAGAATATACAAGTTGTTTTGCTCTGCTCAGATCAGCAGAAGTACTTCTGCACATCGTATACAGAAGTGTCATCATCCACCATTTTAAGCAAGGATATTCTGCAGCTGTATACTACAGCTCTGTAACTTGTCCTTCCTAAGCAAATGAGCAGGGTGAAGACGCATGAATGTTCTTCATGCCTGTTTAATATTTCACAAAATTTTCTCTATATAAATTATGATCATGTACCTGTCAATGATCAAATGGAAAATAGACATGAATTACTGTATTTTGTTTTTGTGAATGCATCAGAATTAGTTCAAAATTCCAACAAAATGCGTGACAAACCACAGTATTCTATGAGATTATTGGCTAAAAAACTTTATCCCTCTGTATTTTTTTATATTATCTAAGTTTTCTAATACACAGTGTGATTTAATTGGTTTTTTATCTGAGTTTTGCAATAAAATATTTTACCTTTCATGAGAAAACAAATTCACTGGCAGTATCAGAAAGGTGCAATAGAATCAACTTTGAAAGAAATTTAGAGATTTTATATACACAAAACATCCTTTCAGTAGTCTTTTGATTGTTATCTACATAATTTGTGAAAAGAGAATATTTACTGAGAGCAGTAAATACAGAGCAAGAATACAGATTTTTACTGCTACTGAAAGTGAAGAAGTTTTGGCTTTTCATTGTGCTTGTCAGGTGTGACAATTGAGTGAAGCTCTCACAAAATATTAAATCATTATAGTGCCATGCCTGCCGTTACAAACAAAGAAAAAAACGAAACAAAAATAAACCAAAAAACCCCAACAACAACAAAATACCCACGCTGCAAACCCATCAAAACATCCCCAGGTACTCAGGTATGCATATGAAAAGTAAAATTCATGAATGAATTCATTTAATTACCTAGTTGTTCTCACCATCCTCTCAGATAGTTGATGGAATTTTAGCCAGATGCTTCTACTCACACCTTTGATCTTGGCAGGAGGAAGAAGTCATTTGACCAGAGCTTTGTTATGTTATTAAGCATCCTAAATGCATATGTTATGTTATTTGCCCCAGGATAATTCAGAACTTAAATTTTAGAATCTTGCTGATTATATAGAAGTAAAAATGACAAAATAGTGATTTATAAGTGTCAGGAAAATGTACAGTATTAATCTTTGCAAAATACTTAGAGAAAAGGGTTATTAAAGGCTCTATGGAAACAGAAGTACTAATTGAGCTTAATGGATTCTCGTGGAACAGAGAGACAGCATGTACTGTAATTCAACAAATTACCTGTTGTTTTGAAGTCTGTGTTGTGCGGGAGTGGATGGATAAGGCTTTAGTGAAAAGTGAGTTAAAATCATACTCTCTCTTGATAGTTATTTAGGATTTTTTTTTTTTCCTGAAGAAATATCTGCAATGACAAGGCTATGGTCTTTCTGATCTTCACAGAAATTACTGTCAGAGTACAACAGACACACCTACACAGCTAATTTACTCTTATCACTGAAAAATTGTGGTTACAGAAGAGATAGACTGAAAGGATTTTATGCTTTAGGACAAACGTTTCCAATAAACATGATAAAAATGTTACATTGAAAAACTTTTCTGAAGTGTTTATAATCTTTGCTAACACAGACTTTCTCAAACTATGTGTATCTCTCCTTGTCTGAATACATTGGAGAGGCTTTTCAGCCTTCTGTGTGCTGCCACAGTACTTTTAATGGCTATTTCACATACTCTATGCAAATTCTATTGTGCATATTGAAAGCAGGCTTTAAAAAGCAGGAGAGACAAAAATTTGTCAGTCTTCAGTCTCACAGGACAGCACAAAAGTATGAGCACATTTTCCACTCGTCACTCTCTAATTTCTAAGA
Source organism: Rhagologus leucostigma (assembly GCA_013397725.1). NCBI lineage: Eukaryota > Metazoa > Chordata > Aves > Passeriformes > Rhagologus > Rhagologus leucostigma. The sequence continues at coordinate 1,486,512 of VZTD01003687.1, read as the reverse complement.
GTTTAGATGTAAGATTTGTAGGCCTAAGTTTAAATTACAGGAAATATAAACATTTAGTTGCCTTCAATAACACAATTTAGCTTTAGAAAAGATGTTTCTCAAAGAAAGACATATTTATTATTGCAAGGCAGGATATTTACCATTGTTGGTCTGTGGACTGAAGAGATTTATTCCATGTTTTTTTACATTTATTTGTATTTGGAAGGTGGCATGGTTCTTTTTTTTTTTTTTCTGTATATGCAATACAAATTCTTTGAGCGAAATTTGGCTTGTTTTTGCTTTTGTAGAGAGCACACTTGTAAAGGACATGTCACTCCTAGGACATAAAATACTGCATGTTGCAATACATAAACCAAGGAGACGTCAAATTATTCAAGCTAGCTTTGAGTAGCATGAAAAATAGGTTTCTTTTCTAAATTTTATTTTGGAATAAAACTTTGAAATATTAGGTGGAAGCTGCTGAGAAAGTAAAATTAAGTACTTCCTCCATACTTGAAATACTCTAATTCATTTAATGCTTTGTGAAACATACAAAATTAGATCTACTGCTGTGTAGTTTTCTTTACCTGAGTTTCAAAGGTATAGCCAAGATCTGAATTTAGCATTAAAAGACAACACAGTTGTACAGAGAATGGTTTGGTGTCCTCTGACCTTCCCATAATGGAACAGATAATGAACGTTCTATTAATTTTCTAAAGTAGTTCATAATTAGGATACTCTTTCAGACTGCACCTGGGAACTTGACTTAGTCATAAAACTGTGGAATTTGAAGTTAAGGTGTAAATGAAAAATTTGCCCCTAAAAGATTGAGGTGGGAGGTCACAGGCCTCTCATTTATTTGACAACAGGTAATCAGTGACCAAGTAGAGCATTTATTGGATAATATAGGTGTAGCTGCCCCTCATAATTTGTGAATTATACACCTTTTTCTTGTGTTATGCTGAACTTTCTACCTTCTAGGTCCTCATGTGAATGGGTTTGCTCTGTGAGAGTGTAGAAAAGGTCATCTGTACACAAAATCCTTTTCCAGGAGGACTACAGTGCTCGTGGTTTCTTTTTCCTCACTCTCAAGTCCACTTGCAGCATGTTCTCAAACGCAGAGAAATTACTTGTTCTTTCTTCACTGGTTCCATGCAAATTTGCTGTATCATGTGTTTTACACATTGTGAATACTTGTTCTTTGGGTGTCTTATTAGCACTAAAATTGCAGTTCCTAAGATTGCATCCCTTTGGTAATCAGTAAATGACCACTGATGAGCTCTTTACAATCCCAGTATTATCTTGTGCCTGTACTTTGGAGTCTGCTGCTGTCACACCACGGAGAATATTCCACTACACTGCATTATACTCAAGGGTCATAGATAGTTCATTCTGTACATAAGAAACAATTGTTAATAGTATCTAAGAGTTAAGAAAATTTTTTTACAGTAAGAAGCATTATGCAACCATGATGCAACAGCTAAAACAGGGTGAATAACAGTCAGTAAGTCTGGGCCTCAGGTAATTTTTGTAACTGCTAAATAAGATGAAACACAGCTCCAGACAGGCCAAAGTTTTAAAAAGGTCTAATAAGGTTTGTGGCCTCTTGTTAGCTTAATGCAGTACTACATTTACTAGGTTGCTAGGCTACATATAACTATGGACACATGAGCAATTATATTTTTACTGTTTTTAAAGTAATATTCCACATTCCACAAACTGACATCCAAAGACATTTTAAGAGCACAGAGGAAACAGAACTACAAGGAGAGATGGTCTTACCAGGTGTCAAGACAATTTTTCTCAGAGAACAAACATTTAACCTGAAAGAAGAGGATCTCTTCTGAGAGGCGGTAAAGACCACTAACCTGCTGTTTCACAAAATGTTTTCATCTGGTGACTAACAAAACACAAAAAATACTTTTCACTTTCTCTCTGTATTTATCATCCTCCTAAGACTTCATTTCTGAAAAAAGTAGCGTTTTTTTTTTCTCTAGAAATAAAATTTTTAGAATCAGTTGGAGTTTTATTAAAAAAGTCTGATCAACTAAAAGAAGGAATAAAATTTGCATTTAAGGAAGCCTAAATTTTGTGACACTCTTATTTTTTGTATGATTCAAATTTTGCATCTTTCATCTGTTTGCAAATTAAATGTATTTCATTAAATTCATTCCATTTAAAAATAGAGCTTTTTTTTTTATAGAAAACCTGTCTTCACACAGAGAATTTCATATCACTTTAGAATGCTCCCACCAGGCAACAATAATACTTGAGACAAAACATAATTTAGCAATTCCTTTCTACTGAAAGCCATTTGTTTCAGAATGAATAGTCTCCTTTTCTACTTCATTCTCTGAATTCTTACTGGCCATACTAGGTAAGTAATTAAATGTTCATCCAATAAAGCAGAAAACAGCTAACTTCACAATCAAGCAACATTTCATAATAGCAACAAAAGCATTTAATTATTAGAGGCTTCTCTGTTTGATTTCAAGATTGTTCCATCTGTTTTCTGTTCAAGGCTGAAATTCTTAAAACTGATCTAATTTTGGTTTGACTTATGAGAGGAATTTCCAGTTTCACTTACACTTTAAAGCCATAAACCACCAAAGTTTTCTTAACTCTTCTGAGGACACGTTTGGTACCAAACCATCCTTAATCTTCTCACTGCTCTGCACTTGGAATTTACCACAGAATTTTATGATAAAAGAACTCTCTTCTGGGAGAAAGTTCAGCAATATCTCAAATCAAAATGAGAAAGGCAGGCTGAAAAAATAATGACACATAACAGTTCTAAGAAATTTGAAAAACTGGTCATAAACCAGAAATATCCTTTCTCCATGACGTAAGACTATAAATTTATCAACAAAAATTTGTACACTATCACTATGGTGATTGTCAGTCTAACAAATATGTCTTGTTTAATGATACTGAAAGTAAAATTTTCTAGTATTGGATCCTGAGTTTAAACAACTTAATGGAATTGGAAAAATAAACCATAGGTTTAAGATTTTTAGTAAAAGGTGCAGTTTTATGTTTAATGCAGTTTTATGTGTGGTTAAATTGGCTGATTTTCCACAAGCTTTAACAATAGACAGAGCTAACATAGATCTGTTCCTGTTTTTAAATACATACCCTTATTGCATTTATATTACTCTCGTAGTTCTTCCCTATTCATTTAGAGGTCTGTCAAAGGCAAAACCATAATTTAAAACATGATCAGCTTCTCTGAGGATCGCCTGCATATGAGAAAAGATGTTACATCAAAACCCCTGGATTGTTAAAAAATGCCATTAATTTCCCTCAGTTTCAAATTCAGATTGCCTAAATAATACAATTTAAACAGTACATGCTTCAGGGAGAAAATATACAAGGAACTTTTCTTCTACTACAAATTTGTATTTCAGTTAAAAGTATTCTGATAAGTAATGAGATGATACTTTAAAGCTGACAGTACCTCCAAACTTGATTAACAAAAATTTCCCTGGTCTGTTTCAAACTTTATGTTTGTCATGCCTTTATTGAAAAAACAAACATATTTACCTTGAGGCCTACAAAGACTTAGACTTTGTACAGCTTTTTTACTTACACAAAGGCGCACAAGTGTTGAGTTTTTATTTTACATAATCCCCATTTGGAGAGAAGGAAGAAATTTTTCCAGTTCCTGATAAAGAAAAATAACATTAACTAGCTAGCCAAAAGAGCTAGAGTGGTATTGCTAATGACCACACATTACAGAAGAGGGAATGAGTGTAAAGGTCAGAAGTAGATTGATAATTACAGTGTGCTTAAGCATATCTAACACATAATACCCCAAACCACAGCAGATGAAAAGCAAGAAATTTCTTCAAAGGACTGTTTTCCATGAAAAAAAAAACAAAAAACAAACCAAAAAAACAGATTATCAAAAGTAAAATGTCAATCAGAATAATGCTAATTGTGGGGAGTAAAAAAGTGTATTGTAGAAATACTTGAAAGTAATTAAAAAAATAAGTGCTTAATTTTGACATTTTCGTAGACACTCCATTTTCTTAGAAATACATTCATTTTGAAGTCTACTTTCTCATCTAGAATAAAAATTGTGGGGGGAGAAAAGGATAATACTTATTTTTTAACAATTATGTAATGAGATATGTCTGGATTTTTGAATATTACATATAACTAATTTTACTAATTGTTTACATTCTTCAAATTATAAGTAATTATTTACTCAGTTTATGTCCACATGCTTTTCAGAGATAATTATGTCCTGTTTTGTTGAGGTTGGTGGAAAGAAATTTCTCAATCAAACCAAAGGAAAATTTACATTTCTGCATGACTACATAAACTTAATGGTCGTGTATGACAACTAGGCTTATGTTTATGCATTATTTTATTTTTTCCTTTATCCAAGAAATTTAGTTATTAACCATGTGTTTATATTTGCCAGCTAAATCTTTAGAGAATCTGAAGGTGGATGCTTAAAATAACATCACCACTAGCTCTATAAGGAAGCAAGGAGACATGATTTTCAGCATGTTTTTAATGTTGGAATGATTATTTATGATAACAAAGTCTACTGACTCTCTAAGCCATACCAGCAGAAAAAATATGAGCTGAATATTCTAGAATTTGACACTTACAGCTTCCAGCCCTGTTGTATCTGAGATATCAACAAACCTTGCCAACAGTCCTGGTTTCTCTACTGATCCATTCTTGATCTATATGTTTGGTCATGTGGGCAATATGCTACGTAAAATTCGGGAGGCCCCACACTGGACTGTGCAATCCCAGAGAGTATAAAAAACCTGTGAAAATGACCACTTTTCTGAGCACCACAATGCAATTTCTCAGAAGTCTTAAAAAGCCCAGCTGTTGACCCTACATGCTTCATAAATGTGGTGAGTCCAGTTGGTTGCAGTCCCTGCCAGGGCCCTCAGGGCAGCCACAGCTGCTGTGGCTCCTAACCAGTCTCCCCTGGGGGCCACCACCCACATCCCTGTGCCCAGGACCCCTGTTAAAACAGGACAGTTCAGGAACAGGGCTAGCACTGAGCTAGAGTGGGGTCCTGGGCCATGGCAGCAGCGGGGGAAGATCCAGGGTAGTCTAGGCAAGGTCAGCAAGGCCTGTGGGTGCTCCCAGGGAACTGACACTTGCTTCACAGGCTGATAAAGAAATGCTGTTTACCTCCTGCTTTCCCTTGCATTTCAGCATAGAATATCTGGCAACCTTAACCTAGCTTCAATGTTAAAAAAATATATGAATATATAGAGAGGTATGAGGCAGGGATGTGGGAAGCTAAACAACGACAACAACAAAAAAATCTTTTTCTGCCTTCAAATATCATCATGAAAAGCAGTTAACTAATCCAAAGTTAAAATTACAGTTTCCAGACTTAACTCTGGAGTATTCTGATTTTTTTTCAAGGAGGGTGAGACTCAACTGTGGGATTTCAGGACTAGTGCTTGGCTCAGTACGTTTACTCATTTTCAGGTTAAAATGAAAATTTCCCAAACTTTTACTTTTTTGAAGTTTCTACCTGCTACCCCCCTGCTTTAGTCTACCCTTGCTCTGATGGTATAAAAAAAGTTATTCTTTGGACTTAGAGTATCACTATTTCAGTGAAGTGGCAGTAGGACACTCTATTATGGGCCACAAACGTTTTTAAGAGACTGGAGCATCTGTGAGGGAGGCTGGGCGTGCTGAAAGTGTTTAATATAGAGAAATTCACAGGGATCTTATGAATATGTATAATTACCTGATGATATGGTGGTAAAGAAGACAAAGGGGACTGAGAGGTGCCAGTAAGAGATCAAGAAGATATATAGAAATGCAAGGAATTCCATTTAACTATCAGGACAGGGGGAAAAAAAACAGCTTGAGGGTGGCTGGGCACTCGATCACGTTGTCTGTCCTATTTGAACCTTTTTCAGCAGGGAGTAGGACTAGATTATCTCCAGAGATGCCTTTGAATCTCAGCCATTCTGTGATTCTACTTGCTTATACACATGACCACTGCTCTGCTAAAGGGAAGACATTTTGTCAATTGAAAAAAAATTTTTGAGTCTAAGTGTAAGGATATGTGGAAGGAGAAAGAGTCTGTTTCCTCCTTCCCTACTGCATCTGGTCAAGGACCTTTTTAATATAAAAGGGGAAGAGAAGAAAAGAGAGACGTCAAAACCAAACAAACCATGACACAAACATGACCAACAAGTGGTAAGGGAAGCAATAAGGAGAACCTAAGCTACTTAGTCACTAATTGATGAGAGCATGTAGAATGTGAGAACATTTATTTCTGTAAGATTATGCAATCAAGGACCTTGTTTAAATGATATGACAAGAAGGGGAAAATAATAAACAAAATATGCAGAGACACAGAGCTAAAAAACAAACTAAGGGAGACAATACTTAGAAACAAACCTGGTCAGGCACATGAACTGATGGGCTATCAAGAAACTGCAGGCAGACCCGGAGCTTGCGGGTGATTAAGTCGTAAACCTGAAGGTCCACATTATTACAGAAGGTCACTGGGGCAAACCAATGGGGGAATGTGCAGGGGAAGGCCACCAAGTAGGAACAAAGAAAGAGTAGACAGAAAGGGTTAAGGAAGGGGTTGGTCACTTGCAAAATGGTGCCAGTCAGTACATTTGTCTGACTAAGCCATGTTCCTTATCTCTGCAGTTTGTCTTATTTTCTTACTAAATACTTTCTTAATTGTCTTTCTGTGTAATCTCAGTCTCTATCCAATGTGCTTTTGAAGACCTATCACTTAAATTTTAAAAAACATACATGTACTTTCAAGGTAAAAAGGGTTTCTCAAAACCTAGTATTTGGACCACAGAGGGTTATCCTTTTAAACAGAATTTATACTAGATCAGGTATACATTAATCAATCCTTGTCATTTATAATTAGCTGTTATATATAGCTTTTTTGAAATTAAATGCATCCCTGCTGTTTATATGAATATTGCAGTGGGGGAAAAAAGCTCACTTGGCATCAATGAAGAAAATTCAACCCACAACTTATAAAATACCCAGGGAGAGCTTTGCTGTTTCCTTATTATGTTCCATTTGAACTCTATAAAACTCACACAATGCAAAGCATAAAATCCTGTATTATTTATGATTTCTGCTGTTTCACCACTTACAGTCAAGAAATTTATAGGTGAAACTCCATTTCCTAGACTGTTCTTTGTCTAATATTGTTTATGAATTTTATATTCTTTTTCTGACTGAGTTTATTATTTCAGTATATAGGACAGCTAAACTCCCTGGAAACCACTGCCCACTTGACTAAGAATAGGTATGTGAAACTGCAGGTTTATTGACGTTGTATATGACCAACTGAAATATGAAATACTTCATTCGTATCCCTAATAAACAAAGTCTGGCTTTCTTACTTGGGTCTTAAACAATGGTATAGGAGTTTCATTAAAACTTTGTGGTTTCGTAGTGACAAAGTATGAAGAATAAAATAGAATGGCTGAACCTAAACTAATGCAGTTTTGCTGAAACGATAAGGATTGATGGTTCGTAAACAACACAAACCAATACAAAAGACAAAGATCTCTGGAACTGATGGTTTCAGCAGTTAAGGGAGCAGAACAGGAGTTCTGAAACTCTCATCAACTGTCCATTTTGTGCTGTATATTTGTCCTTTTCAATTGGCAATGGCACAGACCTCATTTTCCTTTTGTTTTGCAATTGACGCCTCATGACAGGTGGAAAGAGTGCATAGTCAGTCAAAATAAAATTGAAATTATTATGGGAAGTATTTCAGTGGTTTTGTTTCTCTACTGAGATATATGCTTTTGTCTTTTACACAATGTATTTATGTTAATTCCTGCTGTTTGGTTGGTTTTTTATTTAATTTGTATTTAATTTCTTCCTTCCTCATGCAGCTAGAAAATAAAAATAGACAGATGCATGCAACCATACACCTCAGGTTGTATCTCAGATGGTAAAATCTGGAGCATTTCCAAGTTTTGTAGCTCTGGTGCAGAGTCTCCTCCTCCATGGCCTTACACCAGTGCTGGACCAAAGCCTGCATGCTCAGAAATCTGCTTTACTGCTGCAGAGGGGAGATAAAAGCACAGGAGTTGTGCCAGAGTCAACAAATATTTCATAGGTGAACAGAAGTCCTAGACTTTCTTGGAACTAAGATGTCTGCCTGAATTAGATCATTTTCAGTGAACCTTTAGCAAAAGATCTACAGATTAAGACCACAGTTGCAGAAATTCAAACTTAAAATATTTTTGTGCCTGGAAAAGACCAAAATTCTGCAAACCATTATGGAGTGAAGAATAGAGCCATATATCCCTCAAAGTAGAAGAAGAATCAGACTCGACCCTCTGAGCATTCTCTGATTCTGAGTTTCCTTTTTTCTTGCTAAAGAATGAACATGCAGCATATTTTTGGTTGTTTTTTAACACCTTTTCGGTTATTTTGGTTCACGTGTTGGCAATAGCAGAGAAATGAGCCTCCAGACATGTAACTGTCAGCTAACTCATAAAAGAGTTAAGACCACAAAAACTCCTACTGTTATTAGCCTCTCAAATTCACTCAAATTGGAAAATTGTATGCATCCCAGTAGGAACCAAGACAGATGACCCAAGAAAACCCCTGGAGTGCCTTTTCTTTCCCCCCACAAAATAGTTAAACATTTTGACCAAACTATTTTTATATGAGATTTTAGTGCATGAAACTTAACTTCCAAAATATTTGTCTTCTGTGGATAAAATGTTTTTGCCACAAAAACACATGGATGTGCTAACTTCCGAAAGAATTTCAAAGGTCCACAGATTCGAGAATGATACAATCCTTGCAAGATCTGAACGACAGTTTGGAAGAGTGCATCTCTTTGCACTGATAATAGAGGGACCTCGGAGTACTTCTAATTTGGGTATTGCATCTGAATCCTTTAATATAAATGCCTGACCTAGCTGTCTCCATATTTTGGGAGTAAAAAATTACATATAAAAGTTAATCTAGTCTAACTTCCAAAAGTGTTATACTAAAAAAAAAAACAACAAGCAGACAAAAAAAAAAAAAAAAAAAAAAAAAAAAAAAAAAAGGAAAAAAAAATTTTTTTTCTTGGAAACAAAAAAAAGAAAAATAGAAAAGAAAGGTAAATAAAATTTTATTTCTTGGAAGTCATAAATAGAGTAACTTTAAATGTCTGTGATTTTAATGTGCTAGTGAAAAGGCTGATATTTCCATTGTTTCACTGTCAAAACATTTTCATGGTCTTGTATAAATAATACTCAGAATCTATTTTAGGATTCGAGTATTAACCTTAGGATTTGTACTTTTTCTTAATGAGTCGAGAGTCCAACAATTTCCATATAAAGTAAGATTATATAACATAACTTTTATTTTTAAAAAAAGCTTATATTATAAAACATTTACTCTGAGTATTATTTCATTTTTCTTGCCACCGATGTTTTAGTATTTCATATACTTATTTATGTATGTACAAATATTTAAATAATGGAAATTCACTTCTTAGAATTAGAAAATTAATCAAGGAGCTGTATGGTTATTAAAAAGGTAAACGGAAATTTACAGAAAGATATTTTTTCGAACAAAAAAATTTCTGTGTCCGTATAAACTCTTTCACACAATTGTCATAGATGATAGATTAGTGAAGTGTATTGCGCAGAATCAATATCAGACTGAACTGTTGAGGGAAGGTGTATGTGTCATATCAGACAAGGCAAACAAGGAAAAATTCAAAGTACAAGGCAAAGTATATAAAATCAGTGTAAAATGCAAACTCTGACCTTGGGGGATAATGACTGAGCCACTCCATATCACTTAGTGAAGGAAAGAAAATCCTACTTGAAGTTGAATAACTGCAAGGATATTAAACTGAACAGATCCATGAAAGGATGTTGGTAGAATGATGAAAAGATTCTTGACCTGGAAAATTGTTGCAGTTCTATATAGCGTGCATTGAAAAACAAAAAGACTACTTTAAGTTCTAAAATAAAATAAAATAAAATAATGAGAGAGCAGTATGTTACAGATTCCTAATTTTTATAATCCATTACAGCAACATTAAAAGTAATTTTCTGTGCATTTTTTCTTTTATTCCACATATGCTATCCAAGAACTTGGTTAACTCCTCAGTTAACTGTCTTGGACAGATGAGAAAGAGAGACATGTAAGCCTATAAGAAGTGAGCTGAGAATCTCTGATATTAACCTTGTTCCTAACTTGTCCTCTTGTTAACATGTTTTATCTTCTGTCCTTTTTCCTTTGCATTCAGGACTCTTCCACTCAAGCCTGAGGACGCAAATTGGGACACATTTAGTGGTCAGTAAATATCGAGATTTTTTTTGTTTGTTAGTACTATCCATCACTAAATAAAACTTGAAATTAGTTTGGTAGTTTTCTGTGCATTAGAAGAAATAAAACTGAAATATTTAGCTCTCTTTGTAGTTATTAAAAGGACTTGACATGAAAAGAACTACGACATTTTATCACCAGACAGCAAATGACGTAAATAGTCTGCATTTGATCCATAAATCACATCAGTATTTTCCAGATGTAAGTGCCTTAAAATGAGTGTAAAATATTGTTTTTATAATGTGCTTCAAAATTTTATTGCATATTCCACAGAGAATGAAATTTTGCAAAAATTCAACATTTTAGAAGTCTTTTTTTCACAGTTTCTTGCTCCTTTTCTTTCAAAACGTCTTAATTTTGGGATTCAGCTGCTCAAAATAAAGGACAAGAAAGGCATTATGCACTAAATAAATATAAGCATAAGAAGAAATCACACCCATTCATTTGATTTACATCAGGTAGTGTCTTAACAGAATAAAAACACGATTCAGAATTGCATGACCAGTAAGTGTTTAAAATATTGTTAACTTTTAACTGTAGTAAAATGAACTGCAATATTATTTTATAATAAATTGAAGGCCAACTTATTATGTTTAAAAGCATTATGTGGTTTTGTTTAGAAGACTGCATTTCTAAATAAAAGGTTATTATCTTAATGGTGATTTTCACATCAGATGTAAAAAATAATCTTGGTGACGGTATTGATTTTCCTGTAAAAGTATGCATATCTTACAGTAAATATTATGAACCTTTGTCCCTCAAAATATTTTATACAGACATCATGCTTATTAATATGGGGGAATCATTAAGAAAAGAAATACAATCCTGAATTTTCTCTCTTCAGATTTATAGATATCTGAGCTCAAACTTCATCTGCTAGAAATCAGTTATTTTACCAACTTCTCAAAAAAAATGGTAAGGTATAAGCATAGTTTAACTTTTATGGTTTTCCAGTTCAGAATTTGTTCTAAAGGAATGATGCAAAGACTGTTTTCTCCATAAAACATCTTCAATCTCAGTGTAGAGCTAGACAAAAATATAGTCCACAGGCACCGAAAAGTGTCAAAGTCAGAGAAAAATTCGGTGTTTTAAATTGGCTGTATATGAAATGACTTCCAGGAGAACTACTGGAGTATAGGGAGTCTTGCCATTTTTGACAGAATCATCCCTCTCCTTTGAAAACAAAAAATTAAGATGCCAATTGGTTATTGAATAGCATAATAGACTGCAAAGTCTCTTTTACAGATTTTTGTAAGCATATGCATTCATAAAATCTGAATTTAGTGAAGCAAACTATGCCACCCTTCTCTGTGAAAGGGTTCATGAGTTGAAATACGCCAGTGTAAAATTAATATGCTGGGTTTGAGTGATTGTGTAGTCTAGTGGGTAGCATACTGGATGAGGAAGTGTCTGTAGCAAGGAAGCAACAAAGGTTTTGGAAAGAGCACAGTTTACGGAGGTGAGAAAGAGATTTGCTGGCTCTTTTAGTGAGGAGAAGGACAGGTATTAATCACCCACACAACAGAATACTGTAATTTTTTGTATGTTAAAAACATATTACAGGCTAAAGCCGTAGCCTAACAGTAGCCTTACGGAGCTCAAAAAGGAGAAGTCAGAGATCTGTATCTCCACTGAAAAAGAGCTATGGACTGTGAAGAGACTTACAGAGTGTATATATATTATTTATAAATTATCCAATCCAGCAAAATTTAAATTTGGATATTGGGTAGAAGAACTTCTAATATTAATATAGTATATTATCATAGATAAGGCTATATTCTAAAGATAATCAAAAGACAGTGCCCTAGGCCAAAACATTCCTATATAGTTTGTTTAATAATGGATCTATTTTATGACTGTTTCTCATGTACATTTGCAGTGGGTTTGTTCGCATTTCTTACCTTCTGTGAGATAAGAATGAGGAGGAATACAAAGCAGGCTCTAAACTTAAAGAATATAAAGAAGTTTATTAACAGAACTAAAGAAAAAAAAGAATATTAAGGGTCAGAATAAACCTTCAGAACACTTCTCTTCCCCTCATCCTCCTCCCTCCTCCCACTTACAACATAAAGACACAAATTTAGGATTATTTCAGTCAGTTTACCACCTCTGTAATAGTCTTTCATCAGTCATTCAGGGAGAGGAGTCTCTTTTTCCCATGCTATGGGGCTTTTCCACAGTCACAGCACAACAGCCGCCCGGGGTGGTTTTTGTTGGCATGTGTGAGTCCTTTCCCTCGACTTACAGCTTTCCCCATAACCGTTTTCGAGGGTTCAATCTTAGCTAATGGGGTATTATTTTAAGGATGAGTTATTCAAGAGCAAAGGTTCTCTTCGTCCGCCTCTGGGATCATCTTCATCTCTAGGAACAGAAGTCTTCTTCTTCCCTGGGAGCAAGGGTCTTCACTTCATCACTACCTCTCTCTGTTCAGGCTTCTCATTGGATCACAGCTACTTCAACATTTGCTTATTTCAGCACAAACATCTCTACTCATGGCAGTTTGAATGCTCCACCCCCCATGCTTTCATGAAATTACAAAAGGGTTCTCAGATGTATCATAGTCCATCAACATAGCTTTACAAAAGATTTTCAGCTTTCAGGTTTTAAAAACATCTCCTCTATCCCCTCTCTCTCTCTGGGTTTCAGTTCTCTCTTCTTCACTGACTTTGGTGTCACTATCATGGTGTTTATTCACGTGCTTTGGTCTTTCCCTTTCCTCTGACCTGGGAGAGGATTGATGTTGCAGGATTTATTTCTTCTGAGGAACTTACAGTACTGAAGGAGTTGCTCTTACCCGAGGCCGGGGCTTTGCAGCTGGTTGGTTACATGATCTCTACTGGGCAGCGGCCGGAGTTGGTCTCTGGTGTAAAGTTTCAGTTCAATTTGCCGCACCGGGGAGAAGTTCATGCTGCCCCACATGGAGCCGCGGGCCGTGGCCCAGCCCCCACCGGGCGAAGACAGAGCAGGTCTGTGGCCCCGGCCCCACCAGGCCTCTGCAGTCAGGCCTGGTCAGGCCCAGCCAGGCCCGGCCAGGCCCAACCCGGTCTCCGCCGGGCTGAGCGGGCAGCCCTGTATCCTGTCCCAGGACCAGAAGCGAGAGAGAGTTCCCGCGTTGAGAAGCACTGTTGGTCTAAATGACTATCCATCAAGTTCAAGTTCAAACCACCACAACATTCCATGAATTAATAGGTGGAAAATTAGCAGTGTATTTGCCAACTGTTCCAAATGCCATGTATAACTGTAGGTGTGGAGATTAATTCATTCTCTTTACAGAAAGACAAATGCACAATAAAAAGATCAAATAGTGAGAAAAAGACACCCAGCATTATTTTTCCCCAGCAATTTTCCTCACTGGAAAAAGGTTGCTAAAATTATAAGATCATGTAATACATTTTATCTGAGAGTTCAAACCTTGGTAGTGGTATGTCTGCTTGTCATCATGACAATCAAGATGAATATTTGTAACACCTGGAATACTTAAATTGGGGAGTTAAACTGAGATTCCTTTACTCTAGTTGGCTCAAGGGGAAATCCCAACCAGAGGTAAGAGTTAAAAATCACACAAAATTTTACTGGCAAAAATACAGAAAATTAAGGAACTTTGGCAAAGGAGTTAATATAACACCAAATTCAATATAAAGCACTTATTATAGCATTATTTAGCAATAATTTAGTATTAACTTAGCATAAACTTAGCCCATTTAACCTAGAAACCTTTAAACCTATGAGATGTTAAGTTACCCAAAAATGTTCCATGAAAGAGGATTAGGAGAAGAAAGAAAGAGGGAAAAAGACGAAGAAATATAGAAAAAGACACATATACCTACTAATTCATAGGGTTCCATTGTCCATGAGATAGGAGCTCTAGAGGAGCTGGCAGGGTCCAGCACATGTGCCTGCCTCATGGGGCCTTGCTTCATCAGAAAGTAAGGCCTGGCCCACCCCTAACCACACACACGGGCGTTGGCTCGAGATATTGACCTAATCCAGTCTCTGACAGTATTACTCTCTTTGGGCACCACTCTGTCACAGTTTGTTTCAGTGTTGGTCAATATGTTTATTTGCTGTAGATTGCTATATATGTGTATTGCCTCTACAACAGGTTACATGCAAAACTGTAAATGACTCCATCTAATAATTAAGTTTTTGTGTAAATTGTTGTGAATGATTAATGGGCAAAATCAGATATGTACCTAGTGCAAATCCACAGAGGTAAAATATGTGGCACAAATTTGGTGTGTCTTGATGTATATAGCTAGGGCCCATTGCAAGAAATATGAGAGACCATGTGGAATACTTTGATTTTATGCAAGACTGGGGAGCTTCCAGACTCCCCAGGTGTACTTCCTCTTTGTTCACAAACATCCTCAGACAGATATAAAGATTAGGATTCTTTTAATCATTACTATAAATAGGGGAAGACACCAGTGCACTAGATACTGTTCATGCCTGTATTTGCATCTAAGATACACATATAGAATCATGGAATCTTAGAATCATAGAATGACCTGGATTGGAAGGGACTTTAAAGATCATCCACTTCCAAGCCACCTGCGAGGAACAGGGACACCTTTCACTAGACCATGTTGCTCAGAGATCCGTCCAAACTGGCCTTAAACACTTTCAGGGATGAGTCACCCACAACTCCTCTGAGCAATGTGCTCCAGTGTCTTGCCACCCTCACAGCAGAGTTTTTCCAAATATCCAGTCTAAACCTACTTCCTTTTAGTTTGAAGCCAATTCCCCTTGTTCTGTCACAACATGCTTTTGAAAAAAGTCCTTCTTCAGCTTTCTTATAGGACTCCTTTAGGTATTAGAAGGCTTCAGTAAGGTCACTCTGGAGCCTTCTCTTCTCCAGGCTGAACAATCCGAATTCTCTCAGCCTTTCCTCAGAGCAGAGGTGCTCCATCCCATTAATCTTCTTGGTGTTCCTGCTCAGGACTTGCTCCAACAGGTCCATGAGGACGTGTCCTGTGCTGCGACCCCAGAGCTGGACACAGCACTGCAGGTGGAGTGTCACCAGAGCAGAGCAGAGGGGCAGAATCCCCTCCCTGGCCCTGCTGCCCTCGGTGCTCTGGATGCAGCCCAGGACACATTTGGCTTTCTGGGCTGTGAGTGCCCATGCTGGGTCATGTCCAGCCTCTCACCCACCAGGACCCCCAAGTCCTTCTCGGCAGGGCTGCTCTTGATATGTTAATCCCCTTGTCTGTGTTGATATCAGGAGTTGTCCTGACCCAAGTGTAGCAACTCACGCTTGTTTTCGTTAAACTGCATGACGTTTCTATGGGCCGACTTCTTGAGCTTGTCTGGGTCTCTCTGGATGGCATCCCATCCTTCACGTGTGTCAACTGCACCACTCAGCTTGGTGTCATCTGCACATTTGCTGAGTGTTCCCTTGATCCCTTTGTCTCTGTCTTAAGTTACTAATTAACACTGGTCCCAATACAGACCCCTGAGGAACACTACTTGTCACTGATGTCTGAGCCATTGGCCACTACCCTGTGATCATCCAACCACTTTCCTATCCATCTAACAGTCCACTCATCAATTCCATCTCTCTCCAATTTAGAGATAAGGGTGTTGTGGGGGACTGTGTCAAAGGCTTTACAGAAGTCTTTACATTTTTTTTTTACAAAAGATAAATGACATCTGTAGTTGTTCCCCTGCCCGGTGTTGAAGTCAGCCTAACACAGAAGGCCGCTGGGTTGTTGTTCAGGCAGGAATGTTCCCTTGGTGAAGTCAAGCATGCTGGCTGTCTTGAATCATGTCCCTGCTCGCTATGTACTTTAGCACAGCTACTAGGAGGAACTGTTCCATGATCTTCTCAGGCACAGAGGTAAGGCAGACAGGGTGGTAGTTCCCAGCGTCCTCTTTTCTGCCTTTTTAAAGATGAGTACAAAATTCTCCTTTTTTCCAGTCACCTGGGACTTCACCTGACTGCTATGACTTAGTAACGTGCATGTATGAAAGTGACTGTAAGACTATATATATATGTTTATTTTTTGTGCTAACAAGTATTTGTACAATTACACAAAAAATTGAGAACATGATCTATAACCATATAGAATTCTGCAATATGTGTGTTCTAAATTAAGAAACAAAAAATCAAATAATCTAATAATGAAATAATTGCTATATGACACAAGACAATAACATGACAAAATAAAAATATGAAGAATAAGTTCTACATCATTTATTTTAACTGATGAAACACTAAATTTTCATCGTTTGGTATTTGCATGTTAAAATACCATTGTATTTATGGTAGATATTTAAGTTATTACTTGTCTTACTTTCAAGTCCTTGTCCCTGGACTTGCTCCAGGGATCATTGCAAGCAAAAAGTAATACCTTTTTCCTTTTCGTGTGAAATCAATGTATTGTACTCACGCTTATACATGCTGTGCAGCATGCCAATCAAATATCTTTTTTCTACTTATACTAGTTTCTGATTTCTGTGTAAATATTCTCAATCCCTTTTTCCTTTCACTTACAGCATCTTCAGCTGCCAAAAGCTGCAGTGAGTGAGAGAAATCACTTTGTACTCTAGCTTTTTCTCCAATATGTACATTATAGCAAATCTACTATCACTTTCAAAAGGAATAGATGCCTGTAAACCATCTCTGGTATAATTTTAAATAAAAAGTGTGAGCTTCAGGCCATGGAGACAGGAATTTATCCCTAATATCTAATTATTAGCTTGATGAGGTATCTCCTGCTACACCCAAAAGCATATGAATCTTTAATGCTGTTGTGCATAACGATATGACTAAGGGAATAGTATAAGCATATAGGTATGCCTTCATATCTAGAATGAATAATAAAATATAAATAAATCCTAAATTTATTTGCATAAATCATATAAATTGGAATGCACGCAACATGGCACTGAGCATTAAAATTCCTAAAGTTAATTTTAAAAACTGAGACAGCAAACCTCACATGATAAAATCTGGATAAATTTAATATAACACAAAAAAATACTGACAACAGATACAGATGAAGATAAGACAATTGTCGTAGGGCAACAAGGGGGAAGAAAATTGCATGATAAAATCAGTGCTACTAACTACTGTTCCCTACTTAAAATATAATTACAGATACAAAAGCCTATAGAATAAATCATGTTAAATGTCAGTAAATGTATCAAGATCCAAGATTTTATAAACCTTCAATAAAATTCAGTAAGGTAATGTTTTACATATCATCTTTAGGGTGTGAAATTCTACCTCGGTTGCAGTCGTCTGTTGGAATTAGAACTGGTTCATGGCACTTTGGCCTTGACCATGGCCCGAAAGGATACTTGACCATCTCCTCCTCAGCATGGTAAGCAGTCCGGAGTTACCTCTCTTCCCTAGATAGTCAAGCACACGTCTTTCCCCTCCCAAATAATAATAATAAAATATATCATATTACTGCTGTTATATGTATAAGTAGCATGAGAACAGTAGAATTGATTAAATAATTATATCTCAGAAATTAAGAAATGTGAGGTGTGTTTATACTACTACATATAGTGTGATCAGAACCATTCCCTGGCACAGGAAAACAGTCCTGTCTTCTGCTTCTCTGGCCAGAAGTATTCCTTTCAGTTGCTCTTCCTACACATACAAGGAAGCATGTGGTATCAGGAATATAAGCTTGACAATGTTAACTTCTTCCCTGATACTGTGAGGAGAAAGGTAGGGAGGCTGTCATGGAACAGCTCCTGTACAAAAGAGTGACTATGTGGATCACTGAGCATAGTCCCTGATTCTGAGACACCAAATCTTCCCCTATTTCCATATATTTATTAATCTCAATATTAGAAGTAAAAATGTTTGTTAGTCTCCATTATTCTTCTTTTATAAGACTCTGCATTCCAGACTCTTTCTGCTCAAACGGCTATGAATTTTCTTGTATCATAAATATACTAATGATCAACATATCCTCATTTGTTACTTATAACTGTATCACCAGCACCCTTTAATTTGGAAGCTATTTTTACCATTCCTAGAATTTACAATTGCTAGAATTTTTTCAGAGACTCTTTAATATGTTAATATAAGACGACCGGTACTTTTATTATTTCAGTGGCTCTTCCTTGCACTCATGTTCTAAGTTTATTTACAGCAGAACTCTATGTTTGAGTCCAAATAAAACCTTTCCAAGAAGTTGTATGTAATTCTAAAAATTTTTCCCATACAGGGAGGAAACACTACACTGAATGCAATAATGAAATCCCATTTTATTTTTTTTTATGGCTCCATAATATGGCACCTTGTATTAATATTCCACTAGGCAGAACATCATGCTCATCTGACTATTTTTTCCTCTATGATAATCATTGTTAAGCTCACTAGGAGACATCAGGATTTAAGCATGTTCCCTAACACATTTATCCAAGTAGACTTCCTGACTAGCACTGAAAAATCAGTTCCTGTTTTGACTGAAATACCAGTTCTCTACCTAACCTGCACAGCCTCTCTGGTCACACTCAGTTTTGGTGATATTCTCAGGAACTAAACACTCATGAATTCTAGCTCCAGTAACTGAGGAGAATGACTCCTTCTTTAGGTAGTAAATGAAGAAGAAGAGAGCAGTAATAGTGAGAAGCAATCCAGAAAAAAAGGTCTCCAGGAAAAAAGACTGAATTGAGTTTTATTTATTTAGAAAGGAACAAACTTGAAGATATACAATAACAATGTTATATGCTACAGGTTGTCACAAAAATTAATGTTCTTCATGTCTATGAGGTAAGAACAAAAAGAAATGAGCTGCATGGAAGGGGAAGCACTCGAATCTGAGTGACTCAATTCTACTAAAAATTTAATAAAAATGAAATGAGCTGTAGGGCAGGGGAAGCACTGGAATATGAATGGCTAACTACCAATAAAAAACAAGAAACACAAGCATCTATCAGTTTCATTTTCAGTGTTTAAGAGCAGTAAACTGAGCTAGATAAATTTGTGAGGTGTCCCCATGAATTATTTTCTATTTATTTATGATTCTGGAGACAATCATGCCTTCTGCTTTATTAAGATTTAGTGCACAAAGCTTATAAATGCATTAATTTATCTGTATTCAAAGTACTTAGCTGAAGATTATAAAGTCTCTGAGAAAAATTTGGTCAATTAATAAATAACATAATAAAATTAAACCTTTGAATTGGTGGAATATTAATTAAAATGCCTAACAAATTTTAGAAAATGTGGGTAATCACTGCATGAAAAAAGAAAGCAAATAGTGCTTTGTAACCTGTGCCTACTTTATTTATTTGTTGCCCTTTAAGTGTAGCTTTCTAGAGAACAAGAATGGTCCATTCCAATGGACAAAATATCAAGCAGGCAAGGCAGAATCTGTTCATGGATAACATGGAGCTCCTGACAGAGCTGAGATATGAAAAAGAAATATATAGCTGTTGGAAGAAGGCACATATTACATGGAAGAGATACAAAGACCTTGCCTAATGAGGGCAAAGAAGGTGAAGGGTAACATGAAAGATTTCTTTTAGGGTTCTTGACGAGAAGGAAGTTTAGGAGCTCAGTGAGACAAGGGACTTGGTAACAAAAACAGTGGAAAAGGCCTTTTACAAAATGCCTTATTCTTTAATTCTATGATTCAAACTTCGTGAATATATTCAGTAAAGAAAAAAGGACCTTTGAATCAGTAAATGAAGTTACAACTGAACACTATTTAAAAAAATGGGCTGATATAATCAAAATAATCAGTAAGAAAATTAATATCAGAATTAAGATAAAATAAAACATGGCAGTAGATTTCCACATTAAAAATAATAAAATTACCTGTAGTGTAAGATTTTATAAACAACCATGGAAAAATACAGATTTTTATGCAAGAAGTCTTCCAGTACAACCTTCTCCCCAGACCAAACCTAATCTCGCTGTTAAAGCAGATTGCTCAGGGCTTTTTGTAGTCAAGTTTTGAAATCACTAAGGATGAATATATCACAGCCTCTCTGTGGTACCTGTTCCAGACTGAATAATTTCCAAGGTGAAGACATTGTTCTTCATTACTGCTTGGAATGATCTTTGTTGCAAATTGTCACCAATTGCAGTCCGGTACCTGGTGAACTTCCATCACAACAGTGGTGCACTGCTGCCTCACATCCAACTCATTCTCAACTAGAACCCCTGGGCCCTTTTTTCCCCTGAAGATATGCTCTGCAGCCAGTTGTTCCCAGCATACGCAAATACAGGAGGAGTTTTCTTTGCTGAACTTGGAAGGATATGATACATTCTTTCCTCACTGATTTCAAAATGTCTGGATGTCACAAAGTAAAGAGGAAGCCAAAATGACACGAAATAACCTTGAGCAAAAATGCTATAAAATGCAGCTAAATAAGTAACACATCTTGAATGCTGTTCATTAAGTATTGAAACTTTGTTCATATCAAAATGAGAAATCAGAATTTTTTTCACATTAATAGCACTCATATGGTTCAAATTAGATAGTCCTTTTTCTACAGGACTGGTAAGGTGCAGTACCATGTGCAAGCTCAGTAAATTGCACCAGCATTTTTCTCAATTAGCAAATTAAATCATATTAAAATAACTGGCGGGCTGCCTTTATGATGTTTTTTCTATCTTGGCTTTTTCTCTTTGTAAATGTTTTCAGTCTAATGCTATGTTGTTATGTGCCAGCACAGTAGTTCCCTCAATCCTCAATAAGGAGACATATGTTGGCACTTATCCATCTCTAATTTTGTCAGAGTACTTCATTTTCTCTCACAGTGTTCTTCCTGGCACAGATATTTGCCAGCAACTGACAAAAAAACAACTGGAAATGAGAAAAAAAATTACTTTCAGGGGCAATCCCTGACAGCAGCACTACTTGACTAGGATCCTTGCCAAGATTTTCTCCTCTGCCTGCAGACATCTACATGGAAAACCTGTTGGTTTTGTTGCTGTTGCCATTAATTTCAGGGCCTTAGTTGTCCTTTAAAGAATGTCCAGTCAAACCAACTTTTCTGTATTGAGGTAGTTAGAAAGGAGCAATATTGCTGCAATCAAGAAGATCTTGATTCAATTTCCAAAATTTTGTGCAGATATGCAGAGATTTTTGTAAAAATCGCAATTACAGAAAAAAATATACTTTGAAAAGACAAAGGATCCATTTATACTGCCTAAGTGAAATTATATTCACTAATGTCTATTAAATAAAAAATTACTAGAATGTCCTAGAGACCTACTCTGTCTTCTCCAAATCTTTCAGCTTTTCTTTCTATGAAAAATAATCCAATCCCTTCAACAGCTTTGTGGCCCTTCGCTGAACTCATTCCACATCTCACTCGTACCCGAAACCCACACATGGACACAGCACTCCAGGCATATCTACCAAGTGTTGCTGGCATCTCTCTGCCTAATGCATTCCATGACACTGTAGGCCACCGTTGCCACAAGGATACACTGCTGGTTCATGATTAACTTTTCTTCCACAACCTCTAGCAGCTTCTCTGCAAAGCTGCTTTCCACAGTTATGCCTCAGCCTGTAATTTCTCACCTGAGTCACTTACATTTTCGTCAGCTCCACTGAGAAGTTACTAATAATTCTTTATACTAAGAATGGTATAATCTGCAATCACTTTTCTTAGACACTTTTACAGTGTCTGATAACCTGAAAAATTCACCTAAGATGTGAGGCACTGGCAGTTGTTTGAACTATAGGTATTGTACATGTCAAGAGTTTTTCAAAATAGCCATGTTATATTGGAGAATAAATGTTTGGATATACATGATATTCAAGGCATATTTTATGTTGATAAAAATGGTCTACACAGAGTCTGGAGCTAAAAATCAAAACCATATAAACTAATTTTCAATGGAAAGGCAGATTATAATTTTATGGTTTGCAAAATCTATAATTTCTCATTGTGACTTTCCTACCAAGAAGATCTGGCCTATAATTATCAAAATTCAATTATTGTACTTGTACTACTAAGAAAATCTCATGGGAGCGGAATGGAAGGATACTACCTAGTGTGCTCTTGAATACTTATGAATTCAATTTTATACACTGTAGGGCATTTTTTAATGCAAATTGCAATATCTCAAGAATTACCTTTAGAAACTATCATAATAATACTCACAGCCAGCTGCCTACGTGTTACTTATAATGCAGCTCCCTACATGTTTGTAGCAACAATCTTTCAGCATATTTCAGGGGTAGTTTTTATCATCTACAAAAAAGTCAATAATCACTACCTATAAAAAAAGTTTATTTTGTTACAACTCCGAAAATGTTCCCCAAAACTAGTACTAACACAGTACTACACTGAGGAAGAGAAGTAGGGAGGGGTTTGACAAAAAAATCAGACAGCCGAATGAAAGTATTGAGAACCAAGGATGTCACATGTGTAAACAGCCTATATATTAGCAAATACTTCAAATCACTTCTTCCTGCATAGCAAAAATTTTCGAACAGTCACCTTCCCATTAGAGTTGGACGCAAAATTCAGTAGTGTTAAAACTGTTGCACAAAACAGTTAAATGATCTGCTAAACTAGTTACTAGAGATTTCCTCCTTTACTCATGCTTTTCAAGAAGAACTTTGAGACTATCATATATGTGTTTATATAAAAATTAATATGTGAGTGCTCTAATTATATGATGACATCACATACTGTTCTGCTTTTCATTTGCATCTCAATATAGGATAAAAAAGCAAGTATGAGAGCTGTATGAGACACGTGTTATACTCTGATGATTCAATAAATGTTATAAATATTGCATGCTAGTATCCTTGAAATTAGCCTTGGTCTTAAAAAGTCTTGATTTATTTATTTATTGCTGGTCCAGGCTTGATCCTCTTGGAAACTTTGGAGAGACTTCTGTTTTCTTCTTTTGCATTCAGAGCCCATGGGAATATAGTGTAGTTTACACAGTAAAATTGTACCTAGATTTATTTGGTTATTTATTTATTTAAATGATAATGGTTTTGTGCTTAGAGTTTTGGACACTAACTTCTCAGCAGATATGAAAAACTTTCATTAATTAAAAAATGCTGAAGATATCATATGTAGCAAGTGTTTCCAGAAGCATGTAATTTGTAAAGTTCCCAGACAGTTCCTCTCTGTGGGTGTTATTATTTTCATGCGTATTTTATCCAAACTTTGTTGATTACAGATCAGACTCCTGAAATATTTCAAGGTACAGTTACTTAAAGTGTCTCTTTTCTCCCATAAGTATTATTATCTTATAATAAAACACACCTCTAGCAGTTGTGTTCTTAGTAATACAGGAGGGGTTTTACACATAAAAGTAAATTGGTGCCTTCATTGAAAACTGACAGATAAAGTTAGGATATTTCACATGAGACATCACCAAAAATTAATTTTAAACTTTCGTCTAATAATCTAGTGTAGTCAATCTATGTTTTTTGAGGCTAGGCAATTTTTATTTTATATTTTAAGTGTTCAGTCTGGAGACAAACAACACGACTTATAAAAGAAAAGATTGTCATTTTATATCTCTACTGCACATCAGTCTAACCTTAAAAGTCTTTCTGTTTTGTTAATAGTGCACAACTTTAGAATATGTACATGTTGTCTTAGAAATAAATTTAATAACAGAAAATGGAGGATAACATTCATAGCTATAAATACACATCTTTTTTTAAAAAAAAGCCTTGAAACATGGTTAATGTAAGTTAAAACTGTAATTTCCAGTTTGCAATAAGTAGATCATGAAAGCAGAGTTAATATATTTCTCTTTCATATATTTTTTTTTAATACTGAGTCAGTTCCTCAGAGTCGCTATCTGAACATTTGCTCTTTTTTGTTATTAAAATAGTAACAGCTCTGTGCCAACTCTTTTATTTAAACGATAGATGAAAAAGGTTCGTATTTTAAGCACTGTATAACCGAAGGCTTTTCCCCTCCCTTTGGGTAAAGTAAGCAGTCCAGCTAACTAGAACAAAAATTTAGGCACAATATTTTCCTTTGGGTAGCAGTTTTGTTTTGGAAAAGTGTGAGTAAAACACTGGACTTTGAAACAAAATATTTAAAGATATTGGGAGATTAAATATAAAAAATAATTTTGTACATATTAAGGGAAACCTCCAAGGCATGAAGGTTATCCCACAGCTGGAAGAATGTGGAAGATTTACTCTGCTGCAGATCATGTCATCAGTATATTTACTGAGTAAAGGAAAAAACAGGGGAGCTCATTAGGATCCTGTCTTGAACAGAACAAAGGAAGAAAAAGTAAAAGAAAAAAAATAAAAGAAAAATAAGAGATCAAAAGCTGGAAAATCTAAAATTTTTTGAGGAAGTGTAAGACCATTTTTAACATTAACAGGAAGGAAAGGAAATCATACATTCAATTTTGAAACTTCTGGGCAGACTTCGTACTGAAATGTTACATTATCAGATACAAATACTTTCTGACATTTTTATCAAAAGCATTCAAATTTCTCCATCAATGTAAAAACATTAGAAGGAACAACCAACACATGCTTCCTGAAAACAGGTATAAGAATCACAGAATATTTTAGATTGGAAAAGACCTTTAAGGTCGTCAAGTCCAACTGCTAACTCAGCACTGCCACGTACACCACTAAACCATGTCCCTAAGTGCCACAACTACACATCCTCTAAATACCTCCAGGGATGGTGACTCAACAACTTCCCTGGACAGTCTGTTCCAGTGCTTGACAACCATTTTAGTGAAGGAATTTTTCCCATTATCCAATCTACACCTCACCTGGTGCAGGTTGAAGGCATTTCCTATCACTCGTCGTATCACTTGTTACATGGGAGACTCAGTTCACCTTCAAGTCCTACAACAGCAAGCTTTTACACTATGCTGATATAATACCAGATGTGAGTATTACGATGTGGGAAGAAGCAAACCACCAAGGCCTACTGAGACATCATCTTGACTTATAATGGGAAACACGAACAGCATAACACATTGCCACAACACTGTTCAGCCTATGAACTTTCTTTCAATCCTCTGTCCTTAGTCTCCACAAGATGTTAAACTCTCTGAAATACTGGTCCTGATGTATGCGAGATACTAAATTTGATATTAATTCTTCATCTAAACTACCAAATTTGGGCCATGCCTCATTGTTGCGTAATTTACGAGTGGGCCAAGTTACTTCAGACAGTCTGACCAATTCAGGTTTTGAAAGCAATGGATTTTTGCCAGTTAATTTTTGCCAATTTTTCAATATTAAGCCCAGGGAGGAGTCTCAGGGTATTTGAGTCGTATCTTCATATGAGAATATACACCCCATGTCTGCACTTAGATACAGGAAATCACAGAAATAAAGCAAAGCAACCTAACAAGACACTAATAAGCAGAAAGAGAGAGAGAGAGAGAACAAGAACAAGGAACACAGGGAGCTCAAACCCACAAGCCTAAATTAACAGGACTGCAGTTTAACCACCACATCACCCTTGAGCCCAGGTCGAAACTTGTCACTGCAGTGCTAAAGCTCCTTTTTGGAAAGCATCCTTCCCTACTTCTCACAAGCAAACAGCAAACAGGGGGAAACAACAAACCAACAAATGAACTAAAACCCCCTTTGGACCCTCTCGGATCTTTCTACACACCAAACAAAATTATAACAGATCTCTTAACACCAAACCCAGGTGCTAACAACAAAATACCACTTTTACTCACTCCCATGCCTCCCTGTTGAATTTGGAGGATTCTTGGTCTCTGACACCACCTGGACTGTGGCAACTGCCTCCTTGAAGTGCTGGTGGGGGGGTGGGGGGGGAGGTGCATAGCTGCTGGGTCTTTC
This sequence comes from Rhagologus leucostigma, assembly GCA_013397725.1. Classification (NCBI taxonomy): domain Eukaryota; kingdom Metazoa; phylum Chordata; class Aves; order Passeriformes; genus Rhagologus; species Rhagologus leucostigma. The sequence goes on along the minus strand of VZTD01003687.1, from coordinate 1,460,452 downwards.
TCTTAGTCCAGAGGATTTTCCAGAAACCTCCTTGTCCTGTCTGGGTTGCCAGAGCTGATGCCTAAGAGTGGCTACCTGAAAACAGAGGCTAGGCAAGATTAAGAGAATAAAAGTGGGTATTTATTGAAGGGCCTTCAAAGGTACACCTTGGGCAGTTAAGAGGCTACACCTAAGATGGACACTGGGTCATGGGTTTTTCACACTTTTATGTTTGGTCCATTTGCATATTAGGGTTAATTCCCCAATTACGATTTCAAGTAATGATGTAATTACCCCAAGTTTGCTCCCCCTCCCCAGAGGCTTACTTTACATATTTCGGGGCCTGGGACAACAAAGTGTCCTTGAGTCCAGGCCCCGAGAGAGTCTGTTATGTCTAACAGTAGCTAACAGGCTACATGAAGTTTTAGAGTTACACACTAAACCAGTACCGGGTCTGAAAATATAAAAGCTAAATCCTAAGGCGTCAGATGGAAGTTGGAGTTTTATGGCTCTTGGTGACCGAAATATTTTATTATATGGTTTACTGGGCCCAGAGTAAGGCATCTTTTTATTCAAAGCTCATTTACATGTATTACATAGGGAGTTGCCCTCTAGGCAACTCGTAGAGTAACATTTACTTTTTCTGCAGGACTCTATTGTACAAAATTTTAAAAATATAATCTCTTTAATTTTATCCTTTCAGATACTCCAGTGAATTTGTGGCCATGTTAAGATTCACAGAGTAATTACAACTGCAGATGTTCCGTAACCCTTCTTTCCATAGTTCTAGATTTGTTATTTTGCTGATCATAACCATACCACATTTTGTATTTCTTTCTAAATGCAGTTAAGCATCTGCAAGATATAAATTAATTGAAAAAATGGTTTTATATTAAGTCCATGTCATCTTAAATCAGTGTAATAGTAACATACTTAAAAAAGCATTATTTCAATTTAATCTTACTTTGCATATGGTGCTTTTAGATTGTCAATTCTTAAGCTTTCTTCATAAAAAATCTCTCTCATTTTCCAGTATACATAAAATTGGATTATTTTTTCTCATTTGATATTTCTCATAGATTTTCTTTTTAAATAATTCAACACCAGCTTGTGTCCAAATGCAGTAAGTTATTTTTACAGCCATTCATATTTTTTCTTTTCCATTTAAAATATCTGAAAGAACATTCCAAAGTAGTCAGACTTAATGCAGCTAAGTCACCATCCAGCCCCCAAAAGTAGAATTAGCAAATCATAAAACATTTTTTCTAGAAGATTAGCTCAAATGCACATTGCACAGTCACTTTTTTCTATTTCTTTTAATCACATTGATACAGGTTAAGCTTTTCCCCAGAAACTTTGGAACCTATTTCTTTCTTCTTTCATGAACAAAATGTCATACATAATGCAATGTGTCTCCTTGCCTAAATAATGAAATGAACCATTTAAAATAACTTTTTATCTTCTGAGAATTCTGCAGATTTAATTTCCTAATAGATTATGAGGTTCACTCTAGCTCTTCCACTAGTGATGCTGCCTAATGAATGAAGTATTATCTGTCAGAAGAATATATCATTAGAAAATAGCATAATTTTTTTCTATTTCCAAAAGATTAAAAATGTTAATTTCTGATGATAGTAGCATTACACCTGTTTCTACAGCTGAAACCAAACAACAGTCTTAAGCAGCAATTAAGGAAACTGAACCTGTAATGTATTTATTTTCTTGCAGCTAAAAGAATTCCTGGGACAACACAGATTCCACATCGCAACGAAAAAGAATTCCTCTATTCCTGATGGGTGGAATTCCATTGTACCAGGGAGAAAGTAAGCAGAATTCAAATTACAAAACATTATGAAAACATGTTCATCAAAAATGAGAGGAAGCAATACAATTAGTGGATGGACCAGACTTTCATGTGGAGAAGAATAAATTAAGTAGTTTAATTCATTGCAAAGGAATAATAGAATTAATTGCAAGATTCATCATTTACTAATAACCTAGCTCATCTTCTGCTTAGTATCTGGATACTAGTTTCATGCCATTACCCCGTAGTCATGAATTCTCAGTTTTCATGAATACCAAAGTCCTAGTTAGGGATCATATTATAAGGAAAGAAAAAGAGAGAGAAAAAAATCATCAGTGTGAATCTTAAGACCTTGATTTTTCACCCAGATCTCTTTGTCTTTATATGTTAACAACAGATTCAGGCATGCCTCAATATTTACTACAAAAAGCCCTCTTTTTGGACATGTTTGCAATATTCAAATCTGCATCAGAGACATTAATTCCTATTGTTCATTAGGGTTTGTTTGTAATAAGTTTGGGCAATATTTGTGCTCTGAAGAAAACTAAAAGTCTCTTTAACCTGTATGGTAACATATCCAGGGGAATTTCTTGTTTATGTCTCTATCTGTACAACCTCTGATATGTAATGTGTCCTATTTCGTTGATTCAAGGTGCCCTTGTAGAACATCCTCAAACACTTCTTTCAAAGAAATACTGCCCAAGTAGCAGCACAACCAAGAGGTGAAATGTCTGAGTATCATTTGACAAAATATTATTAGACTCATTTGAATGTAGTCAATTGTGTTCTGTTGTGTATGCCAGAATGACTTCAGTCCAGTTGTCATCTGAGGGACATGTAAGTTTAGTAATTTTTTTTGATGAATTGGTGTTCCAAAGCCTTTTTTTGAGATATGAGGGTATTTTCTGTAAATGAAACATGACTGTCTTTGCACACGAATATTTGCACTGGTGGCTTGGAATTTTTTTAATTGTTATGTTGGGTATTTTTTAAGTTGGATTTAATTGCAGTTTTAAATACCTCCAAGCACTCAGTAACAGATGTGGGGGAGTAGTTTTGTTTTAATTTTAATTTTTATTTTATTTTTATTTTTATTCGTTAAAATTTAACATGAAGGTAGGAACATTTTCCTCTCTTTAACAACACATTACATTACTTGTTCATGAGTCTTATTTTTTGCATTTGAATCTTTCAGTGTCAAAATATTAATTTGGATTTATTAGATAACAGAGCATCATAGCATTTGCATATGCAGCAAAAAAATTATCCTTGGCAACTGTAATGAGCATAAATTAAACATAGCTGAAAGCAGATGACAGCTACTTTGTATAGTTCCTGTAGCACTTTAAAACGATCGTCCAGTTAATCAGTGATGAGTCACAGTGAAAATCTTATAATAACATGTGTGACATGTACATTAATAGGTAATTGGAACATTATGATGAATGTAACTACAAAAAAAATCATGAATTAATGAAGAGATTTTTTTTTCCAGTTTCTGACCAAATGATGGGTTCTATAGATTAAATAATCTGTTAATCCTTCAATGTCACAGACTATCATGGTGGAATAGCGTCTGTTTCCAAAATTTAGTATTTGTCACTGCTACTGGCGGAATGCAGACTGAGTTAGCCATCATCCAGGTACTCTCCAAAGAAAGAATTTGGGCGAAGGGAATATTTATCATAATGTCATAGTACAAGCAGATACCTCCTGCACAAGAAAGTGTGATGAAAGAATGGCAAGGTCAGTACCAAGCAAGAGTCCTTTCGAGGAGGCAAATGTAGTCACTAGATGTGTTTTAATTTTATTTTAATCTAATTGCTTTTAGCCAATTAAATAAGGGATAATTTTAGTCTCTCTATTACTTCTTTCTCTTTTACAGAAAATGAAAAGACAAAAGGAAAAGGGGAAAAAAAGATATTAAAAAAAAAAAGGAAAGAGAAAGGGAAGGGAAAAGAGAGAAAAGGAAAGGGAAAAGGAGAAAATACTCCTTACTTTTTCATAACAATTACAAAAGAACTTTATTAAAGAACTTACTGGATTTTACTCCCTTGAGAGAAAAAACCAACCAAACAAAAAACCAAACCAAATCTATACCAAATGTTCACTTTATTTCTGATCTGAATTAGGATAAAATAAAACGCTAAAATTAGTCTGGTTTAAAGTTATAGGAAAACACTGAGGACATTATAGAATTTCAGCTATTTACTGTATCTATCCATTTTAATTCAGCAATCTTAAAATCCTAAATAATTGCTGAAGAACACATGCTAAATGGTCTTTTCCAATATTCCCAGACTTATAAGTCTCACCTGCAAAACTGATCCAATCTATTCTGGAATTTATGTACTTGGAAAATAATGAGGAAAGTGTTTGGCAATGAGATCTGGTCTTACATTCCTAAAATGTTTTTTTTTAAAAGCTTGATGCAAATGTAACCTGCAGTTAAATACAATTACCTTTCTATCATCGCAAAATACAGTCAGAGCACAGTTTAGCTTAATATTTTCTTTCATCTTTTATTAGGGCTTTGTGCAAATTAAAATGAACAAATAAAACAGATTGAAATTAATAACCTAAAAATAAAAAAAAAACTGCTATGAATGCCAAGTGAGCATATAGAAATTCTTTTTTTTATCTCATGAAGAAAGACAAACATTATTTCTCTAACTTTTTTGCACAAGTCCTAAGTTAAAATAGCATCTTTAGACTGTATGTGTGAATATAGCTGTTGCCAGTGAAAAAGATCCTGAGAGTATAACAGTAACTTTTGACTATGCCTGTGCCACAGAAAAGTAATCTGAAACTAAGGTCTGTATCACTGAGAAGATTATGATATTCTTGTTCACAGGCTTAGCTTCACAAATTCATTTATAGGTTTTGATCCTGTATCTTTAGTATCATCTGTAAAAAATGTATGGTTTTGTTCTTAAAACATAAAATAAAGTGTTTCTAAATGCTTATTAGGTCACTCACTCATGATTTTTTTATCTGTGATGATTTTTATTTTTTTGAAGGAAAACTTTCTAGTGAGCTTAAATATTGCAAACAATCTTTTTCCAAGGAAAGGCTAATATACACAAGAAAAAATTCTCCTCCAGGAGGATTTAGTACAGCTGAATATAACATGGGATTAAAAAGTCAGCTCTGCTTGGCTCCTTCTGCACCGAATCATTTATACTGCCTAAATTGCAGTTCTCACTTTGGTGCAGTTCTGGAGAAACCAACTAATTCCGGGAGCAGGGAAACTGAGACACTGGAAGGAAAATATGGAAAATATTGGCTTGGATGAAGAGAAGTACAGATCCAGACTCTCTAATTAAATGTGTGCCTTGGCATGATTAACAGAAAATGAAGTAGGCATAACTCAAGGGATATATTTTTGGGTTTATTTTTGTTCAGTGAAAACTCAAAAAGGAAATTCTTTAAATTGGAGCAGTAGTCATTTACATGTGTACACTTTACACATTTTTCTCTTTTATTTACATGACAAGAAGCTTAAATATAAACACTACTGACAAAATATGCCAGCTTTTCTCATAAACCTACTGAAATACTGGCAAAATATTGTTAAACAAGATGCTGTCATGCCCCAGCTGTCAGTTTCAGCACACTATTGCTAAGTGGCATGTTAAAGGACAAATGAGCTATATTAACCTAATCCCCAGACAGAAGCCCAGAAAAGAGGTTTGGGGTTCTTTGCCCTAATAAAATATTAAAAGTAGAGATTTTAAAGACTTCCTGTTGTAATTCACCAAATGGCTGAAACTCAATATTTCCTGGATTTGGACAGCTACAGCCGAGCAACTTCTGATTTTATCATTAATTGAAAGAAGCAAGTTTCTAAAAAGCATTTCAGAAAGCTGTCAAAAAGCAACAGAATTGCAATCAAATATTTTCTCATTTCTGATTCACACTGCATAATTCTGAAAAGCATCACACAAAGCACACTGTACAACACCCTTATATCTTACTGCTTTTTGCTTTGCTTGTTTTCTTACAGGCTGGACAATGTAGAATGCAAATAAATCTCTACAAAATCATAAGGAAAAGTTACGTAAAAATATATCTTCCTCTAGAAAATTTTCTAGAAAACAAAAAGTATATAAACCCCATGCTTCAGACACATAAATTCATATAAAATTATGAGTATGTGGGATATCTTAAGTATATACAAGAGCAACTGGTCTAGAAAGGCTGAGCTAATGGCTTCTGCAACACTAATCATTAACCTTTTTGAATGCCTCCCAAAGGGACTTCTTAGTAACAGCCATTAGAGAATCATATACCGAGTTCTTGCAATGTTGTCTAATGATGAGTTACATATATTAATTAATTAGTCAAGGCTTGTAAAGTGCTTTGAAAAGGATGAAGGATAACACACCCGTAAGCATTAACTGCTATTATGCTGTGGTTTTTTGCACTAGCTGTTCCTAAAGTGATGTCTGAGGCAACGTAGCTACGATTTGTTTGAGAACACTGTTGTTTTTCACTCCAGTCCTGTACCATTCCAGTTTTGCAAATCACTGAATATAGCACAGGCAGAGTCAGGACCGGACCTGGAATGGCTCTTTCTGTATGGATTACATTTGCGTCCACACACTTGGCTGTGTATGGATGTGCGTAGTTCCACTCCTACATTAAACAGATGATGAACATCACTAATGCTTTAAAAGCATTGACATGTGTATGTGTTTGAGAGCATGGCTCTGGAGAATAATTCGCTGTGGTACCCAGGCCCAAGGTGCCCAAGACCTCGGAACTCTTGAAGTCTCATGCTATGCTTTTTCATAGAGAAGTCAGAACTCAATCATCCATGAAGTGATGCTTTTTCATTGCTTACCACGTTCTAAGTCACCACAGCAGGCAGCAGCGGGTGATGCCCAGAATTCCACTTGAAAATGACTGCAGGAGATGTGTCTATATTGAACAGCTTATTTTAGTAAGAAGATTTAGTTTAGTCTATACATGATGCCATAACAGTCCAGAAATCTTCATCATCTTCTGCACGTTAAATACTGCTAATTTGTAAATTTCCTAGTGTTTTTCTTTCTTCATTTTTTAATGGAATTATATACAGAACAAAATGTACCTACAAAAACATTCTGAGAAGGTTGATTTTTCTCTTGTAAATTGTAGATTTCTTTGGTCTGCTTACAGTTGCTAACCTGACCTGATTTAGACACCATCATCCTGTTTTTCAGTTTTGTTTCTGTTATTCTGTCTCACTGAGGGAGAAAGAGACTGTAATTTGTGCCATAATCCTAATCTACATCCTTTGAGTCTAAATTATTAAGAAATACTTTTTATCACCTGTTCTTTTTCCTAGTATACTTTTATTCTCTTAAACTCTTTTTTCCTCTTTGTTTCCCTGAACTTGAATCCTACAACTGCACTAAATGGATTTTTTAAAAATATGCATGTTTTACACACCTGAGTAGAGATTATTTTAACACAAATTTCTAGACAAGCAGAAATTTGTAGTAAACATTAGTGAAATGACAAAAATTTTGTTATCACTCAAAGTCAGTTTATCCTAATAAAAGAGCAAAAAATAAAATGTACCAGTAGAAAAATATTACTGTAATTGACCACTGTAAAACACTAGAGCACAGCTGTCACTTTTTACTGAACTATTAGAGAGGACATTGACAGCATTTAAGTAAATAAATATTTTTCTCTTTTTTCTATTGTTTTAGATTTTATAAAAATTAATCCTGTGCTCTTCAGAATTATGCGCTTTGTAGAACACGGAATTATGGAAAAGATTACGGAAAGAATTGACGAAAGCTTTATATTTCAATATCCCTTCTTTCCTTCTGTAACTTCCTTCGTACTTTACCTTTTATATGCTGCTCTGGTATAAAAACTACATCCTGAGTTGTCGCAATAACTATATTCATGTAACAGCATTAGATACAATTTGCTTTTGGAACAGAGGGTAATAATGGAACTGGACATGGTTACAATATGTTGCAGATTGCAAAAATCAGGAAAAATTTATAGCCCATTTTCTAAGAAAGTACTTGTTCATTATTACTTTTGATTTAGGGTAGACCTCATGTTTCTGTAATCTCATGGGAATTAATCTAAAGCCATTTACTGAACACATGACCATACAAAACATGATTTTTAAAGATAAAGTTGTATGGAGTCCTAGCACTCTGGATTGCAAAAATCTAGGTAGTTAAATTCAATATGGAAAAGAAGATAACAAGCCGTCTGGAAGTAAAAAGGGAAACAGTGAAATAATAAAAACCGAACGAAACCAGCAACTCCAAAATCAAAGAAAACCCCTACAAACCCAAACGTGATGGGTTTGTCTAAAAGTTTTATCTTACAGGTAAGATAGAATAACATTATATAACCAAGTTTACCAAGAATGTGAGGCACAGTGAGACATATATAACGTGCAAAGGAATTTAATGTAAACAACATTGTAAGCCTTTCAAGGAAGAGGCTTTCTGTGAAATGTGAACAGATTTACATGCAAACAGGTATCCAAGCAGCCTTAGGACTCCCTTGATACATGCAGAAAAAAAAGCTTAATCAGTAAGAAAATTTTAAATTGTGACATATGTACATTATATATATATATACGCATAATGGGAAAAACAAACATGGTTTTCTATTTTCTGGTGTATCAGTCCATTCTTTTCTTAACACTATGTGGGTTTTACACCAGATAACAGGTGGAATTCAGTTCCAGTCTTTTTTTATAAAAGCTACATTTCTTCCCCTTAGCAGTTTTATTGATAATCCATTCACTGTTATTTTCTGATATTTCTTCAAATAACATCTTCAGGAACGGTCAGGTTGGAGAGATGAATTGACATTTTCCCACTTACACCCAAATACTTCTTCTTACTTTTAGTCTGGTTAGATTATTTGCCTTAATATTTATGCCAGCAAATAATCTAGTGCAGTACCTAAAACAAAACTATTCTTTAGCTTGATAACTGCCAGTTCAAACTCAAGACAATGGTGGAAAATGGGCAGTAAGACTTGATTTAGATGATCTCGTTAACCACAATTCTGATGAGTATGACTAACAAGGTCTCATAAAATGCTATTTTAGTTGTGAATATTTGTTTTGATATGAAGTTTGTGTAAGGAAATACACTTTATTTATTGTTGTATTTTCTATATTAGAGGAAATTTTAAAGTTTAAAATTCTATTTATCATTGTGCTAATCACTGTACACCTAGGTAGGAGCTGGCCTTCAAGAACAAAAAATGTTGAGTTAAACACCATTCCATGAAAAAAAGACTTTCAAAACAAATATTCTCCATTTTGTTTGGATTTTACCCAGAGGGAAAAAAAAGCTGGTTTTGGATTGGCTGTTTGTGTACTTGATGATTGGAAGATAAGAAATACCAAATGCACTGGAAAAAATCAACCAAATGGCCATTCACAGAACAGAAATACCTAGGTCTCTGCCAAAAGACTCCAGGAAATGCAGGTGTACAGAGAAATACAGTTTTTTTCAACCACTAACATTCAGAGAAACCTTTGTGCAAGTCTTGTTCTGTCACTACCTGTAGATTTTCACTATCAATTGAACATCCTCTTCCAGAAATGAAAGTCCATTTTAGAGTTCACCTACAGATATTACTTCATGGGAAAGCAACATTACCAATGTGACCTTGTTGCTTTAATACTGCCACTAAAATCTGACTCTAAACTCTATCTTACCATGTTCTTCCAGAGCACATTATTGTAAGCTCAATAGCAATTAGCTGCTGTTCACCAGTACCAGGTTTCAGTGCTTTCCAAAGAAGAGAACATTTTCATTGATGGGTTAGGCCTTATAGGATTAATTTAAGTTTGGCCTGAAATGCTGCAGTTTTTCTCTGGGTAATTAAACAAAAAAAAAAAGCAAAAGTGAAGAAAATATGCTTTCGATTCCAAGGGAAAAAAATATGTTACCAGAAAGAGTGTTGTAATAAGCTAGGGTGATCTGCACGCAAGAGTACTTTTTCCATGAACCTAATTTTATAATGTATTATTCCTTGTTCAAGTGACACTGCTTTTTCCTGATCCTTGTAATCATGCTTCAACCTCTTGGGAACAGAGACTCATTTATTGTGATTCTTTCCTTGCAGGACTTTTGAATTGCTCGTGGCTTGCTCAGAATGCACTAGCAGAGTTGTCACTGGTTGTAACAGGTATTTTGCTGGCTGTGCATTCTTTACATTGCTACCTACGGACTGATAGATTGATTTGAAAATGCCGCAGGCAGTTTTAAAATCCCTTGCTGGGACTGGATTTAGCAAGATCTGAGGCTCACGAACTGAAACTTGTGCTGATGCCTATCAGTTCTCAAACTCCACTACTATTTAGTATTTCTAATTTATGCCCAAAATCAGCAGGCAATTACACCTGTTGCTCTGGACCATATGGTATGAAAGTTAGTGTCCACTAAAATCCACCTAATTTGTTCCTCTTTCTTTTCTACAGGAATCTAAAATCTTTTCCACTATTCAAATTGTCACCCCTCCCCTTTTTGCCACTTCTCCCAGCATGGGTCAGGCTCTGAGAAATCATCCATAAAGTTCCCTGCTAAGTCCAGTTTCACATTATTTCAGTGAGCCCATTTCTGTGAGTACTGCTTTTGCAAACCTTGGTACTGTGTGGAGAAAATGTCTTCTGCTGCTCCTTTGCCTTGTATGTCTGTGTTATTTTAGGAGGGTGGGAAATTCCAGATTTTGCTATGTATGAATACTGTTAGAAATGAAATCTGGTTTAGGATGATCTGACAGCCATATTTTTATTACCCCTATTTACTTTTAATAGTTGTTGCTTAAACATAGTGAGATTGCATAATATAGCAGAATTTGGTATAGATTTATTACACTGTGTATGTGTACATACATGCACCTGTAATCAAGTGCAAATGACATTGCTAAGCAAAGAGAAACGCTAAGAATGCAATTAATAACCACAGTTAGTGTTAAGGATATACTGGATCATTCTACATCATAATTTATGTATTAGCATGATTTTTACTATACACCCTAAATTGAAGGACATCTTACACTCAGCAGAAGAATTAGTGGTATCATTGTTATAGAGTGCACCTTTCCCGGCCACCTGTACTCTTGAATTTTGAGTTAAGTCAGGTTTCTTCAAGAACTTGGCAGAATTTGAGCTAATGGCTTTGCCTCTAAAGCAGTCACCTGCTAAGGACCTTGTTTTCTGAAGGGCAGGCACTAGACCTCAGGACAGCCAGGGGGTCCCAAGCAGGTGCAGTGTCCTCTGATCAGCATGGAGGAAGCCAGCAGGCTTATCAAGAGGTGTCATTGCCACCTCCCCTTTGTCAGATGCCGTCATGAGTTAAAATGACCTTCTCTCTATCTCAGTGTTAGCTACCAGAAGAACTCTACTGGAGTAAATTTTTCTTTGTTTCGTTTTCTCTTTCAGAGTATTGTTGCTGCTGCTATAAAGGAAAACACATTTCAGTTCTACCAAACCTAACCTATTTTGAATATGCAGATTTTTTTACTGAATGATATATCAAAATAAACAAACAAACTAGCTAATTTTGCTACTTTTTAGCTTTTGCCTTTATTTTAACAACAAGAACATTGAGATCAATTTTATAAATATAACATGTTAAAATATTAGCTTATTCACTCTATACATTACAGCAAGTTTCATAAATCTGAATTACTGGCAGCTTCATTTCGTGGTGCTGAAACATTTAAGTCCTCAGAGAATGCTGAAGGTAAAGCTTAGTAACTTCAATTTGTTCTAAGGTCAAAACACCTATCCTCTCCCAGAAATGAACCAAATAACTTGTGTAAGTTTTAATTTTTTTTCCTATATATATGACTTTTTTCTTTAAGCAGTCATACAGAATATTGATATTAAAAGTCTAAAAGGTAAAAAGAATTGGTCAGAAAATTTCATAATAATTCAGAACTATGACAATCATATATGTATTAAATGTCATTGTTTTGTGAGCTTTTTTCTTTTTAATACTTACTTTCTTAGAAAGACATTCTTGTGAAGACACAATTGAATAAAAAGATGAAAGGACAGAGTCACATTTTTTTTTGAGTTATGAAAAGTGATGCAAAACACTTTCAACACTTTCTGGTTGCAAAGAGAAACACTAGACTGTTAGCCTGAGGTTTTAGTATGTTCACATGAAGTTTATTAAATTTACAAAATTGTAATTAAAAGAAATTCTGATGTTCTGATGGGTGATAATGTGATTGCATTAGGCTTGTCCATGGAAATGTCCTATCTGTGTGCAAATTGTTTTGTGGTAAGCAGGAAATCTTAAATTTTTGCCATCTAAACTCATATGCTTCTCTATTTTTTTATATGTGAGATGACTGCAAGTACATCAAAGGAAAGTCAAGTCCTATGTAGTCGAATAGAGGGAAGCCAAACCAGCAATTCTGGTGATGTTACACCTCATTAAAGATGTAAATTAAAAATACTAACAAAGAGATTTGCTTAACCTTTTGCCAATATGAAAATCCCTAATCTGATCTTTACATAAAGTTGGTTGATTTATTACAAAATTTAATAAAGATGTCTCTTGAGTCACTAAAACTAAAAGTTCATTGTCAGAGACATTACTTTAGTAGCATACTTTAGGTTTAGTTTCAAATTTGTGTGAAGATTATAGATTTCAGTTTGGTATAGAGAAATTGGATATGTTCATAGAAGGTTCTGGACAGGTGTTCTATGGTGGAATCTATTTTTGAGGAGAAAATCCCTAACATATACTTCTGCTGATCAAAAGTAGATTGTCTATGAGGGGCTCTATTACTAGTTCATCACAACAACTTCAAAGGGCATATGTTGAACATCAATTTATTTTTTTGGATGCATCTCCTTCGTTTTTATCTTACAAAAGTAATGAAAATACCACATTTCCAGAAGAATTCTTTTTTCCATAACATTGATTTCCACAAAAACAGAAACTGTTTCTGGGTCGTCTGATTCTGTCCCAAATCTTACAATATTTAGTTCAAGATTCGAAATTCTGTTTTGTTCTCTTCACAGCACTGTCTGTTCTAGCTGACAGAATGAGAAAAGTTTAGATAATGTGCATTCTCCAATGCATGTTTTTAAATTTGTCCACCCATTAAATAAAAAAATTCTGTCCTCTATTGCTGCAGAAAAATAACCCACTTGGAAATGTGACTTGAATAAACTGAGATGGACAAAAAAATGATTGCATACTATCTATTTTCTCAAGTACCAATTGAGAACAAGACAGGACTCTAAAACACAAAAGTGGGTATATGATCAAATTTATCTACTGGGTAATTTGGCTGAAAGATTTTATAAACGTAAGCAAAGAACAAAAACTATTGTTTAGTATTTAGTGTGTAGGAGCTCTTCCATTGTTTTTTAAGCTGAACATGTGGCTGAGACAAGGAAATTTGTCTCTTTATATCTGACACTAACATTCTGTTCCAGTCTCCATTTCAAGTGACATGAGCAGCAACTGTTGGATATAGGTTTTCCTTCCATTTTTTAACCACGCATTTTACTGAATTACCAGACAATTTTCCCTGGTAGTCTGTACTTTTAAAAGTTTGACAAGGAATGTATGATTCTTTTTTCCAAAGTAGCTATTGAATTAAAAATAAATAAATTAATTAAATCTCAGTATTCAATTCATCATTCTTTCTTTGCAGATACACTCCGGTACAGCAGCAACATCTTATATAGAGAAAAAAAAGAGCTCTCTGCACTTCCCTGGGTCTATCCGTACTGTTTACATTGAAATTCCACTTATGTAACACTGTAATTACTTCAGCCTTGCTGCAGTTCAAGTAACTCAGACAGTACAGTTTGGAATCACTTTGTCACATGCTAAAAAACAGGCAGTAAATCTCTGACAACATAAATTAGTCACTTACTGAAATAAGGAGTAACAAATAATCACCTCAGAGAATACTTGGCAGAATTACCCATTCCTGCGACTATTCCTTACCAACAAACAGAGTACAATAATTCCATCACACACTGCACATCTCACATAACTGAAGACATAAGCTTTATAAGCTGAAAGAAGGTAGAGTATCCCTAAGGTTCATCTTGGTTGTATCAGGAGACACAAAAGCCCCTGATAATGTACTTCTCTCAAAATAAAATTTTAATTTTATTCAAGATTAGTGGTATATGTGATTTTCCTGATGAAATAATGTTAATTTTTATTTATAAGATTGATTTTCATTTGAACAGATAAAATCCTTCACAGAGGCATAATTCTCATTTCTGGTTTTTAGGGGTTTTTTTACAGTCTTTTTTACCCTAAATATAATATTGTTGTATTTTATGGTCACAATATTCTTTAATTGGATTTCTGGTTCCTCATTCCTAATATTTTAAAATTATTTTATACGTATGTGCTTGCAGAATAATTTACAGTACACAGTCATAAAGTATCCTGCTGTGAAGAATATGACATGTACTGATGCATTTCTGAATGTCATGAAGCTGAACCAATCTCAGCTGTCAAAACTGTTCCATTAGGAAAAGCATAAGTTTGTAAGCATCCATCCAGCATAAATAACATTTTTGACCTCTATATCTTGCAGAATAAAGGAAGTATACCTATTATTATGTGCATTTTAACTGTGCTGCTCTCACCAAGACTGCAACTACATGTCCAGAAGTTGAAGTAATACAATAGGAAAGAAAAGATCATTCATTTAAAGGAGTAACCAATCTGAAATGCAGCCCCCATCTTGGAATAAATCCAGTCTTTGTACGGTGTGTGAATATGTGCAATCTTGCCTCATCGCAGTGTGCAGTGTACACACAATCATAATCCCAAATACAATTTCACTCTCTTCAGTTGGTCCTAGAAAAGAATTTTCTCCACCTTTATATCAAGCATATTTTTTTCTAATTTCAGTCTGCATTGAGTAAAATTTCATCACTTTTTTTTTTATAGATCTTTCCTACAGCATTCACAGAATATTATCAAGAACATAGAATATGCATTCTTTGCGGTTAAAAATAGCCATGACACCTATGATAGCGGCCAAATAGTTTTTGTTTTGCATGTTAGGGGTGGTGGTGGGGCAAACCTCATGTATCTTATAGATAGCCTAACATCAAACTCCTCAGCAAGTTTGATATGCAAATGCTGTGTTCAGTACATATACAAAGCTTTCATTTCTTCATTACAAAATTTCTTCATATATAATTGCATGAATTCTGTAATTCCATTACTGATTTTAATTTTCACATTGTTACCTTTATCAACAGAGATTTAGCATTCCACCGTGGAAGGAAAGCTAAGGCTTCCCAACAGTTCAAATTTTAATGAATACTCAGGAAATGATTCTACTATTTGCTCATTTCTGCTTGCTTTTCAGAAGTGAGAATATTTTCATTCTCCTGGAATGAAACCATGTTTCAGGGCCCCATTTTAAATTACACAATCATTATTTTCTGGTTTTTTTCAGATTTAATGGAAACTGGGAATATCCAGGAATATTAAATCTTTTTTCAAAAACATCTTAAACACTTTTCCATTTTGTACTTTTCTGTTAGTCATTCAATCGGGCAAAACACTTTGAGTCTCTAAATATAACCTGAAAAAAAATACAGAGGGGAGGAAACAAATCTTTCTTACATGTATATACTGTGCTGGAGCCAAAACAAGTAAAGCAAGTAAACTTCAGATTTTGTATCTCATATCTGTCTTTAAGGACACTGCAGGGAATATTATTTACTGTGCAGCACAGCAGAGGCAAGATGTTACCTTCTAATGGCAATGGAAATTATTTAATTTGACCTGCCCAGAAGGAACTTGAAAAAATTATCATAAGATCATAGAATCACAGAATCATAGAATAGTTTGGGTTAGACGGGACGTTAAAGATAATCTAGTTCCAACCTCCGTGCCATAGGCAGTAAAATTCCTCATGAATTTCAATTAACTAGGTTTCTAGGATATTTAAGGTAGAAATGACAAGATGTGTCAAAAGTCTTACCCCATTTTTATGATCTGTAGCAACAGAGCAGTGGTTCTCTAGTATAGAAATAAAGGTTAGTTTTGATGCCATTCTTTACCAGCTTCCTTATCATAACAGAGCCAAGTACATAAAAAAATGCAACTACAAACATTTTTTTTTTTTGCTATCACTGAATCTTTTAGCACCATTAGGAAGGAGACTTGACTTGGGGTCAACTGTTTGTATTTGTCCAGTAATTTGAAATTCTGTGTGCTCTGCTGAGTCAGGTTGGGAAGTAGTTGCTCTGAGACAGGGGCCGTTGTCTTTGATGTTAGATAGTGACACAGAAATGCTTTCAGCAGCTAATGCACATCAAAGTATAATCCAAGTAGAACTGGATTATTTAACTGGAACTATTTGCACAGAGTTGTGAACAGAGACAAAATAGCTTGTAAGTAGTAGACAACCGAAATGTTAAATATAAATAAACCTTTTGTCCAAGGACTCACATTTTTCAGATCAGTTTGAACTCATACAGGTATTAGTTAATAATGACCACTCACTTGTTCTGTTTTGTACCCAAACCAAGTCCATCTCTAGCTTTGATTAAGATACTGACTACATAGCAATGAAATTCCCACAATCTCAGCTTAGTCAGAGATCTTCTCCATCACGTCACGTCACGTCACATCACAATGATACCTCAGTTTGCTCTTCTCTTTTGTCTTCACTTCTGTGTTTCTGTGGCAGTTCTTTAACACTAGAATAGGATGACTGACTCTTCACAGGGCATGAATTAGACATGTATTGACTCAAAAAACCTTGAACTGGTATAGAATGGAAAGTCTAAATGAGTCTGCATCCCTTTACACATACTAGAAATACCCACCTATTAAAAACAGTTTACAGTGCTGAGTAGCTAATAAAATATGCAAACACAAAAACCAGACAGGGGACTGCCACTTTTCATGAAGGCAGGAGAGGATGATTGTTGATAGCTTCTTTTTATTTCATGTCCTTGAAGATTCTTTCCCTGCATTTCTTATTTTGAATTTTGCTGTAAAATATCAAGTATGCCTCTCAAAGCCCATGAATTAAATATAAAGAAAATTTTTGCTCTAATTTTAAAGTAGGTACATCCATAGTAAATCCATTATTTTACTTGAAATACAATAACGTATGTACTGATAGGGACAAAACTAGACCTTATAGATTCATCATTGCAGAGTATCTACATGCGTTTTACTCTGAAAACAGAAGCCAACTGATGCCATATCAGGATGGGAGGAAGACTGAGTATTATGGGTCTACAGTTTCTTGTAAGACAGTAAACTCAACAGTTTGAGACAGTAGTCAAATCCATAATCAGTACCTATTTTCAAAATCACTTTTTTTTCTCACAGTGATACAAATAACTGAAAGTTATGAGCATAATATTTCAGATGTGTTTAGATGGTTAATCCCACTGTATTTCTCTTCACATGTATGCTGTTGTAGAGACTTTTATCAGATCAACAGAAAAAAGAAAGTTTGAAAAACATTGTGTGTAAGAATAGCTGTTATCAGAGTAACTGTGCAATATTCTACATATCTTCATTGGCAGTTGAGACAGTAGAAAGTGAAAAGACTTCAACACTTTGCAGATTTAAGGTTATGCTTTGTCAGTGGATGGAATAGCTTTAGCGATTTAGTTTACAAGTCATTGCAATTCATAGTGAAAATGTTTTCCATTGTAATTCAAAATAAATTACCTAGACAATTGTGTTGCCATGTTACTTGTTTCCCAGCTCACTGGAGATAACCTGATAGTAAGAACTAGTAAGTAAATATTTGGTAAGCAATCCTTTTTCATTACTGAAATTTATAATTATAGTTTTTTCCTCTTTAATAATTGAATATGTCTAATTGCTCTTCCTTTTAACTTTAATGCTAGGTTTCAAACTGGTGAATGGACAAGAAAGCACTAGTAAAGCAAAACATTATTCTAGTGTTGCTTTCCCTTCTATACAACAATTTGAACTCAAGCAATAAAGTTAAATGAAAAAGGCACTATACTAGATTTTCAATTACAGCAGAGGCAGGGAGCCCCAATTATCCCTTTCATTACTGAAATACTTCTCATAGCTACACAGGCAGAATCCCTGCTGCTGCTGCTTCTGCTATTCCTGTTGCTGTTACTGCTGCTCTTAAATTGAAGTGCCCTTGAAAACAGATGAGGTTATAGGTCACTAAATAGAAGTTAAAATTGTGGAAAATGTATATTTAAGGAAAATGAAAGAAAAAAAAGGCAGCAGGAACACAGAGATATTCAGATCTTCTTTTCCCTCATCTCTGCTTCAAAGATATGATTTTTCTCCAGATCTGTAATAATTTGTAGTAGCATTTGTGCCACTAGTTTGTCAGTGCACATGAAATATGAATGTGAGCCCTATATGTCTTTTAGTAGTACTTATACCCAGAGATATTTTGTACCAAGAATCTACCGACTGAACAATTGGATGCATTCCATCTCTGGTGTACCCACCTTTTACTGTGTTACAAATCACCAAGAAAAAGAATTATTCTGTTATTGCTTTGAACATCTCTACATGAAGGATATCATATCTCAAGAGCAGCTCTTTATTTTCCCTGTCCACTTCACTTTGGAAGAGAATTCCTTTCTAAAGCACATAAACCTAACCCATGACTTCAAGAGTGGAACAGCAAATCACAAATATTTGCATAGCTTGGTTTACCTCAGACTTGTGTGAGCTGGAGCAATTCATTCCTTGTCCATCAGCCTCCTGTGTGATTTAGAATTGTCTCCTCTGCAAGAACCAAAGAAAAAACCGGGAAGGGCCCTATGTCATATTTTCTTCAGTACAGGAGAAAATCACAACTTATCCTGTTAATGCAGATGAAGATGAAAAGAACATTAAAACAGTTAGTGACAAGATTCTGTCTCAGGCTGAGCAGAAAAAAGTCGGTAAATAACCAGATTAAGTTTATGTAAAAACCCATGACAACCTGTCTAAGCACAAAAGGCAATAGATTACCTAAGACAAGAGATCCGTGCCTCTGAAATAAAATAGCTAAAATGCATTCAGCAACCTGAAAAAAAAGGTTCCTGACACATAACAAGACCAGTCATCATCTTCACCTAACAACAGTCTCAGCACTCGCTTGTTAAAAGTTATGTTGCAAGGAACATATTGCAAGGAACGTAGTGATGCATCATGAGAGAATTGTAACAATGCAGAAGTCTTTCTGAAAATTTCAGTCATGAAGGAAGAGTAGTCCAATCCATAAGATTTTCTGATGAATAAGAAAGTCCAGAGAAGACGTTACACACAAGAAGAATACTTTTACAAATACTTTTAAAATGTCATACTTGTACAAGGAAACAATAAAAGCAAAGCCTTCTGAAATTCCTCAGAAACCTCATTTTTGCTTCCTTCTCCCAGTCTTAGATCAGAGGAAGTCAAATACTTCGGGAAAGGTGGTTTGTTTGTGTATTTTCTAGTCTGGTTGGGGATTTGGGGTTTTGGGGGGGAGGGGAGGGGTAGTGTTTGGATTCTTTTCTATTATTTGACAAAATAATAGCATACGTAATTAGTGTGTAATTTGCTTTTTTAGACACTGACTGCACAAATAGAATCACATGTGATGATATGAACCCCCCTTATTTTTATTCATGCTAGAATTTATTTAGGATCTCATTAAAATTATCAGACATACTTAGGCTAGAATGTCAATGATATTCTAATGACAGTTCCATAATGGCATCTATTACTGTGAGAGGTGTATGAGCCTTTCCTGACTCTTATCAGTTGAAGATACTGGAGCCTCAGAAATTCTCATCTCTATCTCTGAGGAGAACAGTCTTTCTGAACTCTAAAACCCTTTCTTGATATTTTTTTTAAAATTTACACTCTTGCTGAACTCTTATTACTCCATAGTGGAGTACAAGGTACACTTTCTGTCACTGTGATACTTTCCGATCCCAAAATTTTCTGTGAAAAAATAACTGGCAGTTATCACAAACATAGAAGGAGAGAGTATTCAGATCAACCACAAAATCTGCAGCTTTACTTCTCATACAACTAATAATATATTGCCTATCCGTGGAAAACTATTCTTATGTGCAATCAAAAGAACTACATAATCACACTTTGTACAGGTTTTATGACAAATTGAAAATTATTTCTGCTCTATTATGGTCTCTTCCTCAAATCCTATTCAGTGCTGTCAAATTTTAGCTTTAAGTACAATGACTATTAAATATCATTTGTTCTATCTCTCTTTTCCTCTCCCGAGAGAGGGAGAAACATTAGTAACTTTCTCTGGAAAGCTTTAAATTGTGCAGGTTTTGTAGTAGCACCTGTACTGCTGCTCTCTGTATCTCAGAAAGGCTTTCCTGGAGACAGAATAAGCACAAAGAGGGCAGCTGACATGACAAAGGTCGTCTCACCTTCTCAAACAGAGAAATGAAAATTGTGCACCCCTCTGTTTGTAGAGAAGAAGAAAGAGGTGAGATCATGGTTTCAAATTCGTTAATGAAATGGGTGAGGTGAACATGGAACAGTTAGCCACCTAATTCTCTGACCCTAGAATTAGAGAATATCCATTGAGACAACAAGGAGATCTACTTAAAATAGGTGAAAGAATATATTTCTTTGCACAGTGGGCAGAAATTTTCTGGAATCTCTTTCTAGGGGAGATTGTGGATGTAGATGGAATAAGCTGGTTCAAAAAAGGGATTGAAAAAAACATCAGAAATAGGCTTGTAAACTAGATGATGAAGAGAGCAGTCAAGATCATTAATCCAATGACTGTGGAGAAGCATGAGAAAAATTAATATCAGGTATTGGTCAGATTTTTGTGCCTTCCTTAACTATTATCTTATGGTCACTGAACTCGGTGAACAATTTGATCTGATCCAGAAAAGCTTTTTTTATGTTCTCATACTATTTCAACATGCTAAGATAAGGCTTATTTTTATAAGTCATGCTAAAGGGATCAATTTCAGCTTCTGCTTAAATATTTCTCTAACTTTTATCTGCAAAGCAAGTATCCCCAATCAAAACTAAGGACACTAGCAATCAGCTGGGAATCAAATAGGTTTCTAACTTAAGCAATGATTTGATAAGTGAAATCATGAATAGAAACAAACTTTCCAAGCTCTTGGTATTCAAGTCTTCCTATGAATAATTCAGGAAGAAATCATATGAGAAATGTAAGAAATTTGGCTGCATTTTTTTCATTATTGAAACATTCATTTTTTTAATTCCTGCTGTTTAGGACATTCCACACTTTTAAGAGTTTAAAGAACATTTATGGATGCATTTCTTTATAGAGTAAGGGGTAAACTATAGATAGAAAGACAGAGAAATTGTTAATGTGGGAACATTAAAATATCTTTCTTCATTTAAAAGCCAACAAAACCAGAAATGAAAACAACAAATATTCTGGACTGCAGATTAGAAAATACTGAAAATTGCTATGTATGTTGAAAATTTCTTTTTCCTCCACTCATCATAGATATGTTTACTAAATTTATTGAATATATTTACTACTTTTATGTTAAATACAAAGGTAACCTGAAAAATAAGACCATCATTGTATTGTTGCTTTTATGAATATTAATTAAGATTACAAAAATCTAAAGAAAACCCCCAACCTAAGAATCCTTTCCCAAATAAACCCCTTATCCTTCACCACATCTAGTCTACCATTCTTTGGAACATTTTTGCAGAGAATCAGTCTCCTTCTCTGAAGGTGTGAAGAGTGTTATTGTCCCCACTGTGTATTTTCAGAAACATTGATCTCTGTAGCCCATGCTGACTTTGCTTTCCATCTAATTGCTTATTCTCTCTTTTGCCTTTCCTCTAGAATCTTAGCTTATCGCACATTTTTCCACCTCCATAGCTGTTACCTACCACACTGAGTCACTGCAGAGCTGGAGAAAGATGCAAATAAGTCTTTGTGCCAGCTGCCTCTTATCAGCTCAGCCAAAGTAAGGCTGAATGCCAGAAAAACAAGAAACAGGAGGCAGGCAGGATAAAAGACTGGAACTATGGGCAAAATATGAAATATCTGCAGCCAAGAATGTAGAGCAAAACTACTTCTGCCCACACTACCTTCATTTTTCTTATCCCATTTTCTCATAGCTATTTGTATTTTTTTTGAATTCCGATCTAATGAAAGGTGATAAATCAAGAATTTATGCCGCTCTGTAACACTGCAGGATCCAAGTGCTTCATTGCTTTTTTCCTGTTCTTTTTCTGCAACCCATAGGTCAGGAAAGAAAATATTAGAATTTGTGATGAAGAACAAAAAGAAACCGTGTTATATTATGCAGAAGCAAAACCAATGGGTGGAAGTTCAAGTATCAAAGCAATGATACAGACATCCTTCCACCCTTTTGCTGCCTTTCCAGTGTGTATGTCCATGGACAGGATTTGCTCTTAATTCTGAACAAACTGAACTCAAGTTCAATTAAAACTAGACTGAATCTCAGGGTTTTTCTAGCTCCTAACCTCAGATCTCTGCTAATCAGGGACAAAGAGGCCCTACAAGCTAAGACTTTTTCTGCTGCCCATAAGAGCAATGATCCATAACATCCAGTTACATTGCAAGGATCCATTTTTGTAGCTAACAGCTTCAGTTCATCAGAAATTTTATTGTATGGTCTTTCCCTGCGTGGAACTCCTAATGCTGACAGTGGTTCACGCTACTCACAGCATTCAGCTGTTCACAAGAAACCCAATAGAAAAGACTTCAGCTGCAGCCTGGTATCAATATATGCCAGGCTTATACCTAGGCCTGCAACAGAAGGTACATGGAATATGCATTTATGTGAATGAGAGCAGAAGTTATTAAAAGTGGGTTTGTATATCTGTGAGAACATATTTCAAGGCATAACTCACCGGTTGTCTTTTTTTTTCTTTTCCACAAAGCAGAATTTAAATAAAGAAGGATATATCAACAAATTTTGTACAAAAGTATACTAAACTAGAATAAAGGTGTATTTATTATGTAAAATGAAAGAATTGCAAGAGATTCTTCTGAACAGCTTTATGTCAATAGAGTTGTGATGCCTGTGTCTTTCCACAGCTGTCAGAACAGCAGGATTGTCCAAGTCTCACACACACACATACACACACACACACACATTTTTTGTGGCATGGCATGCTTTAAAGAAATTGTGCAGGCAAGCACGCATGACTAGTTGTACAGAGCGGGAAAGAGTCATGGGGTCAGAGTGTTAACAATTATTCTTTGATGAATCCTTGTTAATTTAAGATGCACTGCATCCTAGTCAGCTGCATTTTAGAAGAAAATCAGAAATGTGTAGCATATTTCCCAAGGCAGGTAAAAGATTGAGTTCAGTTTTGTCTAGCTGATGTACTGAAATTCACAGCAGTGCTGACAGGGATAAATGCTCTGCCTGGAAATGGCAGACCACACAGAGATGTATTTGTCATTAAAATTACCCAACTGATCATTTGTTAAATGTGAAGTGTGCCCACCTACTTCTAAATATCAACAACACACTTAGTGAAAAATGGAAATGTGGCTGTTTTTATGTCAGTGTTTCATTTGCCACAGAGATTAAACAGCACCATAAACACAAGTATCCTTTGCAGGGTTCATTGTCACTAATCTAAGGTATGGCACCTAAAATTCTAGAAAACTGGTGAAATATGATGAATGTTATAAAACTAGTAAGACTATTTTCTGAAAGAGTAGTTTTCATTCTCTTCCAAAATAATAAACATATTTATATAGATCCTTACGTAGTTGTTTATTAAATTAAAAACACAGTGTGTGTGAAAATTTAATGGAGTGAATAATTTTCTTTTTCCCTACTCGGTAATGATTCATCATCAAGATCTAATAGAACACAACTTTCATCTCTCCCAGGAGATTCCGCACTCTGTACACTTGCAAATATCAGTATACTGAACTTCTCAGTTGCGCAGGAGTGCAGGCTGTGGTGTTCAGGAACAAAAGTATTCATGCCAGTTGTGACATGAGCATTTACTATATCACTTTCATAAGATATAGTAAAAAATCTTCAAGAAGAGTAAAATGAGGGTAAAAGAACTTGTGCCTCCCTTCCTTCCAGAGGCACAAAATTGTCACAAAACCTCTTTCTTCATTTTCCAAATAATAAAATACAAAAGCATGAGATTTTTGTGATACATCACAGAATTCTTACACTGGTGGCTTTCGGTTATTTCTGAGACTTTCTGATAATGAAATATTACGGAAGGGGGCATACTACACATAGTCACTCTTGGTGTGTAGTTGCTGTTGTAGATGAAAATTCAACAGCACTTTTGTACTATTTCCTCTTTCAGAGAACCCTCTCATCCTCAGCATCACGTCTGATATTTTCTGTTCCTGCCATATACCTGACACCCACCTTGTGAACTTGCCTGCATCTTTTTCAACAGTTTCTCTAATGGGAAAATATTCAATGAAGTAGATGGCTGGGTTTTCTGGGGTTTTCAAAACTCTGCATTCCCCTTGCCCAGTGTAAGTACAATGGAATAGGACCAGGTTTTCCACTCAATCCTCAGGTTCAAAAACCAGCTTAAAAGTAATACCAGACTACGACCTGCCCATCTGCAGTCAGCCTACAATAACTTTAATATGTGAGATTGCTCTGGAGTGCTGGGAGCAAGCCCCACTTTGGTGGCTCTAGCCTCTGGTCCTCTAAATACGAAAACTGATGGAAAGGTAGAAACAGAACTAAACACATTCTGCCTTTGTACATATATCCATAAAATCTATTAGTTTCAATGAAATGGAAGTTAAATATCACTAGGGCAATATGGTCTAATCATTAGAATGGTCTTAGCTTTTAAAAGTGCACACTCCTCCCCACAGAGTTTATTTAAACAAAAATATAGTAATTTTCAGCTTTTTTGTAAAATAAAGAAACAGTTATAGTGGGTCCCTCACAGGGTCACAAGTCCTGCCAGCAAACCTTTTCCAGCATGGGCTCCTCTCTCCATGGGCCTGCCAGAACCCTGCTCCAGAACAAGCTTCCCGGGGGTTCACATCCTACTCTCAGGCATCCACCTGCTTTGGCATGGGTCTCCTCCATAAGCTTCAGGTGAATCTCAGCTCGAGTGCCTGGATCACCTCCTCCTCTCCTTCTGCTCTGACCTGGGTGCCTGAAGAATTGTTCCTCTCGTATATTCTCACCCTGTGCTCCTCTGGCTGCAATTACACCTGTGCAATAACTTTTTTCTCCTTTTTAAATACATTATCACAGAGGTGCTATGACCATTTCTGATTGGCTAGGCCTTGGCCAGCAGCAGGTCCATCTTGGAGCCATTGGGCATTGGGTCTGCTGGACGTGGGGGAAGCTTCTGGCAGCTTCTCACAAAAGCCACCCCTGTAGTCAAAATCTGGCCACATAAGCCCAACACAACAGTGAACTGGTGCAAGATAGTCATATAATCTTGGAAAATTATTGTCTTCTGCATTTAGAATTACATCTTTTGCTTTTACCTGTTTCTTGATGATATGAAAAAATCAATGTGACAGTACTGTAATTTTAAGGACAATGTTCAATGTCACAATTTGTACATAATGGTAAAAGTAAGATGACTTTGCGACTATATAACTGAATGTATTTATTATATTCAATATATTTAAACTGAGAATTAGAGTTTATTATGATCATAATTTTTGGATAATCATTTTTCCTGGTTCACATTTCTACATTCCAAACAGAAACTACTTTTGAAATGAGCATTTAGGGGACCTTTTAGTTACTCCTCTATAAGATGAAGCTCTGATAACTACAAAAATACTTGCATTGTAGTCATTATTTAAGTACTAACAGCAAAATATTTGACTTAGTATTCATTCATACAACTCGTTTTAACGGTACGTCATGAATATCTAATGGAAATGTAAATAATTTTTTAAAATAACAATTCTACAAATTGTTTATCTTCTTAAATTAAACCATGAAAGCCAACACACTGAGAAATCTTTACATCCTGCAATCACCATTAGGAAACTGATATATCAGGAAAGATTAATTTCTTATAGCATATAGGTATACTCAACTTGTCTAGCTCTTCCCATCACGCTTTCCCTATACTCTCTGCTTGGTTTTGGAGAAAAATATACTATAGCATGGCTGTAAACCTTGCCTTGACAACAGCTGTTGCCCATCTCTCTGTCTCTTTTTCAATATTACATGGTGTTTAAAATTAATGAAAATCTATCAGTGTCTTTAACAACATTGCTCTGGATTCTAATGATTAAAACAAAATAATAAAGCAAAAGCAATAGAAACCAGAAGCAAAAAGGAAAACCAAAATAAAACGCATAATTGTTGAATTTCAAACATCCATCTCTAGAGTATCTGTGTAGCTCTCAATCCTTTCTTTTATTTGACGTGTAAATTGATTAGAAGAGATCTGCAGATGCAAATGTTGCTTATATCAGTAACACAGGAGTGACACCCAGCTACGCATTTTTTTCCTGTTACTGAAAACTTTGCTGCTTAATTCCATTTAATCACAAATTTAAAACGAGGGGATATATTTTACTAAAATTAACAAAATGTAGTTATCAAAGAGGGAAAAAATTACAAAAGTAGGATTTATAGACAATTCTTTTATTAGAGAAATAATACATAATCTCTGCTGCTAATTACAAAAAAACCCCTCCCAATCAAAAATATATAATCAAAACAACCTCCCAAAAAAGTTTGTCTTTATCTAAAACTCTTGATTTTCTTGAATTTTCCTTTCATTATCAAAGCATATCCTGATTTACATTAAGCACTCATGCCTATGAGTTCTGCAAATGACCTGGCAAACAGAAAAGATGACCCTGAAAGCTTGAAGAGAGCACATTATTACACTACTATTACACAATTTCAATCCTAAGCCAGATATTTGAAAAATGCATTGCAGTTCTGGGATATTTTGAACATTGATCTATTATTCTGAACCCTTAATGTACATCCTTCAGAAGGAAAAAAGCCAACCCTACAATGTTTCTGTGTTAGACACAAAAGCCATTTTTACTTTCACGTAGATTAAAGCATGTTGGCTGCAGACTCTCTCTCTCGAGACCACTCTTGTGAAATGTGCAAGAAAGGAAAGCCTTGCTGTCAGTTTTCTGCAAACTAATACCGATACAGTAATACACTCTGAACTTGTGTTAATAATGTATTAAACTTGAACCACTTGTCCCTCCTGGAGCTCTTTTTTCTTAAACTAATAATTACTGAAACGATACGATGCTAGCATGCTTAGAACTAGCAAGGCAACCATTTTTTTTCATAAAAAAATTCCTTGCTTCTAAAAGCTGAAAGCGTTATTCATTAATGAGGAAAAAGATGAAAATGACACAACCCAGCGGTATTTGTAAACTATGTAGTGTTAGAAGTAAAGAGGCTTGGATAGGCAATAGCCCTACAGTCAGAACCCTCTCTAGATGAAACATGCTGACTTGTGTCTCTGATGTCCATAATGAAGAGAAACAAGGCTGTGGGTTTCCTATCTCAATACCTTCACCATTTTGTATCATCAGTGATTGGGTTTTTTCTCTGTTTGGAAAAGAAATAATTCCATGCTAATGTGTATTCTTCCAATTATGTTTTGCTGCAAGATGGACATCTTAAGTTAAAAGATATAATTGTAAATGTGTTGGCTGGTGTGAACACTGTCCAGAGAGGCAATAATTGTTTTTAAGTTCCATTTTATGAACAAAACCAGATGATACATGGCTTAGATATGCATTGCACTTAATAAGATGACAAATGAACAAGGAATACAGCTGCATTCACTAACAATTCTGTTGTTCCAACATCAGATTAAAACACTCTTAGAAGGTTGTAGCCTGTATGTTTAATTTCTCCACTGCTGTGGACTATTGATTCCATACATGGCAGAACTTATGTACAACTTCTGTCTCTACAGGTTTACAGTTTTGTGTTAGCTTTGGTGCTCTGCTGCTCTGTTCCTTTTTTTACCCTTGTTTCCTATGATAATTTACAAATGAAATGTTGTGCATTTAACATGAGTTTGTAAGCATCAGACGTCATTAGAAAAATGAGGAAAATAGAGCATGAACCCTGTTCTCAAATTTTGTTAATCTGACAACTGAAATTCAGCTTCAGTAATTTGTGGACTTCCACAACATGGTCTAACATATCTGAACACTACAAGATTTCATGTGATAACTGTACTTTACTCTTTGCAAGGAAGTGAGAAAGCAAAAGTCTGTTTGGCACAAAGTCAATTTATGTTCATTTGGTCCAAGAGTTGTAGCAGCAGGACTGGGCAGAACCACAAAAACATTGCTCACTTGCTCATCTGCTCAGGAAACAGAAATAATACAACATGACATCTCTTCAATCACTGAGCTTGAAGGGTGACTGCTGAATATCAAACACATGCTAAAAACTACTGAAAATTCTCAATAATAAGAAAGTTTAAAAGAGTCAATACAAGTAGATCTCTGTCTAATCATTCAAGAAATTATGAAATGAGATGAGAAGTCTCATTTCCTAACCTCAACAGCTTGTGTCTACCCCTTGTGCCTCTCTTCGGTCCTGCTGAGGCTGAGCTAGTCTCAGAATCCTGTAATGCACCAAAATGACTGTATGGACAAAAGATTTTGGGGAAGCTCTCACACTGGCCCAAAAGACACCCTATTACATTATCCAGATAAGAACTCCTGCTTTCTAGTGACTCCTGAAATTTTCAGTAAGAAACTTCTTTGTTAATTATGCTTTAGCCAATGAATCATTCTATTGTTTCAGTTACTTATTAATATAAACCTTCTACACTTGCAATGTAAATCTTGCCAAAATATTTCAAACAGTAAAGTTTCAGTTTTCTCTCTTCAACTCAGAAGCTATAGTGGTTTTCTATAGAAGGGGAAAAAAAGTCACCCATGCATAAATTTCTTTCTTTTACTTAAACCCATATTTTCTGCTCCTAATCAGCCTGAGTCCTTCAAAGTATTTTCTCACTTGATCTCTTAAAATAGTTTCTAAGCCTTTTTCCACAACTGATGTTCTACATAGCACACAAAAATAGCCTAATGCTCACATAAGTCTTATCTTAGGTTAATTCTATACACCTGTGTTTTTTGAATCCTTAGGACATGTTCTTATCAGTGAATACCTGCAAGAATTCCTCCTTTTTCAGTATTACTTTTCATGTGTATTTTTGTTCAAGAGTTAGTTTTGAGAGCTATAACTTTTTGT
This sequence comes from Rhagologus leucostigma, assembly GCA_013397725.1. Taxonomy (NCBI): domain Eukaryota; kingdom Metazoa; phylum Chordata; class Aves; order Passeriformes; genus Rhagologus; species Rhagologus leucostigma. The sequence continues at coordinate 1,431,491 of VZTD01003687.1, read as the reverse complement.
TATGGATTCATTCCATGGTCAATTAGCAACATTCATAGCCCATAAAAAATAAGACAGAGACTTTGAGCCCACACTATTTATACCCTGGGTAACTCTCTTCCCTTTTTCAGTACTTGATGATATGCTCTTTCTCTCCATTCTATTTTTTAAATATTTTTTCTTATATTCATGACACAGCTGGCAATGGCACAGTTGAGAACCTCTGGATAAGAATCAAGGGCAAACAAATAATGTGAAAGACATTATAGGAGTCTACTGTAGACCTCCTAGCCAGGATGATGACACCAATGAATTATTCTTTGAGGAACTAAAGGAAGCTTCCAAGTCAATTGCCCTTGTCCTTATGAGGGACTTCAACTCACCAGAAATTAGTTGGAAGCATCACACAGCTGGTACAACCCATTCCAGAAGACTCCTAAAAAACCTGGATGACAGCTTCACGGAACAGGTCCTAAGGGAGCCAGCTTGGAAAGATGCCCTTCTTCACCTGCTGCTTGTCAACAGAGAAGATTTTGTGATTGGCAGCTGTCTTGGCAACAATGATCTCGAAGAGATCAAGTTTATAATCTGTGTTGACAGGAGGAAAAGTGCGAGCAAAACTTTAACTCTGGACATGAGGAGAGCAGATTTCAGACTGCTCGGGGAACTGGTAAGTAAAGTCCCCAGGGAAAATGTTTTTGCAGGTGCTGGGGTCTATCAGTGCTGGTCACATTTTAAACATCACCTCCTAGAGGCAGAGCAACAGGCAATTCCCAAATGTCACAAGTCAAGCAGGTGAGGCAGAAGGCTGGCTTGGCTGAACAGAGATCCTCTCGGAAATAAGGCACAAAAAGGAAAGTGTATGATCAATGGAAGCAAGGTCAGGTGACATGGGAAAAATACAGAGAAGCTTCTTGCCACTACAGGGAGAAAATTTGTGCATCCAAAGCTCAACTGGAGTTGAAGCAGGCCAGAACTGTGGGAGAGAATAAAATGGAGTTTTTTCAAGTATAATAATGGCATTATGCAGTGTAAAAATAACGTCAGCCCATTACAGGATGAGAATGATCACCTCACAAACAGGGACATGGACAAGGCAGAGATGTTTAATGCATTCTTTACCACTGTTTTCAATACGGATGATAGATCAAAGGGATCTCAGTACCCTGAGCTGGAGGACCATGACTGTGAGAATGATCAACACTCAGTTGACCCTGAAACTGTGTGGGACCTGCTGCTCCAGCTGGATCCCTACAAATCTATAGGGCCTGAAGGCATTCATCCAGGAATCCTCAAGGAGTGAGCTGATGTATCACAAAAACTCTCTTGATTTTTCAGCAGTCTTGGGAATCTGGAGAGGTCCCAGCTGACTGGAAGCTGGCAAACGTCCCAGTTTTCAAGAAGAGCAAGAAAGATAACCCCAGAAGCTACAGGCCTGTCAGTCTCACTTCAGTGCCTGGTAAAGTTACGGAGATTATTCTGGAAGGTACTGAAAACCACCTGAAAGACAACACAGTCACTGGTCACATCCAGCAAAGTTTCACAAGAAGAAAGTCCTATTTATCAAACTTGGTTTCCTTTTAAGACAAGGTAACCCACCTAGCTGGTTATGGGAAGCCAGTTGATGTAATCTTTCTGGATTTCAGTAAAACTTTTGATACTGTATCTTGGATAAACACATCATGTGATGGGTGAGCAACTGGCTCCCAGGTCAGGCACAAAGGATCATAGTGAATGGGGTGATATCAGACAGATGATCTGTCACTAGTGGATTTCCACAGAGCAAGTTTGCAGATGATACAAAACTGGAAGGAGCTGTTGACTTCCTCAAAGGCAGGGAGGCCCTGCAGAGAGACCTCAACAATTCAGAGGGCTGGGCAATCACCAACCATATGAAGTTCAAGGGAAAATTCTGGATTCTGCACCCGGGATGGTGGATGCACCTGGATGTAGAGACAGACTGGGGAATGAGATCCTGGAAAGCAGTGCTGTGGAAAGGGACGTGGGGGTACTGGTGATGAAAAGCTGAATATAAGTCAGCAGTGCTCTGGCAGCCAGGAGGGCCACGCGTGTCCTGCGGTGCATCAGGCACAGCATCGCCAGCCAGGCAAGGGAGGGGATTGTCCCGCTCTGGTCTGTGCTGGTACAGCCTCGCCTTGCATATTGTGTGCAGTTTCGGGCACCACAGTGTGAGGTCATAAAGCTGTTAAGAGAGTTTCCAAAGGAGGGCAACAAAGATGGTGAAGGGCCTTGAAGGGAAGCTGTGTGAGGAACAGCTAAGGTCACTTGGTCTGTTCAGCAGACACTGATCTCTTCTTTGTGGTGACCAGTGACAGGACCTGAGGGTGTGGCCTGGAGTTGTATCAGGGGAGGTCTAGGTTGGATATTAGGGAAAGGTTCTTCCAGAGGGTGGTTGGGCACTGGAACAGGCTCCCCAGGGAAGTGGTCACAGCATCAAGCCTGAGAGAGTTCAAGAAGCATTTAGACAATGCTCTCAGGCACATGGTGTGACCCTTGGATATGTCCTGTCCAGAAGCTGGACTTGATGATCCTTGTGGGTCCTTTCTAACTAAGCTTGTTCTGTGATTCTGTGATTCTGTGACATATCAGTATTTTACAGATATAGAGTAATATTTCACTGGCAAAAAGGAAAACATTTCCTTCCAGCTCAAGTTCAAACATTTTAAAAGCTCTTAATATATTCTTCCTTATTACAAATATTCATCCACTATAGCTTTGAAAGATTCATTTGCATCCAGAACAAAAACAAGCTACAAGAAATTAAAGAGGTTCAAATAAATATTCACACTTTGCACGCTTATCTAAATCAAACCTCCAAAGCCTTTCAAGTCTGCTCAACATAGATTTCACTTCACCTTGTAAACTGCTTCCTAAATAGGTCTTTAAATTGCTTCAGATCATTTTGGTCATTCAAGACATTCTGCACTGTCGAACAAAATAAAAATAGCAGAAAATCTGAGACTGACACACACACAGAAGCCTATTTATGTGTTCAGTGATTCTTATTCCAGTCAGTCATTCTCACAATAACTCTGATATGTCAAAATCTATAATTTTTGGCACAGTTTATCGACATGTATTTTTCATTTGATTTCTCATCTTATATACATGTATGTACTATTCTTCTCTTCCAGAAAGTAAGTTCAGAATAATAGCTGTCTTTATAGAACATGCCATTTTGAGATCTTTTTTTAGTAAGCTAAAAAGTCACTTTTTCATCTATGTTCACTTCCAGTTACATTTATTTCAGCTGCTTATTTTTTAGAATTTTGACAAGTTGATGTCAAAGCCCTCTTGATGATTTTCCTCAGTTATCTGCCTTATTGTATATATTTCCACCTTTTTCTCCCAATTTAATCAGCGTTTAATCAGTGCTTGCAATCTTGATTAATCACAGGCCTTAAGGTTGCTGGACCATAAATGTCTAAGGCCTAAGTAAGTACCCTTATGAAAATTTAAACAGGTTTAAAAATTGCAGGAAAATAGAAAAGGAAATAAAATTTTTACCTCTGCACTAGAGAGGAGTAGATTTTCTTCAACACCTGGGTTTTAAGAGAAAGTCTCTGCGTCCACAACCCAGATCAAAATCTGGGATCATAACCATTGTACTACTTATCAGACGCTTGAATTCTGCTTAGAGATGAGTATCTAGCCATATATCCTAGAGGTCAGCACTGGGTCAAATCCTGTTCCACATGTCCATTAATGATGTGGATGATGGGGCAGAACACACTATTAGCAAATTTGGTGATGACACAAAACTGGGATGAGTGGCTGATGCACTGAAGGGTTGTGCTGCCTTGTCAGGCTGGAGAAATGGATTGACAGAAACCTTTTGAAGTTCAACAAAGGCAATTGCAAATTCCTTCACCTGTGTGCATATAGCATCATGCACAATACACACTGGGGACCAAGGATCTGGAAAGTAGCTTGGCAATATAGGACTGGGAGATCCTGGTAGACACAAGGTTTGACATGAGCCAGCAATGTGCCCCTGCAAGTAAAGAAGGTGAATGATATTCTGGGCTGTATAAGGAGGAATGTTGCCAGCAGACAGAAGGGGGATTTTGCTGCTTAAAACTTTAGGCAGCTTTGATAATGAGGGAATTGCTTTGGTGAATCCCATTCTTAAAAGATTTGCTTGTCTTCCTGTATCATGTATCAAGGGTATAGATTCCACCAGGACACACATATTTGAAACTCCCTTTTTGAGATCTACTCTGCTTGATCATATTGTTTGTTTTCATTTCTTATCCCTTTCAGTTCTAATATCTTTAAAGAAATTGGTACTTCACTTGAAATAAAATGAAAATGTCTTTGCAGTAAGTCTCCTTTCTAATGTGAGAACCAGGAATTAAATTTGTTACATTTTGCGTTAAACTTGAAAATCAAAAAAGAGAATGAGTCACCTAGGAATATATGAATTCTCTTATTAATCTGGAAGTGTAAATTAAAAGACTGACTCCGACTACATAATTTGTGTTTCTGAAACTTAAATTTGTAGGTTTATTTTTCATGAAGAACAATTGACATGAATCAAATTCTCTCACATGATTTAGTCTTTTTAAATGGTATTTTTTAATTAGATGTTCCAATTTATGCATCAATATTTTCAAGCATCAGACCATTTATCTTAACACATACTGCAGTTCTTTCAAACTATCATTTTATTTTTCTGCCAATGAACATCTTTCTCTCTTAAGAATATTTCACTTTCATTTTTTTTTAACTCTTAAAGTTGTGGGAAATTATTAAAGGCAATTTCTGCTTTCCATAGTTAGATTATGAAGAAATCTTATGTTAGGGCGTTAGAATTTATTACCCCTTTGTCACAGTCAGTGAATAATTTGTCTTGCCATGTCACTGAATATTTTGGAAAAATATTTCACAATCTATATCACAATGTTTTCATACCACTGAATTATTACCAGTATGTATTTTAAAGCAAGTAATTTGATTCTTTTGTATCTTACCAAACGTTGTCAAAATGGAGAGGATATGGCGAAAAACATTGCTGAACTCTGCTTGCACAATAAATCATTGAAGTCACAACTGCAATAGTAACATCTAGTTTTATTTATGTAAAAATATTACACATTGGGAATTGATTTTTTTCAACTATTTTGCTGAAGCTACAGCTGGTTTGGCATCTTTATACTTATTTGGTTTGCAAACCCCAAAAAGTTATCTCAAAATACGTTTTAATTTTGCAGCAAAAGATGCAGATAAAAGGACATCATAAACTGCAGGAATTTCTGGGTACAGAAGGACATCTCAGATCCATTGATTCAAGCCATTAATCTGACTGAAGAGAGCTCTACCCTAACATCAATTTCTCCTCTAAGAGTCACCTTCCTTGTCACTCCTCAAGCTTCACCTTTATCCAGTTGCTCAATGGAGTAACAGTGAAGTGAAAATACAATGTTAGAAGTGAGGGATAAGCTCTTAACCTTGGTGTTTCTATAACTGCTCTAAAGAAAAACAACCCAAGGCCATTTTCCAAAGGGTCAGTTATTTCTACTGCCTTTAAGGTTACTTAAATATTTTATATCTTTTTGTTCAGCTGCATAGTATGAAAGGAAACAATGATTTACATGTAGAAAGAGAAATCTTAATTTCTTGTTGGAAAACTAAGTGGTAGTACAATAACAGAAGACATTTATACAAAATCAGCATAAATATTGGCTATCTTGATATGTGAATTAGGATAGGAGTCCTGTTTCTATTTGCAGAAACAAGAAAAAACAATCAATAGGTGAAAAGAAAATAAAATAGGTACTTAGGGTAGTAAGGGCAGTCTAACAGGCTCTTTGCATACCCTGCTACGAATCAGTAGCATATATATGGTACACAGGCAAAAATACAGACAGAGACATTTTGTTCACCTCCTCTTATCAGTACTGTTGTCACAGAATAACTGCTTGCCTGTTCACCTCTGCTGTAGGAATCCATGTGTATCTGAGAACGTAATGTGCTTGTCAAAGTGACAACAATCTTGTATTTGGTGCTTCAACATCTGAAAAAAAGCTAGTGGAAAATGTATGAAAAATGTCTTTAGAAGCCCTTTAGATATTAAAGTAAAATTCCCTCTGGACTTTAAGAATAGCAGGTGGTCAGTAACAAAAAAGTTTTGGTGTTTTAAATAATTGAATAATTGCTGTTGATATCAGATATGATCTATTGACCTTGATATTGCTGCCTACATGCCAGCTAAATAATTTCCATTTTGAACTAAAATTAAGTGGAATACTTGCTGCAAAGTAACAGTGCACACAGCAAAGAGTTTTCTTATACGAGATACTGTTCCAAATTCTAACCAGGTATAAATTAAAACAAGTGTAAATATGCCAATCATGCCAGTATTATTTGCCCACCATCTTTGTTTTATCATCCCCACAGAGTATTTAAGCAGAGGACTTTTTTTTAAAGTTTTTATTTTCTTTTACATTTTTTTGCAGAAAGATTTATAGAAGACTCTTCCTCATATCTCTCCCAACAACACTTTAATTCTGAGAGTTGGGATATATTCCCAGGACAGCTGTAAATTGCTAAAACAAATGTCAACTGCAAAAATGCTTAACTTGAAAGCAAGGCACCCAAGTGAAGAAAAATCTGTAAAGTGGGGAATATGGAACTGACACAACATAAATACATGAGTATAGCTCGTTAGAAAGGAGTCTCAATCCAATTGCTGTAGGTCTTCTGCCAACTGTGAACTGTAATGGCAGGAGGAGTTATTATAACCTCAGCTAAAATGATGATTGCTCTTTTGGTCCAACAAAATACCAGCTATCATCAGCTTTTGGCAAGTAGAACTTCACCAGCTACTAAGCCTGGGTAGGACACTGGGAACTGGAAGGAAATGGACTCAGAATAATTTTGTTGGTGCATCTTCTGACGTTTCTCAGTAAACAGTAAACTGAAACAGTAGGTGGTTACAGCATCCATATTACTCATACCATTCATTAATCACTCTCTGTTGTACAATAATAGGAAGTCTTTTTTAAATAAAGACTTCCATTTTCCTTCTGCAAAGTGCCTGTGCTTAAGTAGCTAAGAAAGTGTTCTCTAGTTTTAGGCCAAATATTTTTTTTGTATAAATTCTCTGATATGGTACAAAAATCTCCTTCTTGTTGCAGGAAGAATGTCACCCAAGTAATTAAATTCAGCACTTACGAAGGGATAGGAAAATTAAATCTGCTACATTTTTCCCAGTATTGCAGTGGGCTGTATTACTTCAATCTACTATGTTAATGGTAGGAACTATATTTTTATACATCTTTTTCTGTGGTAAAAGTGAACCATAGCACACAAGACTTACTAGTAAAGGACTTCCCTCCTGCCAGGAGTTTAAGGTATTCCATTCCGAACATAAGCAACTAAAGTGACAGGACAAGGAAATTTTCTAAAGGATGAGGTGAAATGCATTGAAGTTAAAGATATAATAGGTTCCAATGCTTTGTGGGTTTTTTCCTTCCAGTTTTCTGCTTGGATGACATGCAAAACAGATGACATACTTTGCTGAAGACACTACCATATGCATTATTACTACTTTCACTTTATCTGCACTGAGGGGTTTTTTGAACCTTACTCTCTATGGAGAGAAAAGATATCAAAATTCTTTCCTTATTTCTGCTAATCATTTTACTATAAGGAACACTTTATTTTGTGAATCTTCTGAAGATTTAACCACCCCTCACTGTTTTTTTGAAAGCTCTGAGCCTACCAACAGCACTACCATAAATATGCTGATAATATAAAGAACAAGAAATAAAAGCAGATGCTGAAGGCTGTTATTAGAAGACCTCTAATTGCTTCTTCTTTACGGAGTTTGTCAATGAAAAATAATGCATTTGTTACAAAACAAAAAATGCTTAACCCTTCAGACTACATTTTTACAACCTACAAAATATGCTGATGAATTTGAAATTGAGTGATCTGTCATTGCTCCACTGAAAACTATTTAGTCATTAGCATAAGCATACTAGTAGATACAGAGGAATCTTCTTAGATCATTAATTTAAGTTTAGTCTTTTATTCCGCTACACTTGGATGCAGAATTGGGATGAGAACCACACGGACCATTTAAGCCAGAAGCAAGTGTCTAAACCTGGCCTCTGTACTCCTAGTAGAACTACACGAACAAAGTCAGACAACTGAATTGAACTGCTCTGTAAACTGAACTCCTTTTCAGAACTTAGTCTGCAGATGGTTTCCATCTGATAAGCATTTTTCCTACACGTTTCCAGCTTTAGACACATTTTATATTCCTGGTTGCTGCCCAGCATTCATTCATCCTGTCTCTCACACTACTGCAGAAATACAGGACAGCTACCTTGCTGTTACTTACAGAGAACTTTTTATTCGGAATAGACATGACTCCAGTTTCTAGGGCTGGCAAACTAGAACATTTCATAAACAACACATTTAATCAGGGACTTTGTTTTTAATAAATTCCACCTTCTGAAGTTTTTTTTTGTTTTGATCTACTCGGTGTTAACTCACCAGGACTTAAAGAATTGTACTCATTATAGAGGACTTCAATGAAATCAGATAGATGGATAGTCTAATTCTAAATTTCTTCTAATCCCAAAGAAGTCTGTCTTATTAATGTATTTCCAAAAATTAACACAAGAAGAAAAAAATTTGATATTCTGAATGCTGAATTAAGATTTACATTTTGCCCTTTAAAGAAAGCTGCAGTTGTTTCTGTGTCCTAGAACTGCACAAAATCTGTTAAATGTAGAAAAGAAAGCTTCTGAGTGCTGTTTTCAATTGATCCACGTACTACAACTGATTGGTTTTTTGGAAGACATCCAATTCTCCTTCAGAATGTTCCTGCACCTCCATTTTTACAGGAGTTCTGCATACAAGCAGATGGACCAAATACAGAGGAAAAGAAGTGGGAAGAAAAGGTAAATATTTATTTCAAGTACTGCTTAAAACATCATTGGATGGATGTTGCATGGTACAAAAATATACTTCAAAATTGTTTGGTAGCTGGGAAGCAACTGAACACGAGGGACAGTTTGTGATCTTTAAAAATTTGATCTTTCAAGCCTTTTACAAAATGAAGCACAGGTTTAGAGCAAATAAAGTGACTTTTTCTGCTTGGCTGTAAACTACTAAATTCGTTGATAGATAACACTGACTAGGAAATGGAAAGCCTGTGTATGTTATGTTATCAGTAAATATATGTCCAGGAAATACATGAATCATAAGAAAACATAAAGACTGTATGTAAAATTTAGAAACTGACTTCACAATAGTATTAATCAGAGACAAAGGCTAAATTTTCCAAATGATAACATGTGTTTTGAGTCAGTGTTAAGTATTTGGGTAAGTGTTAGCATTTTCAGACATAAACAGGATATGAATTTTGGACTGTCTCTCTAAGCTAGATATCTAATAAGTGTTGCTGTTCTGTGGGGCATCTAGCTATCGAGATTTCTGAAAACATGAAGTGTAACAACTCTGTGATAATTTATTTAAGAAGTAGTAAAAAAAGAAAGTTATTGTGCAGATGTAATTGTGGTCAGAGAAGAATGGAGTAAAAACACGCAAGAGGAACAACTCTGCAGACACCCAGTGTCTGCAGTGAAGAAGGGAGGTGCTCCAGGCACTGGACCTGAGATTCCCTTGCAGCCTGTGGTGCAGATCACTGTAAAGCAGCTGTGACCCTGCAGCCAATGGAGGACAACGGGGGTGCAGAGATTCACCTGCAGCCCATGGAGAAGACCCACATTGGAGGGGGTGGATGCCTGAGATGAGGCTGTGACCCTGCAGAAAACCTGTGCTGGAACAGGGTCCTGGCAGGGACCTACAGACCCATGGAGAGAGGAGCACACACCAGAGAAGGTCTCCTGGTAGTACCTGTGACTTCATGAGGGACGCACACTGGAGCAGGCTGTGCCTGAAGGACTGCACCCCGGGGAAGAGTGACCCATGTTGCAGCAGTTCCTGGAGAACTGTTGCCTGTGGGATGGACTCTTCCTGGAGAAGTTCATGGAGAATTGTCTCCTGTGAGTGGGCCCCCATACTGGAGCAGGAGAAGGACTCCTCTCTCTTAACAGTGGAAGAAATGTGGGATGAACTGACCATAACCCCCATTCCCTGTCTCCCTGTGCTATAGGAGGAGGAGGAGGTAGAGCTGGGAAGGCGGGAGGAGTGGAGGCAAAAGTGTTTTTAAGGTCTTATTTTACTTCTCCTTATCCTGCTCTGATTTTGCTAGTAATAAATTAATAACCCTAATTTGAGCCCATTTTGCCGGTGATGGTATTTGGTGAGTGATCTCTCTCTTTCCTTATCTCTGCTCATCAACCCTTTGTTATGTTTTCTCTCCCCTATCCATCTGTGGAGTGATAGAGAGTCATCCAGCCAAGGTCAACCTACTACATATTGTGGTGCCCAAAAGTGTACACAGTACTCAAGGTGAAGCTGCACCAGTACAGAGCAGGGTAGGATGATCACCTGTCAAAACACTGTATCTTATGCATGAGTACAAATGCTTTAAATTGAAATCTGGTCTAATGCCTCCACCTGCAGAGCTGTCTCTTTGGACAAAAGGTATTCTGCACAGTTGGGGTTTTTTTTCTGCTTTGGAAAAACCCCACTTCTAAGTTAACATGATTATATCTGTCACAAAATAAGAATTAAAAATGGAACATTCACATTTAGACTTGCTTGATAGCACCTTATAAATTATGGTTTTCATTATGAATAGAAGAAACAGTGCAGGTCATGATCTTTTATATTGCATCTTCCCATGGAAGAGATCAAAAAGTATCACGAGAATTGATAACTGTCTCCTGGCAGACCTCTTAGCAAATGAGTATGTACTGTCCATATTTCACCTACGAAAAACTGAAGTAATTTAATGGTGGGTGACATTTTAAAAAGCAGTGGGTAAGTGGAACACTATGGCTTAGATCTTGACTGAGCAGGGGTTCTTGTGCTTATGTTCACATTTGGAATACAAATATATGCACTGTTTGGAAGTCCTTTTACATGAGGTTATTGTTCAAATTCTTTGGTAATTAAAGAAAAAAAAAGACACTTTCATTTACTTCTTAGTATTTCTTATACTGCTTTTTCAGATGTTCTTGTGGTTTTGGTCTCCAGATATATCAAATACAATCAAATACAATGAAAAGGATGACCTCTGTACCACAAGAAAGTCAGGGCCAGAGTTATTAAGGAAAGATTTACTGCTTTTTTAATAATCACTCTTCATCTTCTGTATCATGAGAAAGCCTTCTATAAGCAACATCTCAACTGAATAGCATCATAACAAGGTTTGTAAGAAACAGAAATTTAAACATACAGCAGGGATAACAAAATAATTTGCAACTACATTTAAATTTGAAAATTACATATATAACACTGTCTATCCTCAAAAGGATGAACTAGCACTAAGCTATGCCTAATCTTTACTCTTTTTGTAAGCTTATTCTTCGTTCGTCAGAATTTTTCCATATAAGGCCAGATAATGTCTCTTGCAAAGGCAGGGGGATGGAAAAAGATCTGTAAGATTCCTTCCAAACCAAACCATTCTGCAATTCTGTGATTCATTCTAAGATATATCAAGTGATGAATAATGACATTACAATATATATTTTCCTACTGGTAGAACATTATAGACTAATATGCTATACAATAATAAACCTTGATACTACTTAAATATACTGTCAAATCAATTTCTTGCCTAACTTATGTGACTGACTTTCTGTTTATGGAATATTTGCCAGACACTTAGATAAGTAAAAATTATTTGATGTTATGTTTCTATTTCTACCTTTAGAAAACCTATTTCTAGATTTTATGGGGTAAAAAAAGACTAGTTTCCAGGTTTTAGGAAGAGAGTTAACTATGTACCTGGACTTTATCAGCTAATTATAAAAGGCAAAAAAAATCCCAAATCCCAGTTGATCTGAAGAAACAGTACAGCAAACGCACCCACCTTTACCTCTATTTCTGCATGGTGCTTTAAAGTCAGTTCTGAGATTTGATATAAGAAAGAATAGCGTGTTCTTGTTTTGCTTTATTATGTTGGAAAACATGACAAGAAACAGCAGAAATATCACTATAAGGAGTAAATTTCTAGAAAGCGTATGTAGAAGTATGCTTGTGTAGATACATGCATACACAAATACACAGAGACCCATAATAAAATTATTTTACATTTGAGAACAGAAATGTTTATCTGTTACATATTCAGAATTTTTCTAAAGCTACAGATTTTTTAAAGTAGCTTTCTCTAGGGGAATTAATGTGACCCAATGCAACCGCCCCAGTTTGCCAGTAAAAATTGTGCCACTGCTGGCAGTGGAAACTGCGTCCACAAAATATTCTGGGTTAATTGACATGGCAACCACCTAATCATCATGTAAGTGCTCATCTTTTTTATGACAAGATATCTGTTTGGCTGAGAGGTTTGATTCCTTTCTTCTGATCTGACTCTGTATCAGTTTGGCCTGATGAGTTCTTTGTTGGTTCCTTTGTTGCTTTTTTAAATGAAAAATGGTATAAAAGTGCTATCCTGATCTTCTTCACAATAGTGCAAGCTTTAACAGAGCGAGATATTGAAACATGAGGTAACACCTATTATAATGATTCCATTCATGAAAGCTGCCACGTGACAACTCCACAGCTGGTATTCCAGAAAAAAGGCATGCCACAAGCTAACACTGCAAATCTAGAAAACATTCCTCCCCCGTGTCTCTCTCACCAGAGATCCAAGGTAAGTGCCTCCAGACTTCAATACAGTCAGTATTTGATCACTTATCCAATAAAGGAATCAGTTTTGTTGGTTTTCCGTCTTTACACTTGCCTTCCTACTCCTCAGGAGTGAGAGTGGCTGCTTTCTTCTCTTTTCCCATAAGCTCAAAAATCTTCAAATGTTCTTGGCTGAAACTCTTGCTAAATTCAGTGAAATCTTCAATTCACATAGAATCTGTAACATACAAAGTATAGCTCCAAATGATATGACTCATGGACAAAAAGCCATGGAAATAAATTGTGCACAGTAAAGTTAATTCAGTCTTAGGTTATCCGCTAAATATCCCATTTTTCCCATGCAATTGAATAAAGTTATGCCCTTAAAATCACTTTTACCAGTTTTTTTTCAGTCACCCACTGGCACAGTTTCCAACTTCATACATAACTTAGATAATTTCAAAATAAGAAGGAGATCAACAGGCAAAATGAGACCTCCTTAAAGTCAATTATGATATAAAAAGAACTGTTGGATACATTCAGTCCCTAACTAAATGAGTAAATAAAATTTGGTTTGGTTCAAATATAAAACCAACATTAAACCAGTAACTTAGGAGAGAAATTAGAGAATATGTCATCTGGAATTTTCATGATCTCACTACTTTTGGCCAATACTTGAGGCATCCTTGGAAATTGTAGCTTTCTTGAAAAGTTTTAGTTGGTTTCTTCCTTTCGGTGTTTGGAAGCTATGAAGAATGTCGGGCGTGAACAAAAGAAAAATTCTTACTGAGACAGAAACTCAGATTTATTCCAAAATGTCCCAAGAATTATTTAAGGTTAACAGGAATCAGGCAAGTTATTTTATGCACATCTCAAAAGATTTAATTGCATCATTTATCATTCAAAAGCTGAAGCTGGCAGGAAGGTATTGACATTAAGAGAATATTTCGTTTCCCACAGGAATTTTACTATCCAGCACCATGGAACACCTGCCACACAGCGGTCACTGTCACCATAAGCATCTCTGAGCAGCATAATAACAAGTTTTCTTGGGATGAAGAGTGAAATTCCCTTTCCTTATGTGCAAATTTGTTGTAGAGCACAAGTGCACTAAACTTTTATGAAAGCTTGCCAGACAAAAAGCTTTTATGAATATAAAGGTTTTAGACTATAATGAGGACTCAAATCACAGTTATTAGTTTGAGTAAGCATGCTTTTAAAGGAATATGTTAAAAGGAACAAAAGAAATAGAAAATAAAAAAAACCCAGTGGTATTCCCCATGCACTGTAAATGAGCTGAATCGTGCTAACCCTCTGGTAGTGCTGTAGTGTTGTACTCCTGTTTCAATAGTTTCTATAATTTCAGTTCTAGCAAGGAGAGGCAGTGAAGACTGTGGGTCATACATGATTTGTCGAGGAGTTTAGGGAATTTCTAATGAAGCACAATCCCACAAACACAGTTTTGGTCAGATCACTGACTTTGCTCGAGTGAACGGGCTTAAACCTTACAGATAGACAATTCTTTACAATCATGGTGAATATGAAACTCAGCAGCATAAACCAACATAAATCATACAAAAGGAAAATGAAAAAAATAAATCATGGTCACGATAAAAATCCCTCTCGATTACTGTCTTTCCCTTCCGTTTTTTTTATGTATAAGACATATTTCTCTTTATGAAAAAGGTGTTAAGAAAAGCATTAAGGTAATTTTTGCTTTTAACTGACAGAAATAGCAGCAGTGGAGTCAATAGTTTTCATCCGATGCTAAGGCTTTCAAGCCAATTCTTTAAATTCTTCTCTCTGTTATAAAATCCTGTAAAATTTTTGCTCATCCCACTCAGTGGCTTTTTTTCCAAAACTGATTAATCCTTACCTACTTAATGATATGATTACACTAGCATGTAGTACAGCGGGAACAGAGGAGAAGAGCAAAATAATTGATGCCAAGGGCCTGACATCTTCAATTTTTTTTTTATTTTGTAGAATACATGAGCCTTTCAAATGCAGCAAGAGAAACTTATCAGTCTCCTTCAAAAACGTCAACAATTTCTCTGTTTAGTAACAAATTACTATCTGCAAGGTCTTAGCTTGTTACCTTTGATATCAGATTTCTATTCTCATTTTAACAAAGAAATCTAATTTACGTTTTAACACCTATGCCATCCACAAGTTTTGTGACTTAAGATCAGCTCTCACCAACATCAGCTTCCAGAATTAGTGAGCAGACTTCTGCTGTTCCAAGACCTCAGCGATCTGCAGAGTTCAAACAGTTCAGTGAAATTTGCTGTAGGACTTGAAGTCTCTGGAAATATTGCTTCATTTGAGGGAAAAAAATAAGGACATTGAAGCAAAACATGAACACTGCAGCCCAGCTGCTTTGGCTTACGAGACTTACAAGAGAAAGTGATGGTTATGTAATTTTTTTTTCTATTCATCGTAACAACCGTATCCTTAACATTTTGTAAGACTATCAAAATCCTATCAGAATACTATTTTATATACCATCAGTCTCAGTAGCTGCAACACCACACCTGAGAAGGCATTATTACTCACACCACCATTGTAGTTCTGCAGAAAAAAAAAAAAATGAAACGAAAAAAATGTCTCCTAAGATGAAAGAAAAGCTAAAAGGAGAAAGAAAACCAGACTATAAACTTCAAGTTTTTGCAAAGAAGTAAAAGTTTGTGGCAAAGTGGTGGGATATTGTCCAGAAGGTACGCATCAGCTCTGTCATCTTTCCATGCAATGTATTCTTCTTGCAGAAGAATATTCTCAGCATATACTGGAAGCTCTTTCAATGAGGTGCCTAATATTCTGACAAAATCTTCTGGTAAAGGGTGTCCACTGAGCTGCTTTAGTTTATGGATAGTATGATACACAGGAAGATCTGATTGAGAAATATGGAGAGCTTTACATTTGTTCAATGCCCACTAATTAACTGCCTTTCAAATTATTAGCAAATTATGGAGCCAGAGGTTTTAATGTTATTTAAAACTGATATTTGAGAGGTCTGAACAGGTAAAAAAAAATAACAAAACCAAAACAAAATCCTGACTCTCAAGGTTCTTCTTCTTCTTCTTCTTCTTCTTTTTTTCTCTTTTTTCCTCTTTTTCAAAATTTATTTTATTTTATTTTATTTTGCTTTTCAGAATTCTTCAAGCAGCTTGCCTAGAAAGAAAGCTCAAAGAACTGGAAAACATGAAAAGTGTCAAAGGAAAAGAAAACGGGTAATATCAAATATTTGGTTAGATCTATAAATATTTAAATCTAAATTAATTAATACCTACGAGGTACTTTCATTATTAAAAAATATTCTCATACATTCCCAAGGTATCTTTTCCTTAGCTTACTTTTATCAGTATTTTCTGACGAAAATGATTTCTGAATGGTAAAACAATGATCAATCTATAACACTCAGGACCTGACATAACACTGATAGACGTGTGCAATACATATATTTTGTTTGTCCAGCTAAAGACAGTAGGAGTCTCTACTGAATGCAGTGAGGTTTGGTATGATTTCTGAAGATACAATAGTTTACAATAGAAAAATAAAAATTGCATATCTATGTAAATTACTGATAGCATCATAAAAATCTTTAAAATAAAAAGACCATTTCTTCTGACTCTGGCAAGTATTTACATACGTCACAATTACTCTCAGCCTGAGTATTTTAAGGTATAGTGTTCACTAGGTTCCACGCAATTATTAATTATCCATCATGAACATTTAGTTGCATACATGTATTTTTTTAAATTTTTGTGTAGTGCTTGAAAGTCTGCAGCACAGAAATGTTAATGGAAAACACTTGCAAGTTTACACTTAATGGTTCCTCAAAGCATAAAATTTCAAAAATGCTGAGAGTTACTTAAAAAAAAAGAAGAGGTGTTTAACCCAATAATTTCTACTGAGATTACAGAATGTACCTCTTTCTCTTCCATGAGATTCAGCACACAGAGAAAAGAATTTCACAGAGAGGAAAAAAATGACAGCACAGTTGTTCTGAAGATTACATGATCAATTCCCTTCCTGTGCTTGTAAAAGTCACTAAGCCCAAGACTCTAAAAAGCCTGGTGCAGAAAAGAGCTGGAATAACTTTTTTTAATTATGGAGCTGGTGACAGAGTCACACATTATTCAGTAAGCCTAAAAACCTTACGAGAGTGTGCAACACATATCCTTAAAAATCTTTATCATGCACTTTTTTAGTTCAAGAAAATTTGAATTCATGCTAATTTAATTCTCTTCAGGTTTTCCAGTATACAGATCTATCTTAATGAATAAAACACAACTGCATATAGAAGTACCAAATTTTTGAAGTAATGCTTTTTGTAAGGTATTTTTTATTGCTGAAAATGCAGCTACTTTAGGCTGCTTTCCAGTGATTTTTATATATCCAAATTTGCAACTCTGTCTTTAAACATACAAAGAAGAAATTCATCAGTTTTGCAAAAGAAATATAATTTTTTGTACGTATGGACATCATTCTGTATTATGCTAATGGGACAGTATGTTTTTCTTCTATTTTTGTCTTTTTACATAACCAGTGAATTAGTTTGCTACGTCTAAAGGAGTGAAACTGATATGTTTAATATTTTCCTTTATCCTTTTTATGATTTCTAAGTCATTCACAGCCCTTCCTATGGATTCAATATCATAAGGCTTTCCTAAGATAACAAGTGAGGCAATGACAACACTTTCCTTGCATGCAGCAAAAACTAGCACTCTTCATTCTTGTAACAGAATTATAAAAATTGCATTGGGATATTAATACACTCTGAGATGAATCCTGCCTTATATTTCTGCACCTTACTGTGCAGTGTATGTGGACACACCTCAGCATCTGTCAGTCTGAAAAGGCTTTTCTATAGTGGATTTTTTGCTTCTTTGTGTATAGTTAGAACATTTTTGCACTGCCAGTAGAACACATACGATTAGGCATACATAAATGAAGGTCTATAATGGGAGGTATGTCCAGCCTCACAAAATTCAGGGGTCACTTTCATTTGGAAGCTTTTGATAATAGGCTAAGATTCCATCTGGTCTTCTAAAAGAATGAGCATAAGTAAATAGTGAAGTTGTATTCTATTCTATTCCCTTTTGCCTTCAGGTATGCAATGGGATGTGCTAGTATATTTCCCAAACAAATCACACTGCATGAGTCTGATCTAGGCTTCTGGTCTAGTGGCACATCTCTTTCCTGTTGTAAATTTTCTGTAAGTCAGAAGTTACAATTTTTGAGGAAAAAGCAAAACTTTACTTGAAAATAAGCACATTTTTTAATACTATTTTTATATAAGAATAGAGTATCCTAGGAGTCCAAAGGCTCTGATGACCTTTGCACATAAAATTATGATTCATTAAAAAAAAAAGACAAAAAAATCCTTTTATAATAAGCAACTCAGAAGTTGTTAATGTGGCTACATAACCCTGTGGCTAAATCTCCTGTGTCCTTCCTGATTTATTTTTGAAGGTTATTCTTGATTAAAGCCATTATTTATCTTTCTGTTTAGAAAAATAAGTGTGTAATCACTCTAATTTTTGAGCATCTTTGATATCAAGATGTTGTTTTGCAGTAAGCAGTGGGGCTTTTTATTCATGTGTTGATTACAAAGCACACATCTTACAGGTCATTTCATTACTAATCCACTACCTGAAGATCATTCTAAGAGAAAATTGCATCCTTAACAAAAGTCTCTTCTAGTTACAAGTACTAAGGCTGACATCCCTTAGTAGTACTGTTAAACAGTCCAGAAGAAAAACAATAAATTCTTAAATAGGCAAGAAGTACTATGAAAGTATCCAGTACACTTACACTATATATTTAATGGAAAAAAAGAACTAAAGAAGGAAAACTCAAGAGTGAAATTGACCTCCCTCAACCACAACAGACTTATAGACCGCTATGTTTACAATACACTTTTACTTTTTATATATTCCATTTAATTCAAATTAAATAAATGTGTATCACTCCAGTAGCTGGAGAATCTAAGGTTTTAAAGATTAAAGTATATTTTGTTCAGGAACAAAATCAGGAAAAATTTAATGACTTGGGCCTGTTGGAGTGAGTTCAGAAGAGGACCATGAAGATGATCAAAGTGCTGGAGAACCTTTCCTGTGAAGACAGCTGAGAGAGTTGGGGTTATTCAGCATGGAGAAGAGAACATTCAGGGGAGACCTTCTAGCAGCCTTACAGTATCTAAAGATACTAAAAGAAAGATATCTAGAAGAAAGTTGGAGAGAGGCTTTCCTCAAGAGAATGCAGTGATAGGACAAGGGGGAATGGCTTCCAACTGAAAGAGGACTGGTTTACATCAGATATTAGAAAAAAAATTCTGCACTATGAGGATGGTGAGGCACTGGAAGCAGTTGCCCGTAAAAACTGTGAATGCCCCATCCCTGGAGGTGTACAAGGCCGAGTGGGATGGGGCTTTGAGAACCTGGTTTAGTGGAAAGCATTCCTGCCCCCAGCACAGCAGCTGGAACTAGATGTTCTCTGATGTCTCTTCCATCCCAAACCATTCTACGATTCTGTGAAAATATACGCAATACTGTCTTCATTGAAGCTGGCACATGTAAAATCCAGTCTTCCGAGCATTAAATTTCTCTTCTTTCAAAATCCTTCATCTTTTATTTTATAAAACATGTTACTAATATATTTCAGTGTAAATAAAAATCCATAAACAAGTGTGTGCTCAAGTGGACTGAAAAGACAGAATATATATTCCATTGTAAACACTCTTGGTAAACTATTAGAATAATTAAAACAGTCTTTATTTTTGGGTATTCTTAATAAAGCAGGAAAATTCTTTCTAAGCCAGAGAAGCAAACAGCCAATTAGTCATCAAACACTTGTTTTTAGATTTAAAGCAAATCTCTTTTTCACAGAATCTTTTCTCACCATACTTTGATAAAAACACACATCCCATGACACTTTAGACACCATGAAACAGAATATGAAATTATATTTGTGTGCAAACTATCGCATTTTTCTGGTTCATTTTCAAGATCTGTGGTACTTACATACGACCTTTCCATTTTTATTAACAGTTTATTGGATTTTTGCATTCTGGCCAGCAAAAGAGAAAGGTAATTTACACAGAGATTTGACAGTTATACACACAGCTATAAACTTCAGTCCATTAACTTATTTCTCATGTAACCTTTATCAGATTCTATGCAAACACCCAAATAAGCACTATATCTTGTTTTCCTTTAATTTAAGAAGCCCTCATGGTAAGTCCCCACTAATAGAAGATCAAGTGCAAGTAAAAGCTCTGCACAAGCTTTTATCATAGCTTTCTCTGCCTCTTAGTATATATAGATGTCAATTTAAATTCTATTACTCAAGATCAAGTTGTTTATATACTGCTGAGGTTTGTGTCTTAAATTAGCAAAAGATGGCAACATTTTTACGCTTTTTTAAAAATACAGGTGGTAACTCTGATTGAACTATTGCATGCATATTTAAAGAATCGCACATAATTGAACACACGTACAATTTTGCATGTGAATGTCATCAGTTACTACATAAACACAGGTAAACACAACATGCACACAGGAAGAGCAGCACAGAGATTCTAGTGTGGTCGGTCCACATATGCTGAGACTTTCTACGCAATTTTCTGACTTTATATCCAGAATACGGATATCTGTCAGCAAAGCATTCTTATAGATACGTTATCTCTGATGCACAGTGCGATCTTGTGAAAGACAAGACATTGTTTGTATTTTACCTGTTTGCAGGAATTTTCCTTGCAACGTACTTAAAAATGTAAGGATAGAATCTCTCACAAAAGTGTTTCTTTCAGAATACGAAAGGTTTCTTAGTATTATACAGCTCAAAAATAAAATTATTTTTAAAACCAGCAAAATTCTTGATAGACTCCAGCAGGTAGAATTTGTCCTAAACTTTCTAACACAATTTTTTTTTTCCTTAGTAACGGTAAACTTATGAGTCTCACAAGGGTAAGTCAGATTATGTTGTGGCCCTGCCACCTGTTGAGCCTCTGGAGTCTTTGCGAGGGACGCAAACCCCTGAGCGCCTCAGGAACCCCCAAAGGAGGCAGCCTAGGAGACGCACGTGGCTGACTCACGCTGAGGTGGGGAAGCTCCTGAAAGCATTCCACGAGAGCGGTGGCGAGAGAGGCAAAGAGAGGTGAGAGGGGGCTTCCTCCAAGATCTCCTTTACTGGGGAGAACAGGATCAGGGGAGTCCAGGACGCGGAGCAGCGGACGAAGAACTCCGCATATACAGGGGTGATATGAGCTTATAAAGGGGGGTGGAAACTGGGAGGATTCAAGGGTTACAACCAATGGGATGCCTGGAAAGGGGAGGGGTCAGATCTGAGGGTCCAATCGAAAAAACAGGGAGGAGGGTACATTAACAGGTAACCAACGAGCTATCAAATACAAAAGAACACTCTGGAAGGGTGGGCAGGCCCAGAACCCTGGGCACGCCTCCTCAAACGGTCGTCTCCTCCCCCAGGCCCTCCTCTGAGGAGGAGCTTTCGCTGTCAAAGGAGGAGTCCGAATGAGTGGTGGCTGCTATTTCTAGGGCTGGGCCCTCCACAAGATTACAAAGATAATTTTGATTGGCTTTTGGATGGCAAACCCTGCATATATAACAAGTAACTTGGGATAGCTGTAATTACCAGTTTAAACTAAGGCTGGCATTTATTTTAAATAGAAAATCCATTTCAATTACAAAGACACTAATATATCAGAAATACTCTATTTCCCAAACAAAACATAAATCGTGTTCTACATTTAACGTAATTGATGTCAATATCTATTGAGCTTCAGCTCAATCTTCTTAGTCAAAAATTAAAGTAAGTCTTCTTAAAATAGTTTAAAACCAGAACTATTTTACTGTTTCCTGAATAAGCTAAACAGGTAGAATTTTTAAACAAAACAAGAAAGAAAAATATTACATTTTTCCTGCTACTTGAATTCTGGGAAGTGAATGCGAATGAATGAATGATTATTAGAGAAAATTTAATTTTAACTCATGAAAAACTAAATTTTAATTTACTAACATAGCTGTAGGGTAAAAGAAAAAAGCTTGTTCTTTAAGTCTACTTTGTATTCATCCAGTCAGGGAACATATATGTTAGATAGTGTCATTATCTGGGAAAAAAAGTCTGAATTTTAAGATGTTTCTAAAACACAGCAGTAAATTTCAAAGGCAAGGAAATAAAGAGATATATTCTGTTGTCGTTGCAGATTCCAACAGGAAAAGATTCATCCTTTATGAAGACTGTGACTCTTCCAAAGGCAGCTGAGATTCAAATCTTTTAATGGTCAATTGGAACAGTATATGTACTTCCTTCTTGATTTAACTGATAAAGGTGACAAGTAACAGTTCTTTAATCCTCAGAGACTATGACTGTACAAGAGGGATAGAGTGGAGGCTGAGCAAATGTCCTGATTTGATTTGAAACTTTAAAGGCAATTCACTCTTCTGCAAATGTCCATCATCCAGAGAGTGCAAAATGAAATGACAGGTACCTATAGAGATTAGACAACTCCAGCATTTCAGTTTGCCCTTTATGGTAATGCACATTGGGGTTCACTGTCCTCATTAAGCTAAAGTGACAAAGTCACAGAGTGTGCTAGGTGGGTGCATACAAGGAATGGACACGATTCATTAAAACAAAAAGCAGCAGTAGTGACTAATTTTAGCAGAATAATAATTTTAAGCAAGTTAAGCAAATGTTATCAGGCCTCTTTTCAAGTGACATAATCTAGCACTGTATAGAGAAGAGAATTACAGGCAGGACTTACAGGAAATTTTGAGAAAAATCACTTTCAGATGATGTGCATTTTTTGCTATTAAAGAAAATATTTTCACACTTTGATCTACCTTCTATTGTTGTCAGGGTTCTGTGAAGGCACAGTAAGAATAGAATGGCTCATGTTACATTTCATCAAAATCTCAAAAAATATGCTTTGCCTTTGGAATAACTATGCCACATTCATCCATGATAAATAAAAAAGGAAGAATAAAGAAAATCAATTTCTTGTAGAGAAAAACTCCTAGAAAGGATATTTAAATTCTGGGCAGTTCTAGGCTTGAGAGTGAAATAAAGGTTCCAAGCAGTGAATTAAATTGCCGCCAAGGAGAAATCAAGATTCAGAATACTGTTACTCTAAATTAGGTAGAGGGGGAGACTATCTCATCATTACAGGCATCTAAAAATTAAACTTCTGGATTATGATGCTTAGGTTGCACCTCATCAACTGAGACAAAACACCTTATAAGGCTCATTCTCCTG
Organism: Rhagologus leucostigma; assembly: GCA_013397725.1. Lineage (NCBI taxonomy): Eukaryota > Metazoa > Chordata > Aves > Passeriformes > Rhagologus > Rhagologus leucostigma. Next base: position 1,408,499 of record VZTD01003687.1, on the reverse strand, counting down.
AATACATAAGAATGCCTCTAAAACATAGTAAGTTAATTTTTATTTATTTTCTCTGTGAATAACAATATAAATCTATTTTATGTGTATGCTTAATTTTTAGATGGTTAAAATCAGTAAAATACAATCACAATTCTAAGCATTCTGCTAAATGAGGTAACATATTTGTGAAGAAGCAGTGATTGACGCCTTGTAAATTAAGATAAATAAAAATACAGCTGAAATTGTTAACGAGTGAAAAAGAAAAAATAAACAACCAACCAAAAAGAAAAATAACTTTGAGCCACAAGGTATGTAAATTGCTGCTGTAAACCTACTGTAAAATACTATTTATTGGGAAAAAGAATGATAATTGCATTAAACATGAAAGGTACATAAAACATTGCACTTGAATGTAAGTCTCCAAAGGAGTGGATACTCCTGCTAGCCTGAAATAACCTGGTATGGCATCAGTTTTGCCAGCAGAGATACCAACCCAAGCCTGAGGAACACTTTAGCCACACCAACTACTGTTTCTCTTGGTGTCTTATTAAGAGCGTTGGACATTTCTGTAATGCACCAAATTGTGCAAGAGAGTCTTATATGGAAGTTCACACACAAATTGTCCGAGTGCTGTTCTGAGTGCATTGTTGTCTATTCACGTGCTCCCCTGCTATATCTAATACTGCTCGGTCACAATGCCACACTGCTCACACAGAGGATTTTCAGATCAATATAAAGTGGGCAGGATCCCTGACATCTCATTCTTGCTCTCAAGGACTGTGCCAATTTTATGTCTTTTATTTTTTCCATATACTTGTCTTTATTTCTGAAATAATTTTGATTAATATGTGTTCTTGCCAGTGAAAGGAATGAGCACGAAATCTGATTTATTCTACCTGTAATTCCCCAGTTCCTGGAATTTTTTACACATTTATGGTCACTTATGGAAAGGCATACTAGATACCCCACAATTAACCTTTCACTCTGTTGCAGCTATTATATTGCTAGAAGAGGTAAGAGGATAAGATAAATCATAATGTGTGTCTAACGCACTGCAGAACTAGCTTTTCTGGAGAGAAGCACAATGGGTTACTGTGGCAATGCAGCTCCTGAAAACCAAGCTAAGGCAGGCCTAGTTCCTTCCTCAGCTGTGAAGAAACTAATTTCTAATCTTGTAAAACGTATATGAGAGAAAAAATTGAGACACTCAGAGCCTGTACTGTCATTTCTCACAAATACCACAAAGATATCTATTTTAATCTATTTTGTTTGTTGAATTTTCAAGCTTCAAAATATCTGTTCATTTATTAATTTCAAATCCATTTCTTAAAGGCCTTTATATACCATAACCTAAAGAGACAGGAAAAGGTTGTTGGGAAACTCTCTTAGCAATGATAATCTTGAAACTTCTTTGCATCTTGCTCTGCATCAGTTATCAGTTATAATTGTGGTGTTAAATATACGACCATTCAAAGCTACATGGAAATTGTTAGAAGAAGAAGGCATTTTGTCTACAAAAATATACAGTGAATTTAAGATAGGCAAAGACAAACACAGTTGGAAGAACCAAACTGATGATGCTGAGCTTCATGCACCCCAGGATACTGTTGGTCATTTTGGCTGCCAGTGCACACTGCTGTTGATATTAATAACTAAATCTTTGCTACCAATTATAAGCTTCAAATGGACTCCACCAATATTAACTTAACATCTTACTTTAGTAACTTGGAAAAAGACTGATAAAAAATATAATTTTCAGAGGTATTTTGTTTTCTGTGAAAATGTGACTGTAATAGCACAGGTGAATTCAGCAAGCTTGAGTTACATAATAAAACTCTGTATGCTAATGTAGTGTCACCTGAAGTTCAGCCAACCAGCAAAGCCTGTCTCAGACAGAAGTCATCAAGTAAACACAGAAAAGTACAAATGATCACCAGAGGGAAGTGACTATGTTGAATGAGAGTTGAAAGAAATTTCACATATATTAATGGCAAAATGTCTGTTTCGCAAAGCAAATTACACACCAGCACTGAAACGATTGACTGCCTTGGGAAAGTACAGAACAGTACATGATGGAAAGGGGGAAATAACATTGAGAACTTCCACCAGAATTAGTGCAGGAAAGATAATTCAGAGTAAGAAACAAAGGAATAGACTGGCCCAAATTTCATATGCCGATACTCTGAGAAGAATCTAGATAAATGCTGATTTCAAAATGGCAGAGTCTTTCTAGAGTAATTTTATTTATATTAGGCATCCTTAAAAAAACTTGAGAAAAGCAGTTAAAAGCTTAAAATACAACCTAAATTAAAAATAACGCTACACACTGCAAGGCAATTGCTGAGTAATATTTATCAAATCAGGTAGATCTCTACAGGGACCAGTAAATGGAGATGATTCCACAAATGCTCTGAAAAACAGAAAGTTCTTTTGAGACTAGCACTACTTCAAAGCCTCATTTCATTTTATGTGCTCAAGATATCTTTTTTTCTTCACTGTGTGAATTAGCCAGATTGCCAAAATAAACAGTTGTCTTAACATCACCAAACTAAATACATGCCGCTGCTTCTGCAATCCAGTATGGATTAGAAATAAAATTGAAAACATAAATAATCAAAGTATTAAGCATTATGGAAGATGGCAAAACTAATATGTACAACTTGAGCATCATATGGAATTTGGGATTAAGGATTAAGTAGAATGAGTTTAGATGCCTTATGATGGATAACTTATGTCTAACCTGATCAAACTCAGAGAGTATAGGGAACTCAGGACTAATGAACAGGGAGAGAATAAAATAAGGCAGGAAAGATTTAGGCTGACTGAGTTCTGTTGAGGTGCTGAAATCCAATAAAAGCTATAGAGGTTGCCCTAAAGAAGGCTGAGAGAGGAAAAAGAAGCAGGTAATTTTCTATGGATTTCCTGCTACAGCACAATAACTAAAATTTTTTGCCATTATTATTAAAATGCCAGAGATGTTGCACAACGTGACAGTACAGGATCCCCGGGCTTTGCTTGGCTTGAGCAAAAAAGACAGAGGTTCTTACGTTGTCCAAAATACTAGCAGATAAACATTCCTTTCAGGAGGTTTCTTAATATTCAAAGAAAAAAGAAATGGGAACACCAGAAACAAAAAGCTTCTAATTGATTGCTGTGACCATGACATTTGAGTTGCTTGAAGAAGCAATGAAGAACGTAGGAAAGAAGTGTCGGAAGAGACAGTTTGATAAAAACTACTATAAGGCATTATTAAATATCATATAAAGCATGTAACTTGCTGATGAGCAGAAATCAAATAAGGGAAAACTTAGACTAAGCTTCAGGATGGACTATTTTTGAAGTATTATAAATTAGTATTTGCAAAATAAGAATCTGATTATTTTTCCTACCACATTCTGCCATATCCTGCTTTAATCTTCATTCTTTGATCTTGTAGTCAAGTCAATATTTTTGCCAGTATGCTTCTTCTTCTTATTGATGTCTAAGATAGTTAACTAAAACTGCAGTGATGATAATCAAATTAAAAACAGCAGCTCTATTCTTAAACACTTTACAGTCCTTCAGACGAGACTGCTGGTTAAAATACCCAACCTCTTTATAAAACTAACAGCCATTTGTGCAATGTCAGCAATCACTTTTTACTGGATTTGTTTTTCTCAGCTTCCATTTCATTTCATTAAGGACAAACTTCGGTGATTTCGTGTGATTTTAATTAGATACATGCCTATGGATTTTGGAACTAGGTCTTTAAATTTAATTTCTCAGATGTTTTGATTTTACGCTACAAAAGAAAACTAGTTAACAGTGAAAATAATCTTCAAAGGATTTAGTTCTTTCTGCTTGTATTTCTACTTATTTTCTTTTTCTTAATGTGTAATTGAATACAGAACAGCTAATTAATTCATTGTATAGCTAAGAATGAGATAGGGACTTTTTACTGAAATACAGACTCCAGTTTTCCATCTCAGCATTTTAAAAATTGGACTGTCTCATGGACTTTTACTGTGTGTTAGACAATAAAAGTGTATGACAAAACTCCAAAACTAGTAACTAAATTTTCTATTTTTTCCAAGATCATTCACAGCTCTAAACATATGCTAGTCTCCAATCAGGGAAGTTTGGCTGAGAGTGACATTTTCTACCAAAAACTCTAGAATTTATTTTTTCAGCATGACTCCCCTACTCTTTTCCCATCATAGGACCTCCATGTTGAATGATATAAAAAAACCAAGAAAATTGGAGTAAACTGATACTACCCCTAGCCATAATCAATCTTCTGTTTTCTAGTCAAGCAAGATATAATTGTTTGCTGAGTTTGTTTTAAATGTTTCATAATCCTATTTTTTAATGCATATTATCTTGAATATCAGTGTCCTTAAACAGCATCCATCATAGATCTAACAAGTGTTCCCTGTTTGTTCTCCCGTTCTGAGGTTTAATTCTTGCTCCAAGTTTTAATTAATTTATTTAAAATACAGTTTTCTAGCTTCTGAAATATTCCTAAAACACCCTTTTTTGGTTTTTTTTCCCCAAAAAAGAGAATTCCAGAAGTTGTAGTATCATAGAATGTCTTGGGTTGAAAGTGACCTTAAAGATCATCTAGCTTCAATCCCCTGCCACGGACAGTGACACTTTTCACTAGAGCAGGTTGCTCAAAGCTCTATGCAACCTGGCCTTGAGCACTTCCAGGGATGGGTCATCCGCAACTTCTCTGGGCAACCTCTCCCAGTGCCTCACCACCCTCACAATAAAAAATTTCTTCCTAATATCTAATCTAAACCTACTCTCTTCAGCTTGAAGCCATTCCCCCTTGTCCTGACCCCTTTTTAACGTGCCCTAGTAAAAAGTTACTCTGCATTTTTCCTGTGGGCTCCCTTCAGGTACTGGAAGGCTGCAATTAGGTCGCCTCAAAGCCTTCTCTTTTCCAGGCTAAACAAACTCAATTCTCTCAGCCTTTCCTCACAGGAGACATGCTCCATCCCTGTAATCAACTTCGTGGTCTCCTCTGAACTAACTCCAACAGGTTGATGTCTTTCCTGTGCTGAGACCCCAGAGCTGGATGCAGCACTGCAGGTGGGGTCTCACCAGAGCAGAGCAGAGGGGCAGAATCCCCTCCCTGGCCCTGCTGCCCTCGGAGCTCTGGATGCAGCCCAGGACACGTTTGGCTTTCTGGGCTGTGAGTGCCCATGGCTGGGTCATGTCCAGCCCCTCACCCACTAGCACCCTCAGGTTCTTCTTTTATTTTTCAGAAATGAAGGCTACTATTACAAAATGGTTTACTTATATTTCTTTTCATTTTATATATTTTTATTATAATCTGAATAAAAGAGAGAGGTTATTCACTTCTTAACCTTGTACGATGTGACAGCCTTAATAAAGCTGGGAAAATTAATTTTAAAATATCTTTATGTTTCTTTCAATTTAAGATCATGTAACTTTGACTTTACTGGATCATCACAGACTATCAAAGAATACCCTGTGAATAGTATGATCCACTTTAGATTCAAATTTCCAAAGTATAAATCTGTTATACAGATTCTTGTCAGATATAAAGGAATAAAACCAGAAACATTGCCCATTGAATGGATAGTACAACATGAAACTGAAAAAAAAGTATTACTTCTACACTTTTGTAATTACTTCTAAGGAAAACAATGTCTTGTTTTCTAAGGAAAACAAAGCCTTTTCATACAGAGTACCATTCATTTTACAACTTTGTGATTTTAGTACCACAAAATTATACTGAATTAGGAAATACACTTTTTTTATGGGTGTTTTTTCACTAGGGAGAACAGATTAAACCACTCATGCATACAGTTAATCTGTTAAGGAAAATAAGAGATTACTGTGACCTAGAGATTTCCCCATGTCTGCTAGTAAACCAATAAAAGTGTGGAGAACAGCTTATTCTGCACGTTCCAGACCATGCTCCCTATTAAATTTATATTGAAGTCTACTTGAATTAAATGTGACTAAAGAAATATCTTTTTCTCTCTGTGAAGTTTTTAGATCTCTCACAAACAAACTAGCTCACTGGAGATACGATGAAGTGCAAACCATCAGGAAGGCATCCAGCTACATGATAGGAATAGGTCCAGAAAAACTCCAGCTGTTTATGCAAATGGTGATACTGAGTGGTTGGCACCTTATCAAGGACCAGAGGATCAGTGGCATATTGGTGTACTCTTTTAATGTCTAATGGGTGTTTACTGCATCAAACAGGAAAAATAAACAAAAATTCCCAGCAAAGATTAAAAGATTTGATGAACTGGGACATTCAACTGTGCGTCATCTAGTCGTACTCAATTAAATTTGCCCAGAGGTTATACTTCTCTGTTGAAGTTCTGTATCTCTTTAGGCTCAAAGTATTTTCTTTTTTTCAAAGCAAGTTCTGAAATGCAGCCACTTATCATGTGCATGCTGCCAACGATCTCCCATTTTGTTCTGTTTTTTTCTTGAATTTGGCATCTGAATATTTTTCTGTATATCTATGTTATGGTTTTATTTTGGTACTTCTGAAGAGAATGAATTCTTCTATTTAATTAACTGAAAATTAATGCAATTTATTTCTGTAATGTTATCTTAGTTGTAAGAATAGCTCTAAAAACAGGTACATGAAACAATGAGTATCTGGATCTAAAATGTTTCTAGCTCAAAATGTATCTTATAAAGCACTCAATCATTGGCCAAGCATTTAATGTTCTTTCAAGCACATGAAAACCTAGACAGTAGCACTTGTGAATGAAAATGTAAGTGTTTTTCTAGGTGTCTCAGCTTTCCCCTGTCATAGATATTCCCCAGCAGCAAACAATACTAACTGGCTCAAATAAGAATCTACAAAGGCTGCTGCTTTCATTTAAAGTCATAGTAGGAAACGAGAAGTGTTCAGGCAGATAATATTCCCTTGCTGTAGAGATAAAGATGTATGAGGGATTTTATTTGCTGTAGAAATGAGGATCTTATTTTCCTTCTAAATGTCTTCTCCCCCTTCACGCCTGTGATGTATACCAAGATATGCATTCAGATCCCTTATTCAGCATGAAATTTCATCACAGCCTTTTGGAACGTGCTTTCACTAGATTTACTTATCCAGGCTGGATATGCAAACACTGATGAATCTGAAAAGGCTTTGGTATTTTTAAAAATCTGGGCACTAAAATATTATCTAGAATTTCAAGTTAAGTGATAAATTTGAATTAAAAGGCAGGATTGAAACTGCACACCAACTGTTGCTTGTTCATCTGGTATAACTAGACCTCAGTTCCTCACCAAGACTAACATCCAGTACAATAAAGCATTCTTTTCATCTGGTAGAAAAACAAGGAAGAAAACAGAAGCATTTCTTTTCATGTCAGTTTAAGACATTCTTGAGTGGCCTTGTACATGATCAAAATCAAGCTTGTAACACGTTTTTCATCTTTCAGAAGAACCTGACAGCATTTGCTTTTAAAGTTTCATTTTCCAAGAGAGAAATATACTTTAAACAAAGGTCTCATGTTTCCTTCTGGGGTTGTTTGGGTTTTCTTTAGTGTTGTTTTATTTGTGGTTCTTGTTTATTTTTTTCAAACTTTGTTTGTTTCATTCACTTTATAGCAGTTTCCTGACACATTATATGGGTCTGGAAATGACCAAGAGATACGGAAAAAGGCATTAGTTGCTAGTTAGTGTTCTTAGTCGCATTACTTAGTGTTCTGACAAGTTACTATGGAGGCTTCTGGCTTTCTCATGATGTCCATGTCCTATGGACTTGCAGGTTGGAATTAACTTGCAGGTGGTAATGGAAAGGACAAAGTTTTGGTCACAGTGGAGGACAGCTACAAGATTCCATGCATGTTCATTCATGAATTGAATGCTATCATGTGGCACACTGCTGACTTCACTTCTCAGGGGGAAGGCACTTTTGCCGGCATTGTGCTTAGCACCAAGGCCTTGGATTATTGACTGACAAATATATAAATATTGATATGAAAAAATAAAAATACATATTTTCTTTGTGACACTCCTATTACATCCCAAAAAGATTCACTAGTTGCTATAATAACTATAATAATGTTCTCAGGAAGGGAAAAACACTGATATGTGAAAGCAGAAATGAAAAAATTTGCACAATACTAAAAGATTTCTCCCTTTTATCCCAACTTCCTGCTATAATCACTGTGTGGGGAACAAATTTGCAATGTGTAACTTTTATTTGTATAATAACTGAATACTTTTAGCAGCATGAAGTTTTGTAAAAATATGTACATGGAAGAGTTCTAAGTTCTTTCTGACTCTCCCTCAAGAAATGAATATTTTTTACAGCCTCAGTAAATTACCTTTGCTATTTTAAGGCCTTCAGGTAGATATTGACTTATCTCTCTGAGTTTTTGATTTCATGGCTGACTAGTTATGAATTTAAGTTTAATAAGTAAAAAGAAAAAAAAAATCCCAATGTTTTCACCTCCAAATGCATCTCTGGTCCCTCATGCTCTGATTACTGTGTAAGGCAGTAATCTCTCAGACCTGTAATCAGGCCATCATCTTCTGCTCAGATTTTTCATTGATGTTTAACATCCAGGCTGTACTATTTTCATGATATCTGTACAATACAGCCTTTCCTATCTTTTCTATGGTAAAATCTATGGCCTAAGATTTTATTTTCCTGGATCTCCAAAGCATTAAACACATGCAATTTTCCTATTCCTAAAAGAGAGCAGTTAATGTACAACTATTAAATCATCAGATTAATATATTTTCTTAAATATTTTTTCACTTGTTTGTTTTAAATTACTATCATGACTGGCCTTTAAAAAGCTGACACTGTTAGTGAAGGGTTTGAGTTCCTCAAAAACTGCAAATTCTTACTACCATGTTAAAAACCTGACCAAAAAATAATGTGCTTCATTAGAACACAGTGCCACTTACACTGTGGATAAGGGTAGTAAGGGTGAATAATCATGTTAGGTATCTCTTTAGCTGTCACTTGATCTGAAGGTTGAAAACAAGTGCATAGAAATAACTCAGAAAAGCATTAATTACTCACATACAAAGCTTAACTCTGAGTTCACTTGATTTAGGAGCACATATGCCAGTTTTGGTAGTCTGTTATGTAAGATTTCTATTGAGGAAAAAGGGAGCTGGAATAACTTGTCCTTGTTTACAGACCTTACTGCTCTTTCAATGCACTGACTTCATTTGAAGCTTATTGACCCAAAGGAATCCTAGCTCACTGCTCAGACTTTTGATCCAAGTTGATTACAAATTCAGAGGAACTATTTGCAATTTTGGTTTTTGGTTGGTTTGGATATTCTGTGAGTCTGTCATTCCACCAATCTAGAATTTTAAAACAAAATTTATAAAGGTATTGTTGTTGTTTGAGGGTGAGGAAATGACAGGACTTATTTTGTTTAGCTTCAGTTCACAGTTCCTCTTTCTTTTTTATACTTTTTCAGAAAAATCCAGGAATTTAACCTTGAACAAGATTGATACTGTATATTAAGGATTTTAGACCACTTCAATGTCTAACACAGTTTCAACACGCAATTTTGCAAAGACTAAGTGCGAAGTGAGTGCTTCATGTGTTAATTCCCTCAGATATTTGGGACATTTATTTCTTATTTTTCCACTCTTGAAAACGTATAATTACAAGAAGTTCAAATTACATTTTCAAAGTTAAAACTTTGTTTCAGGTAGAATATTTTGACATTAGAAACTGAAATCCATTACTGGCTCAGAGAAATATTTAAAGGTTAACCATGGCTAGGAATTTCAAATGATTATTAAATTAAGCCTGTTGCACTTCTGCCACACCACCGAATGACAAGAGTCCTATTTAGTACTTGTGCTGAAGCAACAGAATGGCTTGACCTTTCAATAGGTAACATATCGACCTGTGACAGGGCTCCACAGAAGCCTTGTGAGCTGCCTAAGTTGTATTTAAGTCTTTGACCAAGAATTCTATCCCTCTTCCATGAGATACATTTCATTCTTATTGAATGTATAGTAATTTCTCTTTAATTCTCTGGAACTAAAGGAAGGATTCAACAAAAGCAAACTTTCTTTATGTAAATTGGTGTTCCTAACATTATTGTCTTTGTGTGATTTCTGTAGAATGGGGTGCTGTTTCTTCTGTGAGTATAAGCGAGATAGCAGTTAATGTAAATGGTATTTGTTTCTTTCCCTCTCTGCCTTAATATTTTTAAACTAAGGGTGGTTTTAGACACTTTTTAATGGACAATCTCTATTTTTATAGTGCTTATGTGGCTCAGCCTACAAAGCTGAAGACGAAAAATGACACTGCTTTCCTCCTCTTAGAAACAATTATGTTCTCTGACAATGACATTTATGCACTGCTTTGTGCAATTCTGTGGTAAGAGTACGTATGTGTGCTCTCCTCAGTTTGAAACAAAATGCTCATTCATATGTTCATGAAGTCACTATATAAATATGAAATACTGATTAAAATCCAACAGGCTTATTGTTTAGAAACCCAAGTTAAGAAAAGAAAAGGGACTCACATACTCTTTTGCTTCACTCCATCCTAGAAGGTAATTTCCACACTTTTCGTCAAGATGGGACATCAAACTCTCCTTTAACAATTCAGGACAAAACAGGGATTTGATGTCCACTAATGTCTGAGAAAAGAGAGATACAGACAATTTGTGGGCAAAGTCCATCTCCTCCCATTCCTTCCCTGTGAAGCAGTGACGATTTCCCTTTCCATATTGTTCACTCTCTTATAGATACATACAATGAAACATGGAGTGCTCCTTCTCATTATTTCTTTTTATCCATTTTGCATATGTTAGCCCTGTTAGTGACCAAGGACAGGAAAACAGTCGCAGATGACATTTTTAGATTAGTTAAGAGGGTGAATGAGCACAGCCAGTAGAGGTTTACCAAGGACAATTTCATTCTGAGCAGCTCTATTGCTCTCTATGCTGTGCTACTGCATACACGCTCACAATTTAGCATCAAACTGGTGGAAGTTTGCAGACAACACCAAATTGAGTGAGGCAGTCAATATGCTGTACCTCAGGGCTGTTTTTCAGAGGAACTTTGACAGGGTACAGAAACAGACATTCACCTCACCAAGTTCAGTGAAAGGAAATGCAGAGTTCTGCATCTAGGATGAAATAACCCCTTCCAAAAGTACAGCCTGTGGACTGACTGTACAGGAAGCAGATCTACAGACAAGTACCTAGGGATCTGGCTTGACAGCAAGTTGAACATGAGTCAATAGTGGTCTCTTGCAGCAGAGAAATCCAACCACAAGCTGGGCTGTATTACAAGAGCGCAGCCAACCGGTCCAGGAAAAGTGATCTTTCCTCTCTATCCAGCACTTGTGACCACACAGCTGTAGCACTGTGTCCAATTGTGAGCTCTCCAGTAAAAGAAGGATATTAATATGCAGGAAATAATCAAAAGGATTGACACCAAGATGGTCAAGGACTGTAGCAGTGTGTGCATTGGAAGACAATGAGGGAACTGATCCGTTCAACAAGGAGAATAAAAGACTTTATTGTTGAGTACAAATACTTGACCAGGAACACAGTGGAGACAGTTAGATCCTTCCCAGAGCAACAGACTCTTCTACAGCAACAGGCCAGGAATCAAGGAACACAATTTGGTATAGGGAAAGGACTTTTCTCGCAGCATAAGGGTGTTCAAATACCGTAAAATGTGGCCAGGAGAGGCTGTGGAATCTGTCTTTGGAGGTGTTCAGGACTTGATCAAACAGCACTGAGTGACCTGATCTGCTTAAACCTGTCTGAGATGGAGATTGGACTAGGTAACCTCCAAATATAGCTTCCAAACAAAATTATTCTATGATACTGTATCATCCATTCCTATCAGGAATCAGCTCAATAAAGGCAATGCAGATAATACAGTTTGAAACCCGCAAAATAGAAGAGAAAAGCAAGCAAGAACAGACTCAGTGTTTCCTTGGCCACACCATTTAAAAGTAAAAAAACCAAAACTACTCTCCCCCCGCCAAAAAAAGCCAAATCAAAAAAACCCTTCAGAGGCATTATTTTTATGCTCGAGTACTTTTGGTTCAAAGAAAGTCTAGGTTTAAGATCAAAGTCTGTAAGGGTGAGGTATTTTCCGAACAAATCAAAACATGACTGCATTCCTACTAAATTTAAAATTCCAATTTCACCTGACTAATCAGGCAAAATGCCTAGAAAATTTTCTTGTTTGAGGTTGTTGGTTTGGTGTTTTTTGAAGGGGGAGTGGTTTGGGGTTTTTTTTTTCAGTTGGGTTTTTTAAAATATTTTTTCTTTTTGAAGATTGTTGCTATTTTAACACTATCTATTTTTCCACAGAGATACAACCCATTTTCATACAGGCACCTATGGTTTTTGTTTATTCGTGTATGTCTGACTTGTTTTTTTAAAGGACTATTTTCAAGAAAAATGTTTGTTAGCAATTGTGTGCAACTGTTAGAAGACAGGCATGCTTTTATTGCAGTCATACATCTTTAGAAACATGTTTTCATAAGCAAGTGATGCAACAAGGCTATTTGGTTTACCAAATGTGCATCAGAACAGAGTGCATTCCAGGAATTAACATACTGTAGTACAGAAGGAAAGAAGGGAGCTAACTGCTTCAGTGATACCCACAGCAGCAGGCTATAACAACAATAGCAGCATCAGCAGCAAAATATCTTTTATTTTCTCTCCACTGTTTATAAATGAGATTGAGCATATGGATACGTAATTAGGGTTATTTCATTAGATCAGACTAGAGCTCTCCAAACAATCATAAAAAGGGTTCTCCATGCATAATGGTTTATACAAACTTCTTAAAACACATGCTAATACATTAAAGAGCACATATTCATCTTCAAGTAAAAATCATACACCTGCAGATTTTGCTGAGGCTTTTTTTTTATTATCAGAGTGACTTTAATAATTTAATGTATAGCTGCATTATTTAATGTTGATTCCTGTTCTGCTGTTTTCTCCTGTTCTTACCTCAGTTTCTGAACAATTTACTATTGATCCCCTTTTAGTTATTGATCTAATTTGGGTGATTCCCTTCCTCTAATGGTGTTCCAAGGAGACAGTTTTCTTTTAGTTCACATATCAAAACAGCTTGCCCAATTCTTCCTTTTCTACCCAGCTTCCAAGTCATGTCCTCTCTCCTAAGCAGACCCTTTGAACCTTCCTCCTTATCTTTTCAGTCATTCTCCCAGGTGCCCAGTTGAACAAGTTCCAACCTCCCATTTTACAGTCACTATCTTTCTGAAAAATAGGGTTTTTTCCTCCCACTTTTTGACATTTTTCAGCACTAGCTTCTTTTCCCCACTATCCTGACAGATTCTGAAGTCTAGATACTTCCAAGACTAAGGTGACAAATGAACTAAAATAAAAGTTTTATTTGTTTCTGTATGCAAAGACCACTTTGACTTTCATAAAAATACCCAACTTTTATACCTGTTGCCTTAAATTTCTAAACACTAGAAACTTAACTGTATGTCACTAGAGGCAATCATGTTTCAAAATCAAAATTCCAGAATTGGTGAAACAAGACATCCTTAAGACATTATTTCTCATGAAATAACTGCAGAACACACAGCAAGCTTGCTTTCTGAGAGGTTTTCTTTAGGCTATAAAAAGCTTTTCAATAGCTTATATCTTGCTACTGAAATCTGGAGTGGAATACTAACTATCAAAGATTATGAGAAACCATGTGTGGAATTATTTTCTGTTATTAATCTCAACATACTCAGTGCCATCCAGGAAAAGCTGTATGGTCTATGTTCCATGTTACGTGTTTCAGGTACATAGTGATAGAATTTCTATAGGAGATAACAAGAATGTAATTTTGTAAGTGCAGTAATAAAGGGAAATTAAAAATGTGAATTTTATTTGAAATACTCATATTCCTAAAATGTGGACATTTTGCAATCATACAAAATGAATTAATATATGGATTAACTTGACTGGTAAGGAATTAGCAAGCAGATAGCATCAATACTGTAAAATAGGGATGAAGTAGAAAATATACTTGAGAGAAAGATAGAAAGCATGAGACAATAATATTATTTTAATTGAAGTTAATTGTAAGAAAATAGATAAAAAAAATATATGGCTGCAAGCTAACACAGCCTTCTAGGCATCCAACTCCCAGTCGAGGTGAGGTGCAAATATTCTGACTGAGGCTGCAGTTAACAGTTTTCACAGGCTTCTGATTTCAGAGACAGGGTCCTGATTATCAGCTACCAAAGCCAAGAAGCCTCAAAGCTCTGGAATCTCTGGGATTCTCTAAAAATCTAAAAATCTCTTTGTCTAGTTTAGAAATTTGAACTAATCCCTTTCCAGAAAAATGCTTTTACTTGAATACCTGGCATTTTCAACTAAACATTGTTTTATCAAAAATTCAAGCAGTTCTAATAACAATATATCTTCCTTTACTGTTTCCTTCAAAATAAAATCAACACTATAAAGTAAAAATTGTTAAGAATTCCATTTAGCCTAATAAAGTGTCACCAAATTAATAAACACAGACAAGAATTTTAATTTTCTCTATTAATTTCACTTCTACAAAGCCTTAGGCAAATGCAAAATGCCTAACCCTACACATTCATGACCAATTACTGATTTCCTCATATGATTTCAGTAATTTTGAAGTGGCAGAAGTTGGGCTTTTTTGTAACATTACTTTCCATGGTGATTCAGTTATAAATTTGCTCTAAAGAGCCCACTACCTCCCATAATTTTTTTTTACAAATTTTTTACTTCCTTATGCTACAGAGGAATGAACAAGTTGTTCTAATGTCCTCCATGTTGGTCTGGAAATTCATGATAGAGCGGGGCAGGGTCAGATGCAGCAGAAAGAAACTGAGATTACCTATTCTTTCAGGTGTATGCATGTTACCAACTTGGAGCATTCAATTTTGGATGCATCTACACGATATATTTTCCAAAATGGAAAAACTGCCTGAAAAAAATTGTGCCTTTTCTGCATGCTTTGGCTTCATGCATTGTTTACTAGTTGTGCCAACACATTTGTGTGTATGGCTAATTATGTGAACTAGGTCACTGAAGTGATTTATGTAGAAAATAATAAGGACACATTATTTTAGATTAATTTCTACTTTTCAGTCTCTCTAGTAATTGAGATTATTACACGGTTTCACAACAACTACATGGGAAGAAATACAAAATGCAATTCACAAGCAGAACGGGGTCTGAAATACTTTAAGCTGCCCCTGTCAAAAAAAACCCAAACTTGTAATGTTACACTTCAACATAGTTTGATGACTGGTAAGAAAACTGTTATGCAATTACAGAAAAGGAACAGGGAATGAGTGTCCCAGATAAAATGGCAATGCCAGTAAAAATAAAATTCTTACTTCAGGCTTATTTATGACTCCACTATATACAGCATAAACCAAAAATAAATACTACAGGAGAGAACTTCCAATGAAATTTTCTAAATATTTTACCATTCCAGCTACATGTGATATTTTTTTATTGCCTTTACAAGAATGGTATGTTAAAGTACATAATTCATATAGTTTTACAGATCAGCTAATTAGAAGATTTTTTCAATTAAAGTATTTTGATTTTGTGAAAGCACCAACTTTGCCTAATTTCTTCTCATGAAAAAATAAGAAACAAATAAAGAAGAAGCAATTCTGAAACATATTTGAAGTCAAACTCAATAAAGATTGAAGCTAAAAAAAACCTCAACATTTGCTTTAAATTTCCTTCAAAAATACATAAAGTTTTGGCTTTTAGTCTCTTCTTAAGTTTTAAAAATAATCATGGCATCTCTATTTTTCTAGAGACAGAAATGTCTACTTTGATCAAATTTAATTTTGAAGAATATAAAGTACATAGTTTTACACACTATTTTGTGAGGATTGTATTTTTTCTTCTTCATAACAATTATTAGGAATACAAATTAAAAACTATATCCTAGAAACCATTCCTTATAGACAACTCTGTAAGTGCAGATTCTCAGTGTTTTAAATTAATTTCAAGAAATTTGCAAGGCAATACAGATATGTATGGGGACTCTCTTTAGTTTTTCCCATTTCAAAACTAGTAAAATGTTTGTTTCAACTCCACAGTGATGTAAAACAAATGTTAATGAAAAACGTCTGCCACAGGACATATAAGCTGGCTTTGGCCTGGTTTATTCAAGGTAATCAGTGACTGACTCAGAATAATCTGTGATTCTGTAAAGGTGATAGTAGAAGCTTCCTGTTTTCTTATCTCAAGGGATTATATTAACACATTTTCTTCTTTCTTACGCCTGAAAAATAGTGAAAACATATTCATAAATAAGTGGGTTCTCTCCAAACACCATGATTAATACAACTAATATACATAACTCTTGTTATGGTTTTACTGTCTCAGTCTATTCTATATATAACATATTATAATCAATAGAGAAAGTAGAAATATCAGAAGGCTGGTCTCTTAATTAACTGCTGAATTAATGAAAACAGAACTTACTACTGTCACTAAAATAAGGAAGATATTTGGAGTCAGGTAAAATCTTAATTTTTCCAATTCCTGCTCTCTATACAGTTTTTATTCAGTCATTTCCAAACAGACTGCTAGTCTGAAAAATATGATAATTTATTTCACCACCCAAGATTACACATATAGAGCACAGATTCTGGACAATTCAGAGGTTTTGCTTTAATAAGTTTTTTTGTTAGTGAACCATTTCCTTTTCCTAGACAAGGAATTGCATGTAGAAAGATTCTTCATATTGGCACCAGATGACATGTCAGAGTCTCACAAGAATTAGCTGGAGAACATCTCTGTCTCCAAGGTTGCAGACATTTAATCATTTCTTCACTATTCTGGGCAGCTGCACACTGACCTCATACCCATCACCTGCGTCTGGGCTGTCAGCCACAGTACTTGGTAATATAAGGGCTACTTTGCATGCTGCTTTACCAAGAAGAAATGCCACTAACGGTGACAACAATCCTAATTAGTTGTTGAAATACCATTGTGAAGATCTGTCACCAGCGATTACTCATCTCTTTAATGGTTCCTCTAAACAGAAGCTCTGTTTCAGCTATTTAGAAAATGGCCAGTATCATTACCATTCCCTAAGGGGCTTATCTAAGCACTCTGAAGGATTACTGTCCAATTTTACTTTTAAGCAACGTTGCAAAACTCATGAAAATAGACGCTTTTCAGGGGAAAAATAAAACATCTTCACAGCAAGAATTTCAGCTGCAGGAGGCTGGGCACAGTTACATACCTCTAGGCAAACTATAACAGCAATTATAAGGAAAGCATACTCTAAAGGATAGAGAGGGAACAAGATTTTAAAAGAATGAGATCACTAGGGAATAAGAAGTAAGAAAAGGATTAGATTCAAAACTAGAAACCACACATTTGATTTCCAAAACTTCCTATTAGTATCACAACTTCAAATTATACCACAAGGCAGATGTGGCCTGACTCAGTGCAGGTCAGTAGGATAAAGCTCTGTTGTCAGAGACAAACCACAGACAACTTTTTCTGTTAATAAATAATTCCTTACAAATGGATCATTAAAAATTTAGAATATATTATGATTAAATAGTAGATATTAGAAAGATATTCCCACGCCCAACATTATTTTCCCAAGTCTACTTACTTTGGCAGACTTTCCACTCTTTCTATTCCCTACTCCTCTCAATCCTATTTTGTAATTCCCAAATTCTTACCATTCTTCCAGTTCCTGCCTTTACCTGTGTGATTGCTCATCTTCTTTTGACCTTGTCCATCTCTCTCATTCTCCTAGTCCGTACTACCTGCGTGAAATAACCCTCCTGACATCTCTGACAGCTTCGCTCTCCTCCCACCTACATGGTGGTTCTCAGTTCCCTTCCCTAACTTGTCTTTGTCTCTGGCACAGCCAGCTTGCAGTTTTCCTGTCCCAAAAACTTGATCTTTCGGTCTCCATCCTCAACACAGTTCTTCAAGTCACCTCTTTAGCCAGCCTCCAGTTCTTATTCCTTCCAAAATCTCAACCGGAGCCTTCTTATCATCACAGCATCCAGCAAAGAGTTCATTGAAGACACAAGGTTTCTTATGTGATTTAAATCTGGCCTGTAGCACTCAGGTGTGGGAGTCACAGGGCAAGTACTGCTGCCTTGCCACCAGGATTCATTCCTGCAGTAGGGAATGATGAGCAATGCTACCCAAGTTCTGCAGTCAAATAAACCCTCTATGTAACATGTTTAAGCTGAGAGTTTGACCAGATCTGAAAAAGCACAGCCTGACAAAGCCCTGACAAAGATTGTTCCTTTTAAGGATTTCAGGCCCTTCCTTAAAGCAAGAAAGTTACGCAGATCTTCAACAATAACTTGCCCATTTTTAAATTATAAAAAGAAAAAATAATGTATTTTCCTGATACTCCCATTTTTAGAAAGAGCTGCACTATTCTCATTGAAATGTTTGCCTGAATTTTCTGCAACTGTAAAGGAATATTTGAGCATATCCTAAAGGATTCTTCTCTGAGAAATAGTTGGAAAACCTGGAAAGGGGCTGCCTCCTATTCTCATGTCACTTCTTTTATGAAAACTAAAATATATGAATATGCCTAGGAATATGATTTATACTGTAATATAAATCTAAATCATTATGCTAGCTGAGCCTGAAATAAACAGACAAACAAACCCAGTAAAATAAACTTCAGGTTAATTCGAGACGCTTGCCTTCACTCACTTAAAGAGCTAGGAGATTTAAAGAGAATTTGTCCAGCCAGTGATATCTGACAGTAGCAAAGAGCTCTCCAGCTACAGGCACGCAGGAGGAAAAACAGATATTGACATAGCAGAAAGTACCAGCTGGGGAAGTGCTGAGAACTGTTATCATGTAAGCCTACTGTCAAGAGAGAGTGAAGTGCTCTTTTCCAACCATCTAGTATATCACTGGTATCAACCTCTGCAAATTTATTGTCTGGTAGTGGTTCACACTATGTGAAAACACCCATTCCTGCAACAGTATCACTACATGACAAGGATTAAAATATTCTTGGAATGATATTCTGATATTTTTGATTTGATGACTGTGGTTTGTTCACTTGTTCTCTTAACAGAAACAATATGCTTTAACAAGACTGTTCAGACTAACTTGGAGTTCTCCCATACAATGACCTAGCAACACAGTGCCTCTTACATAATATGCAGTAAATTCTGACAGATGAGAGGTCCTAAGGCATTGCTATGACCAAGTTTGATGAGAAAATATTTTTCTGCAAAATGCTCTTACCCAAAAACAACACCATATCAGGTCAATGAAAGGCAAAGAAAAACACTGACAAACGTAAACAAAACAACTCCCTATATTCTATATCACAAGACTCTAGCCACAGACTTGACCTGATGTGATACAATGCCACTTTATTTTGTATTACTGAAGCCATAAAACTAACAACCCCACCTACTATTTAAAAAGACAGATAAACCCTATAATATTTCAGAATTCTTGCTACCTATAATCTTTTTCTTTTTCATTGGCTGATACATGTCACATTTGATATTAATTTGTGATTCTTATACTCCAAATACGTGACTTTACACAGGGCACACAGAACATTTTAGCTAATGGGCTTAAATATCTCTTCCTATAGTGTTTCCTCCTTCTCCATTAATTTCAGACAGTTCATGTATCTCTCTTGCGAAACATTATGCAGTATTAATTTATTCATTAAAAAAAATCCCAGTTTTTAAGGAAAAAAGTCCAATATAAATAATGTATATATGTACTTGTGAAATGACTTGTATAATATATAAATTAGTGATTTATTAAGTTTTTGTTGATAATTTCTTGTGAAACATCCCCAAAGGAATGGTGAAGGAAATAAAATTTGGCTTTTGAAAAGCAGCTGTGAAGGATAAGGTGGTATAAAATAAAAAGAAACATTTACTCTTACGCAGAGATCACATTCAGTAAGTAAAACCAGGAGACATTTCTATAGGGTTGAGATAACATATAGGAGGTTTTGATCAGATTAGCAATGAGTGAAGTGTTGAAGGATCACATCAGAGACATAAAGCCAACAAGAACAGGCAGGTAGCAGATCCTTTTTTAATAGCTGCTTGCCTCTCATTTCAAGATACCCAAATCACACAATTTGTAAATCCAGTTGTCAGGGCATGAAAATTTTGAGACTCCTGAAGCAGAAGTCACTTAACCATCTGGCAGGCAGGAAAGAATGCTGCAGAATAAAGCTTCCCTGTTTCATTCCATCAATAAAACAAGTGAGCAGGGACACTATGGCATATAAAGCAAGGAGTATATTAAAAAAAAAGTCATATAATTTAGCAAGTATATGAGGAACAGCTCTCCCAATGACAGCTACAACAAAAGAATAATCCCGTAATGGCTCTTTGACATTTTATTTTCAGCACATATGCTTAGGCGGTACATACTGTTTATTCTCTAAGCAGCTTAGCAGATAGGAGGTAAGTAGGATGATGACTATAATTCAATATAAAATACATTTAAATAAAGTTGGGGGGTCTGACTTAAGCCCTTAAAAGTCAAAATATATAAGATAAGTCTCCAGCAACAGCCTTAGCTCAGCTGCTATCCTTATTTTCTAAATGTGGAACACTCTCTTATCACAGGCTGCCACACCACTGGACAATGTAGAATTGGTACGAGGGAAGAATTAGTTCCAGTAGCTGCTGAAGAACGAGATTCCACACCACAGGCAATTTGACACAACTTGTAACATGCTGTTTTCCACATATCTTTCTCACGATTGAAACGAGTGTTTATGCTTTTGTTTGTTTTTCCACTATCTATTCTTTCATATCTACCTAATCCAACTAATTAAAACTCAGTGGATAGTATGTAAGTAAAATAGTATCATCTCTCTTTTAGATAGATGTGAAACACAAGAATTACGTAGTTTGGTCAATCTTACCCCAAAAAGTCAGTGCCACAATATGGCATTTTACTAGTCTTATGAACTCCAGGTAAACCCTTCCAATTTAAGCTTTTTGGTGTAATCAAAAATTGCTATTTCATGGAATAGATATAGGAACCTGCCACTAGAGAATTTAGAGGAAAGGTGAAAAGAAAAAGATCCTCTTCAGAATTAAGTATTACAGTTTATTATTCCATTTCCGTTAAATTATAAGCTAACAAGGCATGAAACCATCAAGGAACGCACAGCATCATATTTCAGTTACAGAACCTGGAAGCTGGTCTTTGGCACCTTTGATGAATTATGATACTTGTTTGTGTATCTGTCACTTCAAATATTAATTTAGGGATGAAATATCTCAATCAGACATTCAAGAATTACATCCTAAAGTCTGCCACAATAAGAAAAAAGGAGGTAGGTTAATGCAGTTCATTAATATCTTTTAATTGATTTTAACCGTTTAGTTAGTCAAGGGCCAGAATGCCTCCAGGTACAGACCTTAAAGACCAAAGGATGGGGGAAAGCTTAAAAATAGAATAAAAAATATAAGATGCAGGAAGACTGGATTTTGTCAGGCATATGTATAGTGTGAAGAATAAATTACTATTTCCAAGAACCTGGAGTACAAATAAAAGCTTAAAAAAAAAAAAATCAATATCACATCCTCTGCCTGTCCATAGGATGAACATTCATGGAACATTCATTTAGAAAAGTAAGTGGAAGATTTGATAAATGCATGGAAGGATAATCCATCTCAAACACAAGAAAATACCTCAGGCTCAGGAAGCACTGGAACTGCATATTTGTAGCACTGAGAATGCACACCGATAAAATCTGTGTGCTTGCTTTACTCTTACACTATAGGCTTCTCTTACACTATAATCCTTCTTTCTGCGTCTATTGCTACATGGCGTACTGGTCTTCACATGTATTTGATTTCTAACATGCTTCTCTTTACAGTAACTACAGGTATTCGAATAAAATTAGAAAAAACATGAAGAAAAATAATGAATTTCTACTCTGACCAACACACTCAGATCTCTTCTAAAAACCCTACTTTTAAGAAACCTATATAAGGAGGAAGTGGGATGCTGTTTGTTCGTGGCTGTTGTTTGGTTGGTTGAGATTTTTTAAGAGCACACCAGTTATGACTTTTTTTTTTAACAGCTTCAAATTTTTGTCTCTCTGCAAATTTTATGGCAATATCTTGACCTAAAGGTCTGATTGTTATAAGCTATAATGATACGATATAAAGATAATTATATAAGCTGATATGATATCAGTACATGAGACTGAGATACGAATTGTTAGCAAGAGACACTAACTGCTACTCAGCATGAATAAATTCTCTGTAAAGAAAGACTAGAAAATACAGTACCAGCAGTACCTCACTAATATCTCACTGTTCTTGTAATACCCACTCAATATCCTGCTACAGTGTATTACTCAAACGATATAATGAATAGCATTAAGATACTCTCTTAAACCCAATCAAGGTTCTTCCCATTCTGAACAATATATTTGATATGACAAACTAAAGTTAAAATAAATTATATAGAATTCTTCTACTTTCCAGTGTTACATTAAATCTTTAAAGGTTTTCATATTCAGTTCCATCAGCTAAATTATGTTAATCCCAAATGGCTTTTCCCTGTTACAATATTGTTTTAAGTGCAGAGGAATTTTTGTTTATATTTTTTAATTTCTCTTTCCAAGTTCTAATACATCCTGAACTTGCTGTTGCAAGTGGGCATGGTAGTAGTCTAACTGTTGCATTTCTGTTCTCTCTCCTGGAGGCAATTTAATTTGTAAATTGAGAACTTTATTTTACATTTCATATCCTTGAACTCAGGTTAAGTTTCAATAGCTGGCTTTCCTCAAAAGATAACATGAGGAACTTTTCTGTGAAGGGGTGAAAAGAGTCTGCAGGGAGAGTCCAACCAGACATCAGCCGTATGGTTTCGAAACTTGAGATTTTTTCCAGATATTCTTAATACCTGCTGAATTTCACCTTTAAAATTAATTATTATGTCTCGATATTTTTGACAATTCTCTCATTTATAAGAGCATTTTCTTGTGGAAAAGCAGGTCTTCCGTACTATTAAGATTGTGATTAACTGTCCTGAACATGGCAAAATACACATGTTCAGGGTGGTACCTTCACTGACGTATTATTTATTTTCAGAAGCATGTTTTTCCATCAGGTACACAGCTTGAGCTACACGTGTACTTCCTAAAGAGGGAATACTGGCTGCCATAAACTCATCAGACACCATACCATCCGCCTCTTTTTTATGCTGCTAGGTCAGAAGATTTTTCTCTGTAATCTGTGATACTAGCAAGAGCGTAGGTCTACAGCAGTTACTAACTTCCTAACCAAGAGCAGTTACCAACTTGCCTGTGTGTTTTGCTGTATTGAAACTGTCACTGAGACCCATACTCAGAAGTGAAAACGTCAAAAAAAGGATAGGGGGAAAAGGGGTGGGGAGAGGAAAGCCTTACTGTATAGCTACTGATTTTGGTAAATGTTAAATGAATGTTACTGAAGGAGTCATCTCAGAGTTGCAGGCAAGAAGTGACACATTTTAAACAATAATGAGATGGGAAAATTTGTTATTTCTTGACTCTGAAAATACGTTAGAAAAGTAACATGTATCCAGGCTAATAAACCATTCCACTCTGCTTTTATTACTGTGGACTCAGCATCAAAACTTACATATGGCTGGATCATATTCACTAAATGACTCAAAATATAATATATGACCAGAAAATGCACAGCTACCTGCTTCTGTCTGATCCAGGGTTAATTGACACATACCCAGGGTTAATTTATCTTTGTGATAAAATTCAATTTTACAAGACCTGTATCTTCTAATTGTTATTCTAATAAAGATCAAATGAAAGATGAATTAACAAAAACACAAATAAATCAACAAGACAGTCATACATTATCAGTAAAAAAAGAATCAATATGCAAATTCAGCATGACTGATGTCTTGACACATCTATTTTCCACCTTTTTTTTAATTATCCCCTTTCCCCCAAAAAATAGACCAAATGTTATATTCATTTGATTAATCAAAACCCTACAAGATATCTGCCATTTACTTATCTCTCTTGGAAAAAACTTTCCAGTAGCTAATTAAAGTCTGAAGGCAACTTCAGTAGCCAGACCTTAGAACAGAATATATTTTTACTGGGCATCAATAGGACCTTATCTGTCTCTTCTGCACCACAACACCAGAATGGTATAGTTTTAACGCTGTTGCATTTGTACAGAAGAGAATAAGAAAGAGATGAAAAATGAAACATATGCTGAAATTAAGGTTGATATTAGTAGATCACACATATATTCCCTCCTAAAATACATATTAATAGTCGCTATGAACACCAGAAGAGATTCAACACTATGCGAAAAGAGATTACCTAATTAATTTGACTAACTACTTCCTGACAGAATTTTTGACATACACCTTCTAGTGGCAGACAAATTAGGTTAACAGAGAGCACACTGACAGTAACAGCATGTACAAATATAAGATGGCCTCTTCAGAATAAAGTTAAATTTCTTTTGTCAGAAAGTCCAGAGAATTAATGAAAAAATCTTTCTGTTATTGTACAGAAAGACATCAGTACATCTGCTTAGCATCCCTGAATTGACACAGTGTGGATTTAGGGAAAGTATTCCCTGTCAGAGTTCAGTACTCTCTGACCAGGTCTTTTAAGATATTCCACATGAAGAAGATTTAATGCTTAATACCAAGTTTACTCACTTGTAGACACTTGATGTCAGAAGGGATTTTGGTTTAGCAGAGCAATACAGCAGTTTACTGAAATTACAACTACTCTTAACAGAATATGGAAGTTATACATTTATTGTATAAACTATATAGAGAGAAGGTAGAAGTTATCTATGTATTTGTAGATTTCCTCTGTCATGTCAAACAGCAATGTCACTTTAGCAGGTTGGGTTTCAAGGAACTTTATCTTTTTGTCTATCAAAATAGCTCCTTCATTAAAAGGTTTTCTGGGCTGTATCATCTGCTGCTTTGGAGATAACCTCTTGCATCTAGGCAGAGCAAAGCTCAGGCTGCACAGCACAGAGAATGAACTTGAACACTGGAAACCAAAAGGGATTGCAGGCCAGCCACCACAACACAGCACAATGGCATAGACAAATCCTAGCTCAGTGTATCTTGTCTGCTCCTGTTTGACACTAAATATTTGAGGTACAGAAGTTTCCCAAGGATCTACAGGGCCTAATCATTAGATCATATTTGTACAGCACAGATACATGTGCATATGAATTTGCTATTGTCTATAGGTAGAAAAAATTCTATCCACACTACCTTTTGAAGGTGAAACACAATAAATCACCACGCAGTACAGTTTTCCTGAGTCTTTGTTTTGAAATATGAAATTCTGACTATTCAGAGCAATAGAAATTCATGTAGACACATAGCAAATTAGATAACTTAAATTGTTAAGTGAAATTGACAATAATTATAGAACATTCCAGGTACCTAGGGTTTCACATTCTGGACTTCTTTTCTCCCATCTTCTAAAGACTTCTCTAAGGTTGAGTCCTCATGTGTAAATACTCTAGAGTCAAAATAGTATTAAGAAGCCTAAGTGTTTATATAATTATTATTGTGATTAGGGACATTTTTAACACATGACCATGCGCTTTTTGTATTTGATGTCACAAGCTGAAACTTTGGTATGGGCAGACACTCATTCTTCGGTGCCTTTCACAGCCTTGTCTCCAGCCTGCACTCTATCTCTGCCCTTCCTCCACAAGAAAAGCGGCTGTGCTACATGCTTCACCCTCACTCATCCAGGTCTCTCCTCAGAGAAATCCTGGGTAAATTAAGGAAAAGGCTCTGTTTTATACCCCAAAGCACAAGTATGCTGAAGACCATACTCCTCTCTGCCCCTGATCTAGACACAACAGGAACACAGCCCAGGGAAGGGACTGCAAGGAGCAGGTGGATGTGTCCCTTACTTCAAAGGCTGAACCTACAGCACAGATAAACACTGAGCTAAGAATACAATCCTTAAAAATCATAAAACACAGACAACAAAAGGAACTAGGAAAGTCCATCAACATTTCAATGGCAAAATTATTCCAGTGATGAGTACTTCTATAAAAAATACAGCTACAGAAAACATGTGCTACAGGGAACAGTTACAGGGAAGTTGCATGAAGGGGAGATAGTGATTTTCCTTTCCCTCCTTCTGATTATTTAGTATCTGTTACCCCAGATATTTCACCCAAGAAGAACACAAGCTAGATCTTTCACTTACAGGAATGTAAAGTGATGCGATCTTGAAAGAGAACTGGAACAGTCATAACTTAGTTGGGCAAACATAGCTTAAAACCTTGACACCTTAAGGCACTGTAAATTAAATTTGGAATAGGTCAGGTACGCACTCATGGAGAAATAGTTTGTCTCAGATAATTCAATGCAGAGAGGCTCTCTAACACTCAACACTGCGTATTTCTCCCACTTTTTCTGCCACTCCTCCTTACAGGACTATAGACGTATCCAACACAGACAGATCAAAGCTGACTTCATATGTATTTCCCAGAGCCAGAGTGTAATAGAGCACACTACAGAGTCTATCAAGCTGGCTAAACTTCTGCTAACTGAGATCCTCAGTGACCCCTAGCCCAGGAACACTGCTGAACTCTGCCTGATGATTAAGCTACCTGACATGATAACATGGTCCAGCTGTGCTTCATCTAGACATCAGTATTGAAAACAAATGGTGCTCTTTTCTGTTGATAAACCTAACTGGGGTTTCTTGCTCAGATGTCTCTATAGCATATTTCATTAGTTGTTTTGTTTCTGAAATAAGAATCTTTTAGCTTTCTCTATTACAAGTCCCTTGAATAAATTTAGTTACGATCAAAATGCACACAAATCTTCAACTTTGATAAATTCAGACTGAAATATATGTACTCTGAAGAAAGTAGAAGTGAAGAGTGAACCCCTAACCTCCATTTTGTGTTTCAGAATGGAAGAGGAAGAGTGGCTGGCTGGCTGTCCCATTCAGTCCCATCCTGGCCCAACCTGGCCCCCTCTGCCTCCCTCTTGTTCCACGTGATGCATTGAAAGCACTTCCAACCTAGCATGGCAGCTCTGTAATCTGTGCTCTTTTGGCATGTATTCCTTACTTCTCTTTCACAGAAGCATAACGGTGTCACGGTTCCATTTTTTAGATAGCATCTAGCCAGAGCCCTGCTCAAGCACATCACGGGGATAATACCACCCCAAGAAGGAACTGGAAAGGGCATTCCTCAAACAGTGAAACTGTTTCACTGTCCTTAAGCACAAAAGCAATATGAAATGTGTTGCAAGTTTGGGAAGGTTGCAAACTATTTCTTTCAGTGTGATTTTTCAGTTAATTCTCTGTTTTCAAATCCATGGCTCACTCTTTATTTTCTTCCTGAAATCCTTTCATATTTTCACATCCTAGCAATCACAGGATCAAAAAAGGCATTAATTTCTTTTTTTATTCCTCTCTCTAAGGATTCGTAGTAGGTACACAAGTGCCTAAGAAGGCAAATACTCCTTCAGAATTTGGTTTATTTATAATAAAAGATTACTAATTAGACCAGAACACTCTTGGAAACAATAAAATGTTTGTTACAGTGGCTCCATATGTCCTAGTCATTGTTTCCAGTTACTATATTAATTAAATAAGATACCTTTTTTACAGTATCACCTCAGAAACCATGACAGGGAATTCAATTTTCTAAGATTAGAAAGTTTTTACTAAAACAATTAAATGTTTGACCACATTGTTCTTGTGAATGACTGAATTTTACCTTCATATTAAAACAAGTTTTCCTCTGTGCAAGGGGAATTTATTGAACATCATTAGCTTTACTTCAAAAGCACTGCTAACTCAAATAAACCTCAATGTTAATTGAAAGTGTCTTGCTAAACCCAAACAACATTAATGCAAAGTTACATTTCACTTGTCAGCAAATCCTATCACCTTACTCTTCCACCTTCAGCAACTTCTGAATAATACTCCTCAAAGGATGGCAGTCTTCATGCAGGCACCCTGTAGTAGAACGGAGAACATTTTCTGTCCACAGACAGAGGACCCACCACAATCCCTTGTATTAATTATAAGCCATAGGGAATCCAAGCAATCTGTCCAGTTAAACTGTCTGACTGAAGGAGGGGGGTGAGGATGAATTGTAGGATTAAAAAAAAGTTTATTTTAACTGAATTATTTTTAATATTGTCATTTCTGTCATTATATCAATTTAGATACACAGAAACTAATAAGGTAAAACTAGATATCTCCAACTAAATTTTTCTTCATAGAGGATTGTGATTATTTTTTGCTTGCTTTTTATCAGGATAAAAGTAGTTTGCATGCCTAGATGAACCAGATTTCTTCACTTTCATTTTCACTAAACTTAGCTCTAACGTAACCTTAGTTGAGGAGAAAACCTCTGGATATATGCGATCAAAAACGTTACCCAAAACATTATTATCCAGCTATTGGGAAGCTATTTAAAGCCTATTGTAAAACCTAGAATATAAGAGGTAGAGATACTCAGAGATTTGAAGAAATACGGCTTGAAAGAACCAGAAGATATCCAGGAGCAGATCCAGCAAGACAAAGGCAGCACTCTAGTTTTCAGCGATGAAAAAGAATCAGGGTAGTAAGCAACACAGAAACAGAAAACAGAGTATTTTTCCCATGAAGAGGTATAGTGGTAGAGCCACGGTACCAGGAGAAAAACAGAAACTGCTGAGAAGTAAATATACATGTATATGCAAAGTGGAAGTTCGGTGCAAAAGAGATATCTTAAGATTATTACCTTTAAATTCTTGCAGTAAATCACCTACAGCTCCAAAAGGACTTAACTTTCTTTTTTGCCTTGGAGTTTGTTGCATTTTTATTTATATGAGGTTCTCAGTTGCCTGTAGTTAAACTACTTGGTTAGATGCAGGGTAACACTGAAAACAAGCCATTAAAGGAAAACAAATCCTAAGCTGATGCTACAGCACTCATTTTTAAAGTACACAAAATGTAAAATGTACAGAGGAAAGAATTGAGATTCCTCACTGATACCTCATATATGGAGCTGATCACATGACTTAGCATATCGTCCTGAGGATCTTATCATCTCCTCAGTTATGTATAATTGTGGCCTTAGTATCTTGTCATATTTATTGTATTTAATTTCACACTCCTGTTTAAGAAATTAAACAGGCAGATTTTAGAACTACTCAGAATTTTTAAATTATTTTCAAGGGAGTGTATGTAATTTTTTGAAAAAGTTTTTATCAAGAATAGTAATTGGAAATTTCTGGTATTCTCTTCACCTTCTTTTTTTCCTTCTTGGAATTCCCCATTTAGTTTTGTCAAACACTCTGCTTAGTCATTTTGGAAAGTGAAGCATTACCCAAAATGTTCAAAATTTATTTCTGTACCAGATGAAGAAATTGCATAATATTTAAAGGCACAATAACCAGTGTCATTCACTGTCCTATTCTTCAGTGTTAAAAATACCCAGAATACCTTTTGAAAAAGAATAAAAACTAATTAAGAAATCAATTAAATAAGCTACATGTGGACACAGAAGTGTATATATATAAAAAATACATGTTTATATAATGAACTTATATTTCTGCATTGTGTATTATTAAGGAAAATAACAGGAAAAATATCTGTTATATCCATCTGTCAATACATGAAAACAATAATTTAACAGAGAAGTAAAGGAGAAAGTATTCTTAGATATCCAGGGAGTTTGAGAAGGAGAAAGCCAACATTTTCAAGTTTCTGTTCAGGCAATATTCTGAGATAATGAGTTGCGGTATAAGTGCTACTTCTAATTGAGAGAAAGGATTTATTCAGATAGAATAAAAAGTACCTTCAAGTCTGGCTAGATCATGGAATAACACAGCAAAAAAAAACCAAAACAAACCTTTTATGGCTAACAATGTTGTTGTAACAAGCTCCTAGAGCAAGAATAAGCTAGAATTTCTAACACCAGGAGAGGTCTTACCCTTTGCTGCCCCTACTCTGAGCTGCTTTCTCCTACCACTGAGAATCTCTTCCTCTGAGTGCCACTGCCTGGTGTTTGCAAAGCTGCACAATGAACTGGAATAGCATAATAACACACATTGAGAAATAACCTCTTCAAAATAGTTTTAACCCAAATCTGTTCCCAAGGTAGTACATGGCTGAATGACTATCCGTGTCAACACAAAGGAGATGTTATCAGTGAAATGCAGGGAGGGAACAAAAAGACCTGTAGTAGAAGAAATTTATGCCCATTTAGGCTACAGAACTATGATGTCATCAATCACCAGCCCCCTGGACAGGGATGGTAAAAGCCTTATTTGATTGTCACTGAAATCTACAAGAAATCTATTTATCTGTCCTTGTAACTTATTTATCTAATAATGTGTATTCTATAAATCTGACCAAGAATCAAGATTTTATCTACGGATATGCCTATGACAAGGCTGTAAAAAAAACTCCAGTTATGAAATGAGGATCACCTAAATCCCCACCACACCTTTGAAATGCTAACATTAATTATCTGTAGAACTTTATACAGCAGACAGCTTGTAGTTTTGATGCAATTTCCTTACATTAAACTTCTCTTCTCTGTTCTGCAGGTTTACCATAATTCCAGGAACTATGCCAAGTTCAGCTGAGTGTAAGTGAATATAGCCCCACTAACTCACAGGTTTCACCACAGGTGGTCATGAACCTTGGCATTTCAGTAAAGTGACTGCTTTCTCTTTTAGGTAAATACATAAATAAAGAAACAAATAAATAGATCAATAGTACAGCTTCTTTCAACATGTAAAGATCAGTTTTGAGCTAGGTAGAGAAATCAATGTCTTCACAGACAAAATATTAGGAATCTAGGGAAAGAGAGTTCATTTCAACTACTTGTCATCCATTCAAAACAGCTGTCCAGATGAAAGGATTGTACAATAAAGCTACTAACAATGGAGCACAATTTATGCACTTTCAGTACTGCCACAATAAACTCCAGGTGTCTGGAAAAATGAAAACTATATAACTGAAAGCATCACTATTGTTTTTCTGCTGTCCAAAACCTACTTTTCATGCTGTTCTTGATTACTTCTGTTGGACTATATGGACTTAGCATATTGTCATTTTAAATGCAAATAATAATAATATGAAAAGGCACAGTCACACACTGAATTTTGGATGCATCCCAGGAACCAAAGTGGCTTGATAATAAGAAAAAATCATATTAGTTGCCCGAGCATAAATTTGCCTTGGCCACGCAAATGAAAATACATATTCAGCAAAATAATATGAAACATAAATGGGGACTTATGAGAAGAATTTTTGCCACTGTCTCCAGAGGAGGAAAGAGAATGAAGAATTGACAAGTTTTAAATGATGAATGGATTGATACAGCAAAACTATTAATGGTATGTGCGACCGACTACTTTTGAAAGCAGAAGGTAACAGAAATTATCCAGAAAGTTTCTCTGGTCATGAATAATGCAAAATCATTTGGCTCAACCGACCATTTTAAATTTCAACAGATCTGAAAGAAACTGAAAAAAGGAAAGAAAAAATGTCAATTTTTTTTTTGTGGAATTTGATGAATCAGAAAAAAACAGTCTAACTGAATAATGGAAAGTTGGGTGATAATAAACAGGATGGACAACAGTAACTGAACACAATTGTTGTCATTGAAATATAACTTAAAGAAAAAAAACAGATAAAGATTAAAAATGCTAAGACTTAAGGAAAAACAAGATGTGTGGTTTTGGGTTTTGAGAGTTTTGTAGAGCCAAAAGAGACAATAAAATATACGTACTTCAGACAAACTTACGGGAGAGTCTGTGTCAGTCCTCAAAGCAAATACATCAGACCATGAATCTCCAAAACAGCCAAACTCCTTGTTTACCTCAGGTTGTCCCGGGGCTGGGAAAGAATTACCTACCCATATCTGAGTTCCCATTTCCAGCTGTGAGCTCTGACCTTCCAGGCCCTCATGTTCATGAGCATTCCCTACCTGTACCCAAAGTTCATGCTGAAGTCCTTGGGCATGCACAAAGTCCATATTAAGCCCCTTTTTGTTAAGTAGCTTTCATGAGAAAAGGAAGAGTCCTTTCACCATTTAAATTTTAACAATTTTGCACTGTTAGAATTATATATAAGGAAGAATGTTAATTGATATCTTTCTTTCTAGATTGCTTTGTTCTATTTTTTCTTTACATCTTTATCTTATAAAAAGCATCCTTTTCTCACTGATTATTGTAATTATAATAATATGCATTTAAATATATATATCTGTAAATGTAAAGTGACCATCAACTGTAAAGAGTTGAAAGGTTGATCCAGGTTGTAAAAACCTTATGAGGTTTCTTAAGTTCTGACTTTCTTAATTTAGGCTTTGCTAAAAAAGTAATGTTATACAAGAGAGCATTAGAACATAATAACATTTTCTGCTCTGCCTTCCACATGACTTAGCTCTCATAGTCAGACACACCATAAATCAAAATAAGATTTTCATTTATTTCACTTCCATTCAGCCTTTTATATGTAATTATTTAAAGTATATTTATAGCAGATAGAAGAGCATTCCTTGAATGTAGGAAGACTGTCTCAACTCAAATATTGTAAAAACAAACACATATTTTTTAAAAGACATGTA
This sequence comes from Rhagologus leucostigma, assembly GCA_013397725.1. Taxonomy (NCBI): domain Eukaryota; kingdom Metazoa; phylum Chordata; class Aves; order Passeriformes; genus Rhagologus; species Rhagologus leucostigma. Next base: position 1,375,942 of record VZTD01003687.1, on the reverse strand, counting down.
TTTGCATGCATGTACGCTCATACATGAACAACATATGTATAAATAAATGCTGAGATTTAATTTGGACTTATGAGGCATTGATTTTATATCATTACTTCTATGTGCTTTCTGTGTTTTAAGCTATTAAGATATATTCAATTCATTTTCACAGGTTTCTACCTACATAAACAGCAATTTTCTATCTGTAATCAACCATTGAGCTTTTCATTTCAGGAATCCGAGACTTGAGAAGAACTTAAAACACAAAATTTATCTAGGATCTCAAGAATTAGTATATTTTCAGAGAGAAATAGAAGCATGAGAAGACAATACATCTCATTATATAAGCCTTCACAGGGTTTATGTACTCTGTTGAAAGAAACTTGGGAACTGGGCATAGGTGGAGATGTAGCAGGATGCTCTGCACTGGAATGTGGTCAAAAACTCAGACAATGCCCTATCTGCAATGCCACCAGTAGTGGATTGACAGGGGGCATCATGTGCTGGTTTTGGTGTTGAATTATACTAAAACCAGTCTGCTCATCTGTAGTGTTGTATTTTTCTCCTCCCCTGTGTTTACCTTTCCACATGGGCCCCCCCTTCCCCCGCCCCTAGCCCTAACCCCTCCCTCAGGTTTGTCCCATTGGTTCTGTTACCCCAACTCCGCCCATGTACCGCCCCTATGCCCTGTGACCATTGGTCCATGTGCTCTCTCCACCCCCCTTGCCCTGGATAAAGGACACTACATGCGGTCTGAGTTTTTCTTTTGCATTCCACCCGGCTTTGGGGTGTCAGCGTTTGCCTGGGAGGACCATGCCATGTGCTGGCTCTCTACCTTTGGGAGCCAGCACATGTGCTGGACCTAAGCTTCTGGGAGCCACCATGCGGAGAGCATTCTCACCTCCTTTATTGTCACTGTGTTGCGGGGCTTCAGCTTTCTGGAGGATGCGAGGGGCAGCCTGGAAGAGGCACGGGAAGCGGAACAGCCGCTCTCCCCAAGCAAGCCTCTCTGCGCTCTCCGAGAAGGCTGTGACATGCCATGCCACACCACCGCAGGACCTCACTCACTGCAACACTCATCAACTCCAAATTAACATCCTGATAGTGAGGCAATGGGAGACATGTGACTGGCAGTCAATCACTTTATACTATAAAAGTGTACTTCATATGGTTATGAACTCTCATATGGTTAGGTTCTTCTAACATATTTCTCTGTGGCATGTGTGGAGATTCTTCTCTCTGGGAGGAGGCAGCTCCCAAGGATGCTCCTTGAGGCTGAGTGAAAGAGATCTGCCCAGTGCCACTGAAACTGTGGGGATAAAAGAAACTCTCCAACACCATCTTTTAAGTGTTAGAGAATTTCTTTGTTCTGGCCAGGATGTTATTCTGGCTGGGATGTGTAATGGAAATCATTCCATCCAAACATGGCAGGATGTGCAGTAGAAATCATTCCATCACACATGGTTTTTTACCAGATTTTTCACGTATTTATAAATTTAAAAAAAACCCAAAGAAATTCTCATTCATTGGTTCTACATTACACAATTCTTAGTATTTGATCTTCTACTGGTTATTGATCCCTTCACCTTCAATGAAGGTGAGTTTGGTACTCAATCTTCGGTTCTCTTATCAATCTTATCCCAGACTAGATATCTCTGATTGGACTAGGGGGGTAATGTCTGTTTATCTCCTCTGTATCTTCTGGCTACTCCCAACACGCAGATGTTAAACTTTCAGAGTCTAGGAATCTTCTTTTTGTTGAATGAGGCCCATCAGACCTTACCTAGTGAAACTCAAACTCCCAGTGAACAGAGTCTTTTGAAGAGAAACCTCAATCCACCTCCACCTTGGCAAAAGCAGACAAACCCATGACTAAAAAGACTTCAAAGCAAAAAAAAAAATTTAAGTTATATCATTTCCAACACTATGAGTATTGGTAAGTGAGTTACATCAATCTCTACTTAATAATTGTTTCTTTTTGTTATCCGCTCTTTTAATGTAGTTTCTTTAATAGAATTGCTTTAATATAGTGCACTATCCTATACTATACACTACTAGTTGTTTTAGCTTTTATACTGTGTAGTAGATAATTCTGATTGGGATTTTTATCTAATCATTTGTCATAATAAATAATTCATTTTTATATAAATATATCAGATTTGCCATCATTAATCCTGTGGGACAAAGTTACTTAAACCACTGACAAAGTCTGGGGCTAAGACTGGATCCAGCTATAACCAGACTCCTCTCTGAAAAGGAATTTAGAAAGCAAGGGAGTCCTTTCTGCACCTTGGGGCTCAGCAGCAGGGCTTCTCCAATAAACTTTGGCTAAATTTGTCTGAAGCTTCCACTCCACCCATGACAGGAGTCCAGGTTACGCTCTAGCATTTACAGTTTTTCTGTGACTCTAATGTTTTTTGATGGTTCTGATTTGACCACCAACCAATACCTGCCAGGCCAGCATAACTTCCTCACTCCAGCTGTGTTTGATGTAACAGCACAGTATGTCGTAGGCTAAGTCTACATATTTTCTGTGATCTGAAATAGTCTGGCACTAAGCTATCTTGAATGATTTCCAGTGTTTTGCTATGTCTGTCAAAATTATAAAGTTCAGCATGGCCAGCATGCATGGACAGTTCTACTGGTTTCAATAGTTCTGAATTTATGCTTTGATAACTATTTTTATTACTATATAATAAATACTATATGCTGTTCAGTTGTGTATCTTTATTTGCTAACAGAAGTAGAAATTAAAGTCATTGAAGGGGTTCTCTTACCAGCCTGTCATTAAAGGTCTGTTTTTTCAGAAAGAACAATTTCAGAGGGACAAAGGAAGACAGTGAATTTTAGGAGGGGCACAATAGAGAAGAGATAAAATGCCATGAAGAGCAGAGAGGATAGGTCAAAGCTAAGGTTTCAGGTGAAATAATACTGCTACAATCAAGCGCCTGAATAAGCCTAGCTATCTCCCAGACCTCTGTGGTGAAGACATCAGCTGTTACCGGACGTTACCGACTTACTCCTCACAAGGACTGAGATGAGCTGTAATCTCCTTCAGTCACCCATGACTGTCCTGCCGCTCTGACTGTTTAAGCAAGCACTGAATGAAAGTGTAAAAGCAAACTAGAGGAATTCACCCTTCTGCATCCATTAGATAAATTTCATCCTCTCTCCCATTACTCTTCAAGTTTCATGGGACTAGTGTCTCCTCTCACTTTCCCAGTTTTAAAAGGTAGAGGTATTTAAAGTATTAACCATCTTACCTGAAAACTGAATTAACTTATATATTTGTGTACTTCAGATAAGAATTGAGTCCAAAATATTCAATGCTGGGAGCCAATTAAGCTTTAATTAGGAATAAAACAGGAAAGGAATAAGAGATTCACGCATTATTGGTAGTTTCAAAGCTCAAAATTACATTTGTAAGGAGGTCTTTGTTCTACATGAAAGCAAAAGAACTTTGCTGAAACATTTTTCTCGCAGTAGGAGCCTTTTGTCAATTTGCTGAAGAAATTATGCTAAAAACTACACAAAGGCAAGTTTTTCTTACTCTCCCCCTTGTCTAAAGACCAGAACTAGACAGAATTAGATAAAAAGAAAGGAAACTTTCACCTGAGAAAATCACTGACTTCCATTAAGGACTTCATCAATGCACATTACAGCAGATTAAAAAAATTCTGTTAGCCAGGGGGACAAAGAGACTATATACTAATTATTCCTTTTGATCTTCACTCGCAGGAAGACATCTGACAACTGTCAGAGATAAAGCTTACACTTAGGCAGCTTTTTTAAATAATTAAGTACAGGAACTGAAGCTTTCCCTAGACTTGCCTTTTTTTTTCTTTTTAACTACCTCTGGCTGTATTATTGCCAAGCCGGCTGAGCAGTCACATCCAGCCTTTTTCTCCCTTTGCCCACATACAATCAAATTGAAAGTCTGTGACTGAAACTGCAGTCTACTTCAGTAACTAAGGTGACTGAGTTTCCACCTCAATGCTAAGCAGTCATTTAGAAGAAATTAATAATCAGTTACCCTTTCAATGAGACATTAAAAAAAATCACTTATTTTGTTTTCACTTCTGAAAGCTATACAGTCTCTCTATTCAACCATTAAAACCTTTGCTAATGCTATTTACAACTGGAAATAAAAAACTAAAACAACCATCAACAGCAAAAACTGAAGGCAAAAAATAGGAAAACTAAGATGACCTTGAGAAGGTGTTTTATTGCTCAGTTAATCCCAGCACATAGTTCTTACCTGTATTTGATCTGCTTTGCATACAATCCACATCTAATAAAACAGTTAGCTTTAATCTAGATGATGGAAACAAGCTAACAAGCACTAGAAATTAAGTGGTGCCTATTTCAAGAGCTGTCTTAATGACATAAAGAGGACTTACAGAGGAAGGTGTGGTGAGTGCTATAGCAGTGATTTGCTGTGCTGAAGAGCACCCCTAACTAACACTTTTCTTGTGTTCTCCAGATCTGCTATGTCAATAAATATCAGGAATGATTGGATACCCTCAAACCTAATTATCTGCCAAAATTTTTGATTTATCTGGACTGGTACTCTTGTTTTAAAGATGTAGATGCAAAATAATGTATTATTTATAGAAACAGATCTATCAGTATACCTTAAAAATGTATTTTTTTAAAATACTGATTACATAATCAATTCTTCTTATACATAAATCTACTTAAATAAAATATAACCTCCAGATGCTTATATTAATCATAATACAAAAAACCCCTCAGAAATCGTGATCCTCTTGCAGGTTCCTTACTGTGTAAAACTAGCATATATTTAACAATAATTTACCTTCTGAATTAGTGACATAGATGGTCAATAATGGGAATGTGAAGAGTCATCAACAGTATGCAGTAATTTGAACTAATTTGCTGTAAAGTGTTATCACTTTTTTCTTCTTACTTTCCTGAACCAGTTTTATGCAACCTAATCTTGCAAACCCATGATTCTAATAAAACTCATCTTCCACAAACTAGTTTATCTAATCTAATCTAATCTAATCTTTCACACCAGTCTGATGAAAAGTGGGCTTGATCCAATAAAAAACTAAGTGAAATAATTGTACATTTTTTCCTGTTTCAAAAGTTTTGGATGAGATCCCATAAATATAATCTTACTGCGATAATTTTGTAATATAACAAAAAAATAATTTAAAGGGCTTTAAAGTTCAGGGTTATGTTTACAGAACAATTCAGACATATCAAATGATTTTTTTCCAGATGAATATCCAGGAAAGCATGATAATAAACTGGCAATCAGGAATATTCAGAAATCTCATTATAATTGTGAGTACCATTTATTCCTGTATTGGTTTTATGTTAGGTTTGGCTTTATTCTCTCAGAGAAGCAGTTATTTGGTTCGCTGTCTACATTTTGAGAAGGATTCCAAAATCCTGACTTTTATTAAAGTTAGTCTAGCTGAAGTGATTTATAAACTATTCAATTGAGCAATACTTCCTCTTTGAGTTTTATTGTTACAACAACAAAAGGCTTGGAAACAAGAAGTTTTTTCCAAGTACAAAACTACTTTTCTTACAGTCATAATGAATTCTAAATATGGTACATGTCCTCTTCTTCTGTACTGAGGAAAGAGACTTGTACATGTTTGAAAAATAAGATTAAAAATGTCTAGTTAATTCCATGCTAGCAGACCAAATTGCCTACTTCAAAGGGAACACTACTTTTCACTTGCAAAGATCAGTCCTATTTGGATACCTAGTCCATAGTGTAACAAAATTAAAATAATCTTTTTATAAGAAGGAGCCACATCTGATTTCTTTCTTAAAGCTCAATTTCTCATGAAACACCCCAAAGTAGTGCTGATGTTCTATTTCTCCAGAAATAATTTTTATTACACATTCTCTGTGCACAGGTACAAATGATACTGATCTCCTCATGCCCCAGCTTTCCACTTCCCAAAACAGGGGAATAACAAGGATTAGAAATAGTCCCTTGCTGAGAATTAGGAATAATCACTTGAGAAAATACTGACACTGGATGAAACCTTGCTAGAAAGCAGGTCAACAAGCACACACCACTTTTGAAGCCTGTGCCATAGTCTGTAGTAAATTCATTAGTACAGACATGAGTAAATCAGCTATACTTTAAGAACTCAGTTTTATAAATTTATTACATGAATTATACACAAAGATGCATTACCCAACAAAATGCTCCAGCCCTCTGATTT